>SZWC01000043.1:646926-689426 GCA_023375785.1 Penium margaritaceum | reverse complement strand
TAGTTGTACCTAGTATTAGAACTGGAGGAGAGAGGGAGCCTTGGAGTAGCAGGCATGTGGAACTAGAAGGACATCAGTTGTGCTGAAGAATGGTTGTTTACTCACACAAAATGATGATATACATATAGAGCTAGTGCTAGGGTAAATCAGCCCTCTCACAAGCCACGTCGCTTAGCCATGGAGACTAAGGCTCACACACTATAGTAAAAAAACTCACACAAGAGAGGAAATCAGCCTAGAAATCAGGCTAACCAGTCACAGACGACCTAGAGAGCTAGAGAATGCTCACATTACACACTCGTAGTGGTCACATTATCCGAAATCCCATGGAGAATAGCCATGTATCCATGGCTAGCACACAAGGATCTCACTTCACCTAAAAGTAAGGAGAGGTACCTTTATCGTAGTCAGCACACTTTGACAAGGCAATCCTAAGATCAAAGATCTTTTTGGATATTTCTTCTATCAGGTCTTGAGCTTGGGCCTCTTGTCCTCTTCTTTTCTCAGGCTAAGGCATGGAGCCGTCGGTGGTCTAGGCTCCGGAAACTTCAAAAATTCATATCTCCCAATCCGACTGTTGGATCCACCTAAAACTCAGACCGTAGACAATTTGCCACCTGATCTTTCCAATAGTGAAGTCGGATTGTCGACCGGTACAAGCATGTGATAGTTTCTTGGAACTTGCTCGTGTAGACCTGAAACAGAACCGGATGGCCCTATGTCCAAGACCTAGTTGGATCCTACTTGCACCCTTCTTGCACCCTAGTTGCTTTTTAGTAATGCCCTAGTTGCACCCTAGTTGTGCCCTAGTTGCACCCTCGTTACGTCCTACTTGCATCCTACTTGGATCCTACTTATGCCCTAGTTAAATCCTCGTCGCGCCCTACTTCCAGCCAAGTTGTGTCGTACTTACAACCTACTTTTGCCCTAGTTACACCCTACTTGCGTCCTAGTTGTACCGTACTTGCAACCTAGTTACATCCTATTTGCAACCTAGTTCTATCCTACTTGCGCCTACTTATCCCCTAGTTGTATCCTAGTTACGCCATACGTGCGCCTTAGTTACACCCTAGCTGTGTCTCATTTGGACACTAGCTAAGTCCTAGTATAATTATTACAGTCTACTTGCGTCGTAGTTACGCTCTATTTGCGTCCAACTTGTATCCTAGTTGCATCCTACTCGTGCCTTAGTTTCATTTTATGTACGCCTTAGTTGTGTCCCAGTTGCGTCTCAGTTGGACACTAGCCACGCCCTAGTTGTACCCTCGTTACGTCCTACTTACACCCTAGTTGTGCTCTTATTGTGTCCTTGTTACACCGTAGTTGTGCCCTAGTTACATCTCAATTGGATACGACTTACGCCCTAGTAATGCCCTATTTATGCCATATTTACATCCTAGTTATACCCTAGTTATGCCCTACTAATGTCCTACTTATGCCCTACTTGCCTCCTTGTTGTACCCTAGTTGCACCCTAGTTGCATCCTATTTGCATCCTACTTGTATCCTAATTGAACCCTTGTTACCTCCTAGTTGCATCCTAGTTGCTCCCTACTTGTACCCTACTTGTGTCCTATTTGCGTCTTACCTCCGACCTAGTTGTGTCTCTATTAGACACTTGCTACGTCCTACATGTGCCCTAGTTACGTCCTAATTGTGTCCTAGTTGCATCCTACTTGTGTACTTATTATGTCCCAGTTACACACTGTTTATGCATTAGTTGTGCCTTAGTTGTGTCCTGGTTGCATCCTAGTTGTGTCCTACTTGTGCCCTACTTACACCCTAGTTATGCCCTAATTACGTCCTAGTTACGTCTCGGTTGTGTCCTAGTTACGCCCTAGTTGTACCTTAGTTGGACAATATCTACGTCCTAGTTGTACCCTAGCTGCTCCCTACTTGTACCCTAGTTGTGTCCTATTTGCGTTTTAGTTTTGCCCTAGTTGCATCCTACTTATGCCTTAGTTGTGTCTCAATTAGATACTAGCTATGCCCTAGTTGTACTCTAGGTATTCCCTAGTTACGTCCTAGTTTGGCCCTAGTTACACCCTAGTTACATCCTAGTTATGTCCTACTTACGTCCTAGTTGCGTCCTAGTTATACCCTAGTTGTGTACAAATTGTACCCTACTTACGCCTTACTTGTATTCTAGTTATGTCCTAGTTGTGTCCTAGTTATACCATACGTATACCCTACTTTTGTCCTATTTACACCCTAGTTACACCCTAGTTATGCCTTAGTTCAACGCTACTTGTATCCTACTTACGTCCTACTTACATCATAGTTACATCCTAGTTACATCCTAGTTACACCCTACTTACATCCTACTTACACCCTAGCTATACCCTAGTTGCATCCTAGTTATACCCTAGTTACACCCTAGTTATATCCTACTTGCGCCTTAGTTGCGTCCTACTTACGTCCTATTTGTATTCCAGTTACAACCTAGTTGTACCCTAGTTACGTCCAACTTGCACCCAATTTGCACCCTAATTGCACCCTACTTGCGTCCTAGTTACACGGTAGTTGTGTCCTTCTTGTATCCTACCTGCATCCTAGTTGTGCCCTATTTGTATCCTACATGTGTCCTAGTAGCGTACAAGTTGCGTCCTAGTTGCATCCTAGTTACGTCTTAATTGTGCCTCACCTAGGTACTAGATACTTCTTAGTTGTACCCTAGTTTTATCCTATTTTCACCCTACTTGCATCCTAGTTACACCTTACTTGTACCCTATTTGCACATTACTGGTGTCCTAATTGTACTCTTATTGCACCCTACTTACGTCCTACTTGTGCCCTACTTGTACCCTCATTACACCCTAGTTTTGCCTCTGTAATGTACTAGATACGTCCTAGTTGCGTCCTAGTTGCGTCCTAGTTGCATCCTACTTGTACCATACTTTCGTCCTACTTTTGCCCTAGTTACGTCCTAGTTCTTTCCTAGTTAGACCCCACTTACGTCCTTCTTGCACCCTAGTTGTATCCTACTTGCATCCTAGTTGCGTCTTACTTGTATTCTACTTGTACCCTACTTACGCCTTAATTGTGCCCTAGTTGTACCCTGATTGCACCCTACTTGCGTCCTACTTGCACCCTACTTACATCCTAATTGTGCCCTAGTTACACCTTGTTGCGTCCTAGTTGTACCCTACTTCTGTCCTAGTTGCATCCTTGTTGTTCCTTAGTTGGACTTTAGCTACACCCTAGTTGTACCCTAGTTGTGCCTACTTGTGTCCTAGTTGTGCCCTACTTGTTCCCTGCTTATACCTTTAGTTGCATCCTAGTTGCGCCTTAGTTGCGTCCTACTTGCATCCTAGTTGCACCCTCGTTCCACCTCACTTGGACTCTAGCTACGCCCTAGGTGCGCCGTACCTGCGCCGTACTTGTGTCCTACTTACGTCCTAGTTGTGCCTTAGTTTTATCCTAGTTATATTCTACTTGTGCCCTACTTGCATCCTACTTACGTCCTAGTTGCACCCTAGTTACGTTGTACTTTCGTCCTACTTGCGTCCTACTTGTGCCTTTGTTATACCCTAGTTGTATCCTATTTACACCCTACTTGTACCCCATTTGTGTCCTATTTGCGACCTGCTTGTGCCCTACTTACGTCCTAGTTGTGTCCTAGTTACATCCTAGTTACATCCTAGTTGTATCCTATTTGGATCCTAGTTATGTCATAGTTGCATCCTAGTTATGTCCTTCTTGCTCCCTAGTTGCATTCTAGTTATTTCCTACTTACATCCTACTTGTGTCCTACTTGTACCCTAGTTATACCCTACTTGTACCCTAGTTACACCCTAGTTACGCCTCAGTTGGATACTAGCTATGCCTTAGCTGTGTCCTACGTGTGCCGTATTAGTACCCTGCTTGCGTCCTAGTTGTACCCTAGTTATACCCTTGTTGCGCTTTATTTGTGTCCTAATTGTGTCCTACTTACATTGTAGTTGTATCATACTTGTACCCTAGTTACATCCTACTTGTACCCTACTTGCCTCCTCGTTATACCTTAGTTCTGCTCGAGATACACCCTAGTTGCTTCGTATTTGCGTCCTAGTTTCGTCCGACTTGCGCCCTAGTTACGCCTTAGTTCCGTCTTAGTTACACCCTACTTACATGTTACTTGTACCCTACTTGCGGTCTAGTTGCGCCGAAGTTGCGCCCTACTTGCACGCTACTTACGTCCTACTTGCGCCCAGTTTGTGTTCGGAATAGGACCATCCGGCTCAATTTCAGATCCACGGGAGCAAGCTCTAGAGCTTGCTCCTGTGGATCTGAAATTGAGCCAGTAGTTTCCTAAGAAACTACCAGATCCGTACTCCGTTTGTCAATACGACTTCACCATTACAAAGATCGGCTGACAAATTATGAAGGATCCAGGTTTTAGGCTGATCCAATGGTCAGACTGAGAGATATGAGACTGCTGATGTTTTGGGTGATCATGGGCGATGGCTCCATGCATTCGCTTGGGAATAGAAAAAGGCAAGAGGTCCAGGGTCAAGACCTGATGAGAGAAATATCCAAAAATATCCTTGGTCTCTTAGATTGCCTTGTCAAAGTGTGATGACTAGGATGAAGGTACCTCTCCTCACTTTTTAGGTGAGGTGAGATCCTTGTGTGGTAGCCATTGGCACATGGCAATTCTCCATGGGATTTTGGATGATGTTACCACTAGGAGTGTGTCATGAGAGAATTCTCTAGCTCGTCGTGTGTGACTGGTCAGCCTGATTGTAAGGCTGATTTCCTCTTTTGTGTACCATTGTGGATTCTAGTGTGTGAGCCTTAGCCTCCATGGCTAAGTTGTGTGGCTTGTGAGAAGGCTGACTTGTCCAAGCTCTAGCTCTATGTATACTCCTTCATTTTGAGTGATTTAATAACCATTCTTTGACAGAACTGATGCCTTTTCAGTACCATATGCTTGCTGCTCCAAGACTCCCTCTCTCCTCCAAATCCAACACTTTGCATCATAACATTGTTTTACCAGTGTCACCCAGCACATGCCGTCAGTTTGAGATTGAAGGGGTAGGGTCCAACTGTGACCATATTTGATGATCAACCGTCCGATCTTCAATTTCGGAAGACAAGCATTCCAACAAGTCCATGATTGTAAAGATCAAACGGTCCGATTTAGAGTTTTGCTCAGAATTAGGTTAGCCAGGACTACATTCTTCTCTATGAGTAAGATTGTCGTATTGTGATGACCAGAACTGTCTAGTTTCTTTCTCAAATTCAAAACATAGAACATGCAAATTGTATAATATTTCCTAAACTTTCTATTGATGCAAGAATATTTGCATTCCATCAATTTGTTTGGGACAACTACCATTTACAAACTGGCTTATCTGAGTTGGAATAGGAGTAGAAGCATATCATATTTCCAAGAGGACATATCTTTCAAAGTCCCCTATTGATGACCCTGTTTTGTGGATGGATCTAAACGGTTCTCAGCTGCACTTTCCAGTGGTAGACTCGGTTTCTCAAAATTCCCAGTCTGCTTGTATCTATAGTCCGTTTTCTATCACACATTTCTGGTAAAAATATCAGCAGAAGCAAGGGTAGCGCCGTCACCCAAGGGTAGCACTAAGCATCACTAAGGCTTAGAATAGTAGTAACAGGCATTTTGGCGGCAGCTCAACCTTTGGGGAGGCTATAGAGATGCGCTTGCTTCATGTTTTGGAAGATCCGTACTCGGCTCCTTTGGGAGGAGAGGGGCTTGTGGGAGGTGGTGAGCGGCGACGAGTCACTTCCAAGTCCGCAAACAACAAGCATCACTGTAGCACAAGTGATAGCACGGTTGAAACCGCAGACGGATGCAGTTGGTGCAAGTTCATCTATAGCTACACCAATGGCGAATGAGGAGCAGAAGAAGTAGGACACGCAGGCCTACAGGCTGCTTGTCAACACTATCTCTAATCCACATCTTCATTATGTGATTTACAAGGCTAATACAAAGGAGGGATGGAACACGTTGTACAAGAAGTATGAGCGCAAGGACCCTGTATTCCTCATGCTTTTGGAGGAGAAGATAATGGCGCTAAAATACAAGATGGTGAAGGGATGGAGGTGTACCTGGACAAGAAAAAGGATCTGGCAAAGGAGCTGAGAGCGGCCGGCAACCATGTGGAAGAGACGCGCTTCATCCTCCTCTTAGTGAGGGGACTTCCATCGAGTTTCAACATGGTACGAGAGACGCTTGAGGACCAGCCGACTCTTGATCTCAACTTCATTTGTACACACCTGGTGCAAGGGGAACTGTGCCGTAGTACACTGAAGTATAATGGTGAAGCAATGAAGAAGTGAAGCTACTTTTATGACCGTATAGTCATAAAGGCTCATGCAACTAGCAGTAGCAGCAGTAGTGTGGATAGTAGAGAGGGAAGAAGAAAGGCAAGTACCACTACTGCCAGAAAGAGGGATACTTCAAGGAGTATTTCAAGTTCAAGAGGGACTAGGAGTAGTTGTAGTAGCACTCATCGTAGGAGCAGTAGCAAAAGAAGTAGACTCCATACTAGCATCAAAAACAGCAACAAAGCCAGGCTGGTGTACGCCACTTTGGCAACATGAACGTGGCCTAGATGTTCGACGAAGGGTGATATATTGTAGGTTCAGAAAGTAGAACTCACATGGTACAAGTACTCAAGGTGTACCTAGAGCCAAGTGCATCACAAGGAGTGGTTTATACAGCTGCTTTCTATCCCTCCTCATCCTGTTGCAATGGGTGATGATCGGGTAAGGTATAGTGAGGCAATTGGAATTATGGAGATGTGGTTGGAGATCTCTTCTGGCATTCAAGTGGGAGTGTTCCATGACGTCCTATATATACCTGATGCAATATTCAACCTCCTCTCAATATCTCTCTTATAAATACAAGGCTGCGGGTGGTCTTCAAAAATGACTATGGCTACATCCTCAACAAGGATACACGATAGGAGTTGGCTAGGTCGGTGAAGGATGGCGACATGTACTGCCTATTGAAGACGACCAAGGTTCAACGTGCACAGAGTCTTGCAGTAGTGGGTCAGGCGATTGATGGCAAGATCTGGCATACACGCTATGACTATATCTGCATATGTACCTTGTAGTATTTTCAAGTGAAGCAAATGGTATACGATTTGCCTATCATCTCCAACTTTGAGCAGCAGTTGTACACTGGCTGTTTCAAAGAGAAGCAGCACCGCGAGACGTTCTGGTTGGGAATAGAATCTATGAAATCAGACCCTTCATAAATTATCCGCGTTCTCAATAAAGGTTCAGGTCCTCAGCCGAACCAACTTGACTAATAGCTCTCAAACCCATTGACACCAAATGATCAATAGATCCCCTAATAAAGTGACATCTGTCATCCGCGTCTACATAGTAGAAAGAAGTCGATGCAAATATACTTTGTCCGGTTTCTATCCATGTATACCGAGGAGGTTCGTTCCCTTTAGTTAACCTGAACATTTCTACTCATCTTGTTCCCTTTTGGTTCCGTGGCTTGCCACCATGTCCTCGTTTTGCTCACTCCTCATCTATTATGCCTTCACCAACTACTCCTAGCTAGTATTCCATCATTCCGTCACTCTCGCTCTAGTCAGCACTCATCTATCCATCGCCTGGTTCTCATCCTCTCTCTGAGTTCTGTCCATCTCGGACCTCTAATATCTCACCTCCTCTCAAGCTCTACAACTAACTCCTCAGAACCGCTTGTGGTTTTCTGCTTTCGTCATTGTGCTGACACAATTATCCATATTCCATTGCTTCTGCCTGCTTCTACTATTACCCTCTCCGCTCATGCATTCTTCTGATATGGTATTAGAGCATAAAGTAACATCTCCTGGCGATCCATGACCCAGTCATTCCCTTATCTTTGCCACTGCTTTGCTCCTCCATCCAATATTTGTCTATTGCCACCACTACTACTTTGCGCTCCTCAGCTTTGTCAGTAGCTGACATCAGTACCCTCACCTGAATTTCTTCTCACACTGGAGTGATGACACATTCTCTTGATTCGACCTTGCACCCACTTTACGTCCATGGTTAACAATCAGTAATCCCACACTAATGGCTGCAAGGAGCTCTCGAGTTGCCATCCATCATCTTCTTGGAAGCTTCTTGCCGCTTGTCGCCTGCTAGCTCTCATAATCTCAGCCTCTACAAGTGCCTCCGCTTCCCTCATCCTCTTCATCTGTTGCATCTACTCCATCTACTCCATCCATCTCAGCTTTCTCACATTCATCATCTTGAGGGACGCCCTCTAGCACCGTCTCTGCTCGTCGTCAGTAATGGCAGACTGCCTTCCACCATCAGGATATTGAACACCCACAGTCTTCTTGCTCATCGGTCTCGGACCAAATGGAGAACAAGCCGTCACTCTCTTGACATCCACGGACCGGCCTCACTGTCCACTTTACGACTTACCCTACCACAACCTTCTTCTTGCTATCAGGATATTGGACATTGCCAGTCTTCTTGCCCGTCATTCTTGGACAAACTGGAGAACAAGTAGTCACTATCTTCACAACGAGAGGACTTGGTTGCCTCACCCTACGTCTACTACCGCTCACTTCATGCGCCTATTCTACCTTTTGCCTGCTGCTGCCACTCCTCCATCAGTCTTGTCGCACCATCATCATCCCCCTGAACCTCCTCTCCATCAGCCTTAACACCTCCTCCCCATCGATCAACAATGTACATCCTCTCCTCCAGCCCATCTTCACATGAACCTCATCATTCAGCTTTGTTTGCCTCCTCCAAATCGCCTCTCATCACCTTCTACTCCGTCATCATCCGCATCGCTTCGCAACGTACGTGGTTAAGCCCGTGCGCCCAATCGGCCACTAATCGCTCTTTCGCCATTATCCACCTTTATTATCATCCGCTATGCACAAGGATGCGTCCAGTTGTATCGCCTGTTTTGTGACGACGTGCATCCACGCCGACACTTCCTTAACACACACGGCTCGTCCCTGCACCCATATTCTTTTGCTTTCATCATCAACAAGTATCAGCATCTACTGCTAGTCTAAGGACCTGCACGAGCTAGCTGCCTATTTTTTACAGTAGCCTATACCCTCGCTAGTAGTAGATTTCACGTGGTGCATTGGGAGCTATCTTCCCCTTGCCGTATTCTACTCTTCTACTTTGCAGTGCACATGGCTTGTCCCTAGATCCACTTTGTGGTTGTCTTCTCATCCACTTCCGCATCATTCTTTGCTCGACACTCAGATCTGCCTGGTCGAATTGCTCGTTGTACGACGGCATGCGTCCACATCAAAAACTTCCTCAACGCATGAGCTTTCGTCCCTTCATCGTCTTATTTTCAGTCCCATAGTAGCAACACTTCCTCCTCAACATATGCAACAACAGCACCTACTCCTTTTCCTCACATCATTCCCTACTCATCTCTTCCCTCGGGCCAAGTCAAGCGTATAAATTCCAAGAGTCTACGTCTGGTATATCGGACACCGCTGATCCTCCTGCTCATTGCTTGAGCCAACGAGTGGAACAAGCCGTGTGCCTACCAGTCCTGACTTTAGACAAGAAAACACCTCTTCGTCGCCCCATAAGGACACATAAGACCAGCTATGGCAGAGCCTCTCCTATGATTGGCATAGTGACAGTTTCTTCGTTCCCTTCATATCACTTCTCTCGCCTCTACACATGGCTCTCTCTTGAGAGACGTGTGCTGTGCTCGTGGAAGTAATGTCACTGACTAGGAAAATCAAGTATACTCTGGCACACCAAACCCTAATGAACCAGTACAACATGGCGCAGCTACTCACCGAACAATATGAACACCTTTGCTCAACACATCCCCTATCCCAGACTACAATGATGCATTCTTCAATGTACACCGTCAGCTTTGGAAGCGGCTCCATGCTTCTTACCTTCACCACGAACTGTGACATCATATCCTGCAACAAGCTTGGAGAAAGCAGTGGATTACAACCACATGTCAGAATAATGATAGTTTTTTAGATCTCACTGGAAAAGTTGATATTTTGTACTACACGTCTTCTCTTTCTATAGTAAAGGAATGGGGAGTAGAGGTCTATAAGGCCTTGTACTCTAAACTCCTACATGGCTACGGGATTACTGACATACTATTTGGGAACCTGACCTAATTGGGACCATCAATTTCTAACAAAATCCTCTGCCACCACAAGGAAAAGATCAATCAAGAAATCAGGGAAGGACTCAACCAAGTCCTGGGAAAAAAACTTCATCTGCTGGTGGATAAATTCCCTTTGTTCCTCGGGAACAAATTTGGGGAACAACTTAATCATGCAATGTGGAGTAGAACGTTCACCCATGTGGGAGGACAAATACTACCACTAGTACAAGAGGTCATTCCACCACAACCTTGTCCGATTCACAGTGGGTGTTGGAAATTGAATCTGATAAGTCAGGCCCCTCAGAGATTATAAGAGCTCTAAATAAAGGTTCAGGTCCTCAGCCGAACCAATTGGACCAACGGCTTTCGAGCCCGTTGAGACCAAACAATCAAGAGATATCCTAATAAAGTGACAATTGTCATCCGCATCCGACTAGCGAGAAGAAACCATTGCATAGGAACTTTCCCCTTTTCAGTCCATATAGATCGAGGATATTCATTACCTTGAGTTAACCAGAATAGTTCTACTCATCCTGTTCCCTTTTGGTTCTGTGGCTTTAGTCGTCGTGTCGTCGCTCTGTTCGCTCCTCGTTCATCATACCTTTACCAGCCACTCACAACATGCAGTCCATTGCTCCGTCACTCTCGCTCCTTCGCTCAGTAGTCATCTACCTATTGCCTGGCTCTCGTCCTCTCCCAGTGGGTTTTACCCATCTCGCATCTCTGACATCTCGCCTCCTCTATAACTAACTCCTCTGAAGCGCTTGTAGCTTTCTACTTCCATCATTTTACTGATAAATTTATCTATGTTTTGTCTCTTCTGCCTACTTCTACTATTATTGTCTCTGTTGATACATTCTTCTGACGGTTCTCTGGAGCAAAAGAGCATGAAAAAAAGGTGCTAGAGCTAGTCCACACAGACTTGTGTGGCCCGATGCATACCCGGTGCTTTGGAGGCTCTAGGTATTTCCTTTTCTTCGTTGATGATTTGAGCCGTTAAACTGCTGTGTACTTCCTTGCTTCTAACGACCAGTGTTTTGATACGTTCAAGAAATTCAAGGCAATGGTGCAGAACCAAACTGGCAAGAAGATTGAGACGTTGTGCAGTGACCGCGGTGGAGAGTACCTATGCAAGGAGTTTCAAGGACTATCTCGCAGGAGCTGGTATTAAGACACAGTGCACTGTGTCATACTCACCGCAACAGAACTGTACAGCAGAAGATGCCAACCGTACCATTGCTGCGTTTACACACTCCATGCTGCACACTACTTAGCTGACCTACGACTTCTGGGCCAAAGCCTAGAGTACTGCGGTCTACATCAAGAACCGTACTCCAACTAAGACACTGGAGCAGATGACGCTGTACGAGGCGTGATTCGGTATGAAGCATAGCGTGGGTCATCTTTGTGCATTTGGCAGCTTGGCATGTTTCCACGTACAGAAGGAAAAGCAACAAAAGTGGAACGCAAAGAGTACGTATATATCAATGATCGGTTATGACATGGCAAGCAAGGCGTATTGCCTCTATGAGAGGGAAACTAGCCACATCATCATCTCCAGGGAAATCATCCTTGATGAGAGTGACGTCATCGATACCAACATCATTTTTTAAGAGAGCAGAACCAGTAGCTGACGACGCAGTGGGAGCATAAATCTTTGCTAACCCAGTCTCTCCTAATCCATCCTCCACTGTGATAGTAGGAGAACAAGTCTACTCTCCCATGTTTGATGTAGCAAATACATCATCCTCATCGGCAAAAGTGTTGGATCTGGAGAGAGAGGGAGCCTTGGAGTAGCGAGCATGTCGGAATTAAAGGGTATCAATTGTGCTGAAGAATGATTATTAAATCACTCAAAATGATGGAGTTTATCTACAGCTAGAGCTTGGGCAAAGCCCTCTCGCAAACCACACCACTCAGCTATGGAGGCTAAGACACACACTAGAGTCTACAATCTCATACAAGAGATGAAATCAGCCTACCAATCAAGCTGACAAGTCACACACAACCTAGAGAGCTAGAGAGTTGGAAATCATGCCTTTGTCTGTTCTGAGGCTAAGGCATGGAGCTGTGAACCATGGTCACCAAGACATCGGTGGTCCATGACCTCGGAAACTTTGAAAACTCATATCTCCCAATCCAGCCATTGGATTTTTTTGAAACTTGGATCATAGACAAATTGCCACTTGCTCTTTCAAATGGTTAAGTCAGATTAACGATCGGAGTAGGAATCTGGTAGAATCATGGAACTTGGTCTTCTCGACCAAAAACTATGCCGGATTGTCCTGTTTCTAACAAGAAGCAGAGGAAGGAGATGCAGCACTACCAGCCATAGTAATTGTGCGAGCAATACCGCGCTTGCCTCCTGTTGATACTCCAATACTAGTTTGCAGGAACCTTGGCCTGCTAAGCGTGGCCATTTCTGGATGCTCAAAACACCTGAACAAATGAACATAACAGGTGCAGCAGATTCACTTGAGCCAATGTCATACAAGGAGGCCATTGCTGTACCAGATGTAACAGATTAGATGCAAGCTGTACAACAGGAGATACGGTCGTAACTGAATAATGGAATGTGGGAGCAGGCTAAGTGTCCACCCGGATGCGAATTGATCATGTATAAGTGGGTGTTCAAGAAGAAACAAGGAGCAGATGGCAACCTGGAAAAGTACAAGGTGAGGCTGGTCGCTTGGAGCTACTCACAGTACAAGGACATTGACTACACATAAACCTTTATCCCTGTTGCAAAGTTCATCTCTGTGTACATGCTCCTCTCGTATATAGCACCTAAGGACTTCAATATTCACCACATGGATATCACGATGTCATTCTTGACTGGTCACTTGGAGGAGGAGTTCTACATCGAGGAACCAAAGGAATTTGTCATGGACGGCCAGGAACACTTGGTTAGCAAGCTACAGATGTCGCTCTATGGCCTCAAGTAAGCATCGCGTGCTTGGAATCAGAAGTTGGATGTAGCATTGCAGTGCACGTGGTTTGAGCGTAGTGAATGGAACTATAGCGCGAATTATTGGCAGCATGAGCATGAGATCCTCATCATTACTGTCTATGTGGATGACATGCTCCTCCTTTCCAATACCATGTCTACACTACAGGATTCCAATGAGGCTATGTAGGAGCTATTCCAAATTTCTGATCCCAGGAAGGCATCATACTTTCTTGGCATCCAGATCACACCTGACCGTAAATCACACTCGTTCTCGCTGCAGCAATTCGGCATCGCAGAGGCCAAAGCCATTTGCATGCCGTTAGAGACGAGGTACTACCTCGTGATCTTCAGTGGAGAAGCAGATGCAGCAAAGCGACAGAAGTACGAGAGCGCCATAAGTAGTCTTATGTACCTTATCGTGGCAACAAGGCCAGACCTTTCACATGTTGTAAGCTCGTACCATCAACATCGGTATCACTTACAATGGTAACAGTAACAGTATCATGAGCTACACAGATACAAATTAGGCTTCTAGTCATGAGAACTAGTGCATCTCTAGACATGTGTTCCTCATGAATGGAGGTGCCATCAGCTGGAGTACCTGTTGGGAAAAGAGCCATCCGGCTGAGTTTCATGTCGTGAAGAGCAAGTTCTAGTAAACTACCAGATGGCTACTCTGATCAGCGATCTGACCTCTCCATGTGAAAGGTCAGGTGGCAAATTGTCGACTCTCCAAGTTCCAGGCTGATCTAATATTCGGATTGAGAGATATGAATTTTTTAAGTTTCCAGGGTCATGGACCGCTCGTGTCTGGATGACCATGGGCGATGGCTCCGTGCCTTAGCCCGAGAAAAGAAAAAGGACAAGAGGTCCAGGATGAGGACCTGGTGACAAAAATATCCAAAAAGGTCCTAGATTCATGGATTGCCTTGTCGGAGTGTGCTAACTAGGAAAAAATGTACCTCTCCTTACTTTTTAGGTGAGGTGAGATCCTTTTGTGCTGGCCATGGACACATGGCGGTTCTCCAAGACATTGTGGGTTATGTGACGATTAGGAGTGTGCCATGAGAGCATTTTCTAGCTCTCTAGGTTGTGTGTACGTGGTCAGTCTGATTGCTAGGCTGATTTCCTCTCTTGTGTGAGATTATGGACCCTAGTGTGTGAGCCTTGGCCTCCATGGCTAAGTGGTGTAGCTTGTGAGAGGACTGACTTACTCAAGTGGCAAGTAAGGCCTATCGCCTCTATGAGAGGGATACAGGCCACGTCATCATCTCCGAGGATGTCGTTATCAATGAAAACAACGTCATTGGTACCAACATCATCTGTAAAGAGACAGCAGAACCAGCCGTTGACAAAGTACTAGGAGTAGACACTCTCCCTGATCCCGTCTCTCCTGACCCTTTCTCTACTATGACAGTGGGAGAGCCACTCTACTCTCCCATGTCTGATGCATCAGATACAACGGCCTCATCGGCAGAAGCACAAGGAGATGTAGTACTACTTGAAATAGCAGTTGCACCTATAATACCGTGCCAGCCGCCCGCTAACATCCAGGCCCTAGGTCGTATGTATCCTCTCAGCGTACAGTACAAGCCTGGTGAGTGCGAGCTTCTGTTTGCTGCAAAAACCAGACCCAATGAATGTTACAGTTGTAGCAGATTCAGATGAGCCCACGTACTACAAGGATGCCATGGCTATACCAGATGCAGTAGATTAGGCGCAAGCTGTGTAACGTATATATAGTCGCAGCTCAACAACGGTACGTCGGAGCTGACAGAGCCTCCACCTGGACACAAGGTAATCAAGTACAAGTGGGTGTTCAAGAAGAAGAGGGGCAAAGATGGCAACCTCAAACAGTACAAGGCGAGGCTCATTGCCAAGGGCTAATCGTAGCAGGAAGGCATTCAAAATACTGAAACCTTTGCTCCTATTGCAAAATTTGCATGTGCAGCAGCTCAGGACTTCGAGATCCAACACATGGATATCAAGACGACGTTCTTGAACGGTGACATGGAGGAGCAGATCTACATGGTGCAGCCAGAGGGATTTGTCATGGATGGCTAGGAGCACCTGGTTTGCAAGTTGCAAAAGTTGCTGTATGGCCTAAAGCAATCGTTGCATACTTGGAACCAAAAATTGGATGCGGCACTCCAGTGCATGGGATTCGAGAGCAGCAAGTGTGATTATTACGTCTATCGCTGGCAACATCGACATGAGATCCTCATGATCATTGTCTATGTCGATGACATACTCCTTCCCAACAGCATGTTTGTACTGTAGGAGTTCAAGGAGGCCATGCCGGAGCGCTTCCAGATGTCTGATCTCAGGGAGGCGTCATACTTCCTTGGCATCCCAATCACACATGACCGCAAATCACGCTCTCTCGCTGCAGCACAGTTGCTACGTCAAGGATGTTTTGCAGGCGTTTGGAATGACAAAGGTAAAACACATCCATATGTCATTTGAGACACGACAGTACCTCGTGAGTTTCAGTGGAGAAGCAGATGTAGCTAAGTGGCAGAAGTACCAAAGCATCGTCGGTAGTCTCATGTACCTAATGGTGGCAACCAGGCCGGACCTCACACAAGCTGCAAGCGTTGTGAGCCAGCTTGTAGCTAATCCCGGACCTAAGCATCAGAATACAGTGAAGCAGATCTTTGGCTACCTTACTAGAACCATCAACATCAGCATCACCTACAATGACAATGACAATAGCATCATCGGCTACACAGACGCATATTAGGATTCAAACCTTGAGGACCGCAAGTCCATCTCTGAACATGTGTTCCTCGTGAATGGCATGACCATCAGCTGGTGTAGCAAGTGGCAGGTGGTCGTGGCTACCTCAAGTACGGAGGCTGAATACGTTTCTCTTAGCAGTGGAGCACAGGAAGCAGTTTGGCTTCAGTGTCTCATGGCGGAGATGAGTGGGAGTGTAGCAGTTCCAGTTGCTATACGCGTCATCAACCAGAGCGCAATTGCACTCGCCAAGAATCCTGAGCACCATGCACACACCAAGCACATAGTGCACGAGGATGTTATCAAGAAAGAACTTACTCCAACCAGCAAGCAGGTCGTTGATTTTTATACCAAGCTAGTGACCCGTGAGAAGCAGCAGTTCTACATGAAGGCATGTAGACTCAGCCGACTCTGACTATGGCAAAGTGGGAGATTGTTGGGAAAGGAGTCATCCGGCTCAGTTTCAGGTCCATAGAGTAAGTTACAGGAAACTACAAGATGCATGCTTCGATCGTTAATCCGACTTCACTACTGGAAAGATAAGGTCATAAATTGTCTACGTTCCATGTTTCAGGCCAATCCAACAATCGGATTGAGAGATATGAATTTTCGAAGCTTCCGGGGTCATGGACTGCCGATGTCTGAGTGACCATGGACGATGGCTCCATGCCTTGGCCTGAGAAAAAAAGGGCAAGAGGTCCACGGTCGAGAATGTCATTTGGGAACATAGTTTTCAAGTCCATTTGGTGCAGCTTCATGTCCCTGGCAGCTACCATCGTAGGGATCGCCCGAATGCTCGTGAACTTGGCAACGGGGATAAATGTCTTGTCGTAGTGCTTGTCCTTGTGTTGTGCAAATCCTTTCGCCACCAGCCAGACCTTGTACTTCTCCACTGTACCCTCCTTGTTGTACTTCGTTTTGAAGACCCATTTGGAACCGATGACCTTGGCATCTTTCGGCTGATCCACGAGCTCCCAAGTCTCATTCTCGGCTATGGACGCCAGCTCTGATTTGATAGTTTCGTCCCACTGCTCCGCTTCGTGTCGTATAAGCGCCTCTTCCATGGTTCTTGGCTCTACTACGGCTGTCGTCATGCACCGCATCATGCCGATTGAGCTGCCCGTTACTGTGTAATATCATTTTGCCGCATTTCGCTGCCTTCGACTACGTCATGGTGATTTTGGTATCGCCAACGGCTGGTCCTGGATGCTCCGTGGCAGTCCTGTTCGCATCCTTGGCCTCAGCTGCTTTGTCTGTTACGTCCTGTACCTCTGCAACACCTGCGTTTGCTCCATCATCCTGCTACGCCCCAGCACCATCTTACTCTGAAGACGTTTTTTCAGTGTTGGGGTCTGTTGGTTCCTCCTTATTGGTTAGGCGCTAGAACCACTCTCCCTGCTTCGGAGAGTCCACCATACAGATGTCACTACTACTGCTGTTGTAGGTCTGCTACTCATCGAAGTCAATGTCACAACTGCTGAAGATCTCCTTGCTCATGTCGTAGAGCCGATACGCCTTTATCGCGCTCTCGTAACCAAGGAAGAGACACGGCTTGGCGTATGGGACCCATTTTCCGTCGTGCTGTTGTGCCGCCAGTAACGTTGCGACTGCCTTGCACCCAAAGACCTCCATGTGTGTCACACTTGGCTTGCGCCCGCTCCATACCTCCTACGGTGTCTCCAGCCGCTCTTCTCCTTCAGCACCGCTATCGGGGTGATGTTGATGGTATAGCATGTTGTACACACCACTTCAGCCCAAAAGCTCCACGGCAATCTCGCGTGCACGAGCATCGTTAAGACCATGTTCAGCAGCATGTGGTCTGCTCATTCTTCCACGCCATTAGATTGTGGCGAGTAGGAGGTTGTGTGCTCCCACTTGATGTCCTGCTCCTTCAGCCACCCATTGCAGCCCACGTCCTCTTCGCCATTGTCGCTACATAGTACTATGACCTTGCGGCCAGTATGCCTCTCCACCACAGTGACGTACTCCTTCAGCCGGTCTAGCACCATACCTTTCTGCTACATGAAATAAAGATAGAGTTTTCTGCAAAAGTCATTGATGACAGTGACAAGATACCATGCGCCATCTTTTGACAGTGTTTTTAATGGTCCGTACATCAGTATGCACGATCTCCTGCAGGTCCTCAGCGCACCTCGCATTCTCTTTGAACGGCTTGCACCTTGTCTTCCCCAAATTGCAAGGCTAACACTTGTGCACTACTGCATCAACTAGTGCTTCTACTATACCGGTGATGTCAAGGCCATGAACCATGTCATGTTTTGCAATCTCTTTCACAACTACGGGTGACAAATAGCCTAGCCGCTTGTGCTAGAGATCGAGATCAACTCGACTTTGTTGTTTGCGACCACCATAGACTTGGCAGATTTGGTATAGCAAAAAAATCTCACCTTCTCGACTTGGGAGTGCTCCTCGGTGCCGGAATCTAGGCCCCATCTATTGCCCCCTTTGAGGTTGTGGATTGTGGTGCCGTTGAGGAGTACCTTCTTGCTTTGGACTTCCTTGCCGCCGGCCTATGCCTCCTACGACCACTCATGGACCTAATGATCCTTGCCATAATTGTGGCATGCACCTTTCTTGACTACCTTCTTGATGCCACCGGTTTCGCCGCCTGCTTTACCACCACACTGTTGCAAACACGTGTTTCGGTGACCAGGACTGATGAGGATGACAAGACCTTGCTGCCACTGCGACATTGTACCTCGTTGCATATATACTTAGCGACTGCGCCATAGGTGAGTTTGTCCTCTCCCCATGTACCGAGGACAATAAGAAGGGGGCTCCAACTATCGAGTAAAGCCATGAGGAGGGCCATCGCTTTTAGTTTAGAGTCGACCTTCTATCCCACATGATTGTATTACAAGACGAGCGACTCAGTCTGCTGTATGGCAGCGAGGATGTCCTTGCCCTCCTTGATCCTCGTTGTTAGGAGCCACTTCATCACAACGATCCGGTTTACAAGCGACGTCGATTGGTAGATGGTGCAAAGCTTTTCTCATGCCTTGGCAACGAGCGTGCTACCTTGGAAGTAGCCCCATTAGCTCTCGGTAGTAGACGCCAATAGGAGAATGAACGCCTAGGTACTTTTCTTTGTGAAGGCATACTGCTCCTCGTCTGTCGTGGTCTTATCATCGAGCATCTCTGTACCCTTCATCAGGTAAAATAGCCCCTTGTGTGCAAGATAGATCTCAAAATCCTACCTCCACAGTCCAAAACTAGGGCCGCTCGCATACTTTTGGATCAGTTGCAATTCTGTCCTCAGAGCAATGATGTACTTTTGCTACTTGGGTCGTCACATATTGATAGCGAGGTTGTTCGAGACGCTCCTCCCGTCTCCCACAGACAGCGTGAAAGTTTGGGACCGGTCAAGGCTCTGGACCCATAATCCTTTCTTCAAAGAATGGTTTCAACGCGGCTTGACCATGTCCTCAGGTTCAGAGCTCTTTTGGACAGCAATCTTAGAGAAAGTGTGCGCTTTCTGGTCGCCGTACACTATGTGAGCAGAGGTTTGACAAAATTCAGTAACATCCAAAGTTCAAAGGGTTCGGGATCAATTTTGAGTGGATTACAAGACACAAACCACATCGGTAAAGTTATATGCTAGTCAAAAGCTTGTCAAAGCACCAAACCGTGCACGATCAAGACCACCATAGCCGATACACAATTCAGAATGCATCATTGAGTCTCTATCCTTGACAGAGTACTAGCGTGAGTGACGGGTGCCAGAAGCATCCTAGACCCTAATAAAGTATCAGACTACCATTCTGAACTATACATGACTCCAATGAAACATGGAATATTGCTACTAGCATCCTCCAAGGAGAGCTTCTGCCATGGTGTGCATGATGGGAGTCGAACTGGTCACCGCCGTATCATTTTTCTGAATGGTACCAAGTTTGCCGTCCAAGCGCGGACGGCCACTACCACCTCCCAACTTTGACAGCTTCTTTAATTATTAGCCGATTACTGTAATTCAAATTGCACATGGTCCAGTTTGTCCTCTAGATTCTGAAACATCTGTCCATGCATGCAAACATGTACTATACAAGGATTTGGAGCCATCATCTTGAAAACGGCAACTCCAAGGAATGGTATAGGAAGATATGTAATAGGCAGTAGATGTGCTCTTGTTATGCCCTACATGTATCCTAATTACACTCTGATTACATCCTACTTCTGCCCTATTTCTTTCCTTGTTACATCTTACTTGTATCTTAGTTGCACCCTACTTATACCCTAGTTACACCCTAGTTCCGCCTCAGTAGGGCACTAGCTACGCCCTAGTTGTATCCTAGTTGCATCCTAGTTACATCCTACTTATGTCCTATTTGCGTCTTACTTGCGTCTTAGTTATGTCCAAGTTTCATCCTAGTTGTGCCCTAGTTGTATCCTAATCGTACCCTAGTTACACCCTACGTATACCTTGTATTCTAATTATATCCTAGTTACGTCCCTAATTACATCCTACTTGTACACTACTTGTACCCTACTTATACACTAGTTACGCCCTAGTTGCATCCTACTTGTGCCCTATTTACGTCCTAGTTATGCCCTAGTTAGGTCCTAGTTGCGTCCTGGTTACGCCCTATTTACACCAGAATTGTGCCTTTTTACGACCTAGTTATGTCCTACGTGCGTCTTACTTGTCGTCCATTTGTGTCCCTAGTTGTATCCTATGTCCGTCCTAGTTGTGCCCTAATTACATCTTAGTTAGATAATAGCTATGCCATAATCATGTCCTCATTGTACCCCACTTACTCCCTCATTGTGTCCTAGTTATACCCTACTTGTGTCCTGGTAACGTCCTACTCATTCCTTAGTTACATACTACTTGTCTCCTAGTTATGTCCTAGTTACGCCCTAGTTAGATACTAGCTACACCCTAGTTACATCCTAGTTATGCCCTAGTTGCATCCTAGTTATGTCCTACTTGTACCCTAATTTTATCCTAGTTACACTCAAGTTACGCCCTAGTTATGCCCTCCTTGTATCGTACTTGTGCCCTGGTTATGTCCTGGATACGTCCTAGTTACGCCCTTCTTGCATCCTACTTGTGTCCTATCCTTAACTACCCCTAGTTGCATCCTAGTTACACCCACTTAAACCCTTGTATCTTACTTGCATCCTAGTTACATCCTAGTTATATAGGATCTAGATAAAAGAGGGAGCCTTATAGTAGCAAGCATTTGGGACTGAAAGGACATTAGTTGTGCTAAAGAATGGTTCTTAAATCACTAAAAACAATGGACTACATATGCAGCTAGAGCTTGGACAAGTCAGCCCTCTCACAAGCCACACCACTTAGTCATGGAGGCTAAGGCTCACATACTAGAGTCCGCAATCTCACACAAGAGAGGAAATCAGCCTAGCAATTAGGCTAACCAATCACATACAACTTTGAGAGCTAGAGAATGCTCTCATGGCACACTCCTAGTGGTCACATCACCCAAAATTCCATGGAGAATCGCCATGTGAAAATGGATACACACAAGGCTCTAACCTCACCTAAACAGTAAGGAGAGGTACCTTTTTCCTAGTCAACACACTGTGACAAGGCAATCCAAGAATCTAGGAGCTTTTTGGATATTGCTCCCATCAGGTCTTGACCCTAGAGCTCTTGCCCTTTTTTCTTTTCTCAGGCTAAGGCATGGAGCCATTGCCCATGGTCACCCTGATACCGGCGTTCCATGACTCGAGAAACTTCGAAAATTCATATTTCTCAATCCGACCATTGGATCCGCCTCAAACTTAGACCGTAGATAATTTGCCAGGTGGTAGTTTCCTGGAACTTACTACTGTAGACCTGAATTTGAGCTCGATGACTCCTTTCCCAATAATCTCCCACTTTGCCGTAATCAAAATGGTCTAAGTCCACATGCCTTCATGCAGAACTGCTGCTTCTCACGAGTTAGTGGATTGGTGTAGAAATCGGCGACTTGCTTACTGGTTGGAGTAAACTCCAGCTTCATAGCACCCTCCTGCACCATGTGCCTCATGAAGTGATATGCGATGTCAATGTGCTTGGTGCGTGCATGGTGCTCAGGATTCTTGGCGAGAGCCATTGCGCTCTGGTTGTCAATGCGCACAAGAACTGGAACTGTTGTACTCCCTCTCATCTCCCCCATGAGACGCTGAAGCAAAACTACTTCCTTCACTCCAAAGCTGAGAGAGACGTACTTAGCTTCCGTGCTTGAGGTGGCCACAACCACCTACCGCTTGTTGTACAAGCTGATGGCCCCACCATTCATGAGGAACACATGTCCAGAGATGGACTTGCGGTCCTCAGGGTTTGAAGCCCAATCTGTGTCTTCATAGCCGATGAGGTCATTGCCGTTCTACGTGATGCCGATGTTGATAGCTCTAGTAACGTAGTGGAAGATCCGTTTTGCTGCCTTCTGGTGCTCAGGTCTGGGGTTTGTCATGTACTGGCTCACAACGCTTACAGTCTGTGTGAGGTATTGTGGTTTCCACCATCAGGTACATGAGACTGCCGAAGACACTCTGGTACTTTTGCCGCTCAGTTGCGTCTGCTTCTCCATTGAAGCTCACGAAGTACTGTCGCGTCTCCAGCGGCATACCGATGGATTTAGCCTCTGCCATGCCGATCCGCTGCAAGATCTCCTTGATAAATCGGATCTGCTATAGCGAGAGAGAGCATGATTTGTGGTCATGCGCGCTCAAGATACCCAGGAATTATGACGCATCCCTGAGATTAGATATCTGGAAACGCTCCTACATTGCCTCCTTGAACTCTTGTAGTACAGATATATTGTTGGAGAGGAGCATATCATCCACATAGACAATAATGATGAGGATCTCATACTCATGCTTCCAGCAATACACGCTTTAGTCACACTCGTAGCGCTCAAACCCCATGCACTATAGTGCCGCATCCAACTTTTGGTTCCAAGTACACAAGGCATACTTGAGGCCGTTAAGCGACTTTTGCAACTTACAAACCAGGTGCTCCTGGCCATCCATAGCGAACCCTTCCGACTGCTCCATGTAGATGTCCTCCTCCAAGCCACCATTCAAGAATGTCGTCTTGACATCCATGAGGTGAATCTCGAAGTCCTCAGCTGCTGCATGAGGAGTGTGCACACAAAGGCAAACTTTGCAACAGGAGCAAAAGTTTCCGTGTAGTTGATGCCTTCTTGCTGCGAGTAGCCCTTGGCGACCAGCCTCATCTTGTAATTTTCCAGGTTGCTTTTTGATCCTCGCTTCCTCTTGAACACCCACTTGCACTTGATCGCTTTGCGTCCAGGTGGATGCTCAGTCAGCTCCCACGTATCGTTTTCGAGCTGTGACCATATCTCATCCTGCACAGTTTGCGCCCAATCTACTACATCTGGAGCAGCCTTGGCCTCCTTGTAGGACGTGGGCTCATCTCAATCTGCTGCAACTGCATCATTCATCTGGTCTGGTTTTTGCAGCATCCAGGAATACCCGTGCCCACCAGGCTTGTAGCGCACCCAGAGAGGGTATCTACGACTTGGTGCCGAGGCGTTAGCGGGCGGCTGGCGCGGTACTACATGTATAACTGCTGCTGCTGGTGGTGTTACATCTCCTTCCTCTGCTTCTGCCGATGAGGCTGCTATATCTGCTACATCATAAATGAGAGGATAGACTGGTTCTCTCACTGTCACAGTGGAGAAAGGATCAGGATAGACTGGGTCAAGAAGGATATCTGCTCCCACTACCTCGTCAGCTACTGATTTTGTTGCCTTTTCCCAGACAATATTGGTTCTGATGACGTTGCTCTTGTTGAAGACGACATCCCTAGAGATGATGACGTGACCTGTATCCCTGTCGTAGAGGCAATAGGCCTTGCTTGCTACGTCGTGGCCAATCATTAGTATCTACGCGCTTTTTGCGTCCCACATCTGCCACTTCTCCTTTGGCATGTCCATGTGTGCCAAGCTGCCAAATGTGCGAAGATGACCCACGCTCCGCTTCTTGCCGAACCACACCTCATATCATGTCATCTCCTGCAGCGCCTTAATTGGAATGCGGTTCTTGATGTACACCGCACTGCTCACTGCTTCGGTCTAAAAGTTGTCTGTGAACTGAGTCACGTGTAGCATGGAGCGCGCCGACTCAACGATGGTACGGATGGAGAATTCCTTGCTACACTTTACTACTACGATGAGTATGGCACGGTATGCTGTATCTTGATGCGAGCTGCTACGGGATAGTCCGAGAATTCCTTACTCGGGTAATCTCCACCGTGGTTGCTTTGTACCTTGATCTTCTTACCCGTCTGGTTCTCCACCGTTGCCTTGAACTCCTTGAACTTGTCAAAGCAGAGGTCCTTGGAGAAAAGAAGTACACAACGGTATAACGGCTGAAATCATCAATGAAGGTGAGAAAATACTTAGAGCCTCCAAAGCTCTGGTTCTGCATCGGGCCACAAGTCTGTGTGGACCAGCTCCAGTACCTCCTTTGCATGCTCCCCTGCTCCAGAGAACGCCTCGCGATGCTTCTTCTACCCCAAAAAGCCGATGCACAATTCCTGCTCAAAGTTATAGATGGTGGGTAATTCACGCACCATCCGCATTGTTTGAAGTTGCTGCAAGGTACACATGCAAATGTGGCCATAGCGCGCATGCGAGATTTTGCCATTAGTGGCCTTCACCACTGCTGTAAAACTCTGCTCACGCGAGATCTTGGTCATCCCCTACACGCGGTACATGTCGCCTTCCTTCATCAACCTGGCCAGTTCCTCTCCTGTTTCCTTGTCGAGGATGTAGCCATAGTCGTCGTGTAAGACGTCTCGGAGTCGTGTGTTGATGAGAGAGGACACTGAGAGAAGGCTGAACACAGAATCAGGTACATACAACATCCCATGGAACACTCCCACTTCAATGCCACACGGGGTCTCCAATCACACCTCCATAATCCCAATCCCTTCAATATACACCACCCGATCATCACCCAATGTAATAGGTCGAGGAGGAATGGAGAGTAGCTGCATAAACCACTCCGTGTGATGCGTCAGGCTCTTTGTACACCCTGAGTCCTTGTACCACGACAGATCCGCCTTCTCCTTCTGTGACATGTGAGACTCCACCATAAAGAGGCGGTCACGTACCTCCTTGGCCACGTTCATGGTGCCAAAATGGCACACACCGGTTCGGTTCTACTGCTACTATTACTACGGATGCTGCTGTGACTGCTGTTGTTGCTGCTGTGGAGATTGGTCCTTTTGCTGCTGTTGGTGCTGCTCCTTCTGATCCCTCTTGAACTTGAAGCACTCTTTCTTGTAGTGCCCTTGTTTCTGGCAAAAGTGGCACTTGCCTTTCTTCTTGCCTCTCTGCTGTCCAGACAGAGCTTGTGGCCACAAATGCTACTTCGCTCCTGCCGCTGCCATTGCGTTTTGCTACACTGCGATGCAGTTCCACCCGCACCAGGTGCGTGTAGATGAAGTCCACGTCGAGAGTTGTCTGGCACTCCAACATCTTTCGCACCGTGTCGTAGCTTGCTGGGAGTCCCCTTAGTAAGAGGACGATGAAGCACGTCTCTTCCACATGGTTACCAGCCATTTTCAGATACTTTGCTAGCTCCTTTGTCCTTTCCAAGTACGCCTGCATCCATTCGTCACCCCGCATTTTCAACGCCATCATCTTCTCCTAAAAAAGCATGAGAAATGTAAGGTCCTTACTCTCATACTTCTTGCACAATGCATCCCATCCCTCTTTTGTAGTCATCTTGTCATTCACGTACAGAAGATGCGGGTTAGAGATGGTATTAACAAGCAGCCTGTAAGCCTCTCTGTCCTTCTTCTTCCTCTCCTCATATGCCGCACTGTAGTTGTAGATCAACTTGCATCTGTTGTACCTTTCTATGACGTCTTGTCCGCCACCACCTGCGTTGCGGCGATACCTTTTGCCTTTGGAGGCAAAGCACGCTCATCGCCGCTCACCACCTCCTACAAGCCCTTCTCCTCCAAAAGGAGGCGGGCATGGATCTTCCAAAATGTGAATTTGGTGCTTCTTTCTAGCCTCTCCAAAGGCTGGGATGATGTGACCAGGCCTGTTGCTGCCATTTTGAGCTTTAGTGATGCTCAACGCTGCCCTTGGGTGACGACGCTATCCCTCTTCTGCTACTGCTTCTCCTAGAAATCTGTCTGGCACAAAATGGACTGTAGATGCCAACAGACTAGGAATTTGGAAAAACTGAGCCCACTTCTGGAAACTTCAGTTCAAAACACTTCAGATCGACCCGTAAAACAGGGTCATTAATAGAGGATTTTGAAAGATATACCCTCTTGAAAACATGAAATGATTTTACTCCTACTCCAACTCAGACAAGCCAGCTTGTAAACAGCATTTCTCCCAGACAAATTGATGGAATGCAAATATTTTTATACAAATGGACATCTTAGGAAAAATACTACAATTTGTATATGCCAGTTCTTGAATGTGACAAAGAAACAAGAGAGTTATGGTCATCACAACGTGACAGTCTAGTTCATAGAGAAGAGTGTAGTCGTGGTCGACCTCGTTATAAGCATAATTCTCGATCCGACCGCTGGATCTTTAGGATCTTAGACTCGTTAGAACGCTTGTCTTGTACACTTGGAGACCTTATGGTCAATGGTTAGATTTAGTCAAGGTTTGATCAATATCCGTCACTTTCAAAGTGACGGCCTCTGCTGGCTGAAACTTGCAGAACTTGGCTCCGATACCAAATGTTGGAACTGGAGGAGAGAGAGAGCCTTGGAGCAGCGAGCATATGGGACTGGAAGGGCATCCGTTGTACTAAATAATGGATATTGAATAACTCAAAATGATGGAGTACATATAGAACTAGAGCTTGGACAAGTCAGCCCTCTCACAAGCCACACCACTTAGCCATGGGGGTTAAGGCTCACAGACCAGAGTCCATAATCTCACACAAGAGAGCAAATCAACCTAGTAATTAGGCTGACTATTGACACACGACCTAGAGAGCTAGAAAATGCTCTCATGGTACACTCCTAGTGGTCCCAAAACCCACAATCCCATAGAGAATCGCCATGTGTCCATGGCTAGCACACAAGGACCTAAACTCGCCTAAAAATTAAGGAGAGGTATCTTTTTCCTAGTCGGTATTCTCTGAGAAGGCAATCAAAGAATCTAGGAACGTTTTGGATTTTATTCCCATCAGGTTTTGATCCTGGACCTCTTGCCCTTTTTCTTTTCTCAGGCTAAGGCATGGAGCCATTGCCCATGAGCACCCAGATACCGGCGGTCCATGACCTCAAAAACTTCAAAAATTCATATCTCTTAATCAGACTGTTGGATCGGCCTGAAACTTGGACCGTAGATAATTTGCGACCTGATCTTTTCAATGAAGAAGTCCGATTGACAATCGGATGAGGCATCTGGTAGCTTCCTGGAACTTGCTCCTCTGGACCTGAAACAGAGCCAGATGACTCCTTTTTCAACACTTCCTTGACTCCAAAGCTGCAAAAGATGTACTCAGCCTCATGCTTGAGGTGGCCACAACCACCTGCCTCTTGCTACACCAGCTAATGATCCCGCTATTCATGAGGAACACATGTCCAGAGATGGACTTGCGATCGTCAGGGTTTGAAGTCCAATTTGTGTCTGTGTAGCGGATGATGCTGTTATCATTGCCGTTGTAGGTGATGTTGATGTCGATGGTAGTAAGGTAGCGAAAGATCCACTTCACTGCCTTCTGGTACTCAGGTCCGGGAGGAGCCATGTACTGGCTCACAACATTCACACCCTGTGCGAGGTCCGGCCTAGATGCCACCATCAGTTACATGAGACTGACGACAATACTCTGGTACTTGTGCCGCTCAGCTGCATTTGTGTCTCAAGCAGTGTGCTAATGGGTTTTGCCTCCGCCATGCCAAACCGCTGCAAAACATCCTTGATCGTGCGACTCTACAGTAGTAAGAGAGAGCATGATTTGCGGTCACACGTGATTTAGATACCTAAGAAGTATGACGCCTTCACGAGATCAGACATCTAGAAGTACTCCTACATGGAATCCTTGAACTCATGCACTATAGACATGCTGTTGGAAAGGAGGAGCATGTCATTTACATAGATAATGATCATGCCCATGCTGCTAGCGATAGATGTAGTCACACTCGGTACCCTCAAACCCCATTCATTATAGCGCCACATCTTATTTCTGGTTCCAAGCACGCAATGCTTGCTTGAGGCCGTACTACGAATTCTGCAGCTTACAAACCAGGTGCTCCTAGCCATCCATGACGAATCCCTCCTAAAACTTACTCTATGGACCGATTGGAGAAATATCCAAAAAGGTCCCAGATTCTTGCATTGCCTTATCAAAGTGTACTGACTAAGAAAAAGGTACCTCTCCTTACTTTTTAAGAAAGGTGAGATCCTTGTGTACTAGTCATGAACACATGGCGATTCTCCATGGGATAGTGGGTTATGTGACTACTGGGAGTGTGTCATTAGAGTATCTTATAGCTCTTTGGGTCAGGTGCGAGTGGTCAGCCTGATTTTTAGGCTGATTTCCTCTCTTGTGTGAGATTATGGACTCTAGTGTGTGAGCCTTATCCTCCATGGCTAAGTCATGCCCAAGCTCTGGCTCTATATGTACTTCATTACCCTACTACTCTTGGTTTTCAATATTAATTATTTTCTGAATTGATTGAATGTGATA
This sequence comes from Penium margaritaceum, assembly GCA_023375785.1. NCBI lineage: Eukaryota > Viridiplantae > Streptophyta > Zygnematophyceae > Desmidiales > Peniaceae > Penium > Penium margaritaceum. The sequence goes on along the minus strand of SZWC01000043.1, from coordinate 660,979 downwards.
TGTTTTTTTGTTCAATGAATTGTATGTATCATATAAACAATTGAACACAAATTTTATGTGAAAGGCTAAGGGATTTCAAACTTCAATGGTGTTATTCTCCATATAAAATGTTTAAATCAAGGTACTATTTCATGTAGATTCAACCATTAAGGACTACCAAAATAATTCAAACCTAAAAAATATCATCCAATTCATAGATTTTCTAAGTTGCAACTTTCCATTCGTTGAAATCCAAGAACAATAGGGTATTTTGAGTAATTCAACAATCATTCTTCAGTACAACTGATGCCTTTTCAGTTCTACATACTTGTTCCTCTTAGACTTCCTTTCTCCTCTAGATCCGATAGTTTACATCCTAGCCTTACCGTAGTTACATCCTAGTTACGTCCTACTTGTACACTATTTGGATCCTTGTTATACTCTAGTTGTGCCATAGTTGTGCCCTAATTACGTCTCAGTTAGACACTAGCTACGTCATTGTTGGTCCCTAGTTGCACCCTATTTACATCCTAGTTGCTCCCAACTTGCGCCCTACTTGTACCCTAGTTGTACACTACTTGCATCCTAGTTGTGCCATAGTTCCGTCCTTGTGTCCTAGTTTTGCCTCAGCAGGGCACTAGCTACATCCTAGTTGGTTGACATGCTCCTTGTCCATAGCTGACATTTGGACAAGTTGTGGACGGACTAGGCATGCATTGCTCTCTTGGAGTAAGTCCCCTAAGTCTGGTCCAAATAGACAAGGCATGTACTGCTCCTTTGGAACAAGTTTCCTTAGTCTAAACTGGATAATATAGCTACAAAACACTTCCTAAGACAACTCCTTGAGGCTTAAACATTCTTGAGTTAGTCTCTGGAACGAGAGCTCACTATGTCAATTCCCAGTGACTAATTTTATTTGTGACGAAAAGGGGATCAGGAAGGTTACAAGAGACATCTTAGAACATTCCTGGTCCTTCCTGGTGGCTGGCGCCATTTGGCGGTCACAGGGAGTGCCATGTAGGCAGGGGGGATGATGTATTACAGATTGCCCCCAAAGTGGCTCATCCAAGGAGCCACTACGTGCCTAGGCCAGAGGCTGGCTCTAGGACTATAAGAACCTATCAGTTACCTATCATTGAGTACAGTTCTTACCTTTGAGACTTCTCACAGAGTTGTCCACCAAAGGCAGACACTAAAGAAGCATTTGTTTGTCTAAGCCCCAGGAGGAAGCTCCTCACACAAAAGTGACCAGGTGCTAAGGACACAGTCTAAGGAAGTGATTCTTATGAACTACTCTGTGTAGAACCGTGATTCTGAGGATGATATCTCCTCCTCATTGCAATACTAGGAGCGGACGGCAAGTGCCATTATGTCATCCTTGTTCTCTAGTCTGTTTCTTTAGGTTAGTTGATGAAAGGTTATGGGCCTACACTAACTAGTTGTAAGGTACGATTTTGTGTACTCTCTTACCCTCTCTGTCTCGCAGTGTGCATCAGCTCCACCAACTCCATCTCCTCCATCTGCTCCATCAACTCCAACGGTGGGTACTGGCACTTAGCGAACAAGGACCAAGGATAAGCTCTACCCTTGGAGGTACGATCCTTGGACCCTAACCAGGATAAGCTTTGCCCTTGGAGGTACGACCCTGGGTTTGCTAGTGTGCATTCTTCTCTGTTTACAGGTGATCAACGGCTAAGGAGTAAGCAACCGATCTCCATCATCTAAACCGGTAGCAACGTATATCAGCCTACATCAACCTCAATGAAGTAGACAAGCAGAGAAGCATTATGATGATAGTTGCGATGCTCACTCTTGAGTAGGTCAACAGTGGGATGTCGAAGTTCACAGGGATGGGTTTTCCCTTGTGGAAAGAGTATTTTAAAATTGTCATGAGGGTGCATGGCTGCTTGAAGATGTTCTTGGAGAAGAGGTGGAACCTCCAAAAATGGATGCTGGATATGAAACGTGGAGTGTCAAAAATGACATGGTGCTTGCGATTAGTGTGACATGAGTACATGAGTCACAACATTTTCACCTCCAAGGTATCACATGTATGAAAGGCTTATGAGAATCTTGTATGTATACTAACCAACAGCTCTTGTAAATCGCCTCTTCATCCTTCAAAAGCTAATTTCGATGAGGGTGAGTGAGGGAGAGATGATTCCAGACTTTTTACTACAGTTTGAAGGACTGCTGCAGCAAGTGACCCAAATGAACTGGGAAATCGACACCAACATGCAGGCCATGATCCTCCTCGTGACGCTACCTGAAAGGTAGGGACCTGTGATCACCGTCTTTGGCAGTCAAAAGGAGGAGGATTTGACGTATGAGGTAGTGTCCGAGTACGTGGGTAACGAGGTCATGCGTCACAACAATAGTGAGGCTAATATTTCAGCCTATGCTTCACAGTATGGTGGGCGTGGCAGCAACTCCTCTTCTCGTCATAGTAGCAGCAGAAGCGGTGGCAGTGAAGGAAAAGGTAATGGTGGTGGTAGAAAGGTTTCAAAGCATCCTGGGAAGTACCATTACTGTGGCCAGCCAGGACATAGGTTACGGGAGTACAGGGGTCTCAAGAAGGAAGACGGAGATCATGGTAGTAGATATGAGGACAAAGGAAAGGGTAAGAAGGAGTTGACGAATATGATGCCTGAGAGCGTGTCGGCAACCAAGGGAGCGATATTGCTCAAGCGTGGAGTTTACAGGCTCGACTCTGGCATTAACCACCACTCTTCAAGGGAGAATGGGTTCATCTCCATTGGGGACACTAAATGTCGCTTCAGGTGTACGAACGGCAGCCTTGTCCATGCGCAAGGCCAGGGAGATAAGTTGATCAGCATCAATGTGTACGGTACTGAAAAGGACTTGAAGCTGGAGAACGTCGTCTACATGTTATCTTTTGCAGCAAACTTCTTGGCCGTGTCCAAAATCACAGACCATGACATGACGGTCGTCTTCACGCAAGAGGAGGCCGTGATCATGAAGAACAAGGATATCAGGATCTCCTATCCCAAGAAGAGTCTTGTTGTACAGGTCTCGATAGTTAATGGACTGTACATATTGCAACCCAAGCCCCTTGAGAGTAAAAATGAGGGATATGCGACGGTTGAAGAGCCCAAGTCTCCAAAGCCTGATATTGCACCACTGGCTATCACTATGGCAGCCAACGCTACCAAAGACACATATGCTGAGCTGTGGCACATGCGGTTCGGCCATCTGGCTGACAGCATACTACAAGCTATGCAGTAGTACAAACTGGTTCATGGGATCGAGGGATGCAAGGCCAAGGATGAGGGAAAGTGCAAGAAGCTGTGTGAGCCATGCCTCCATGGTAAGGCAAAGAGAAAGCCCTTTGAGTGTAATTGACAATATGCGGCAGCAATCTTAGACCTGATTCACTCTGCTGTGTGTGGACCATTTCGCAATCCTTCAAATAGTGGCAGTAATTTTTTCTTGACCTTCATCAATGACCACAGTCACAAGATGTGGATCTATTTCCTCAAGACAAACAGAGAGGTCAAGGAGAAGTTACAACAATTTATCGCCATGGTAGAGCAACAGATAAGCAAGAACGTCAAGGTACTACGCACGGATAACGGTGGTGAGGACGAGGCGTACAAAGGCTGGTTGAGCCAACACATCATCATCCACCTGACTACTATGCCTTATACTCCCCAAAGCGATGACGTTACCAAGCGGATGAACGAGACTATCCTCAGCCAAATTACCACCGCGCGTTTGGACTGAAGGTGCAAGAACTGCTTGGTACCAAGAACTGCTTGGTACCTCACTCCAACAGCTGCGCTTGGAAGGCTTGGTAAGAAACACCAAGAGAAGCAGCTGAAAATGCCATAGGAGGATTGGTCAGGGAAGAATCTAAATGCCTCACACTTAAGGATCTTTTATTGTACTGCCTAGACAAAGTTCCAAGTAGGAGAACGAAGTGGCAAGCTAGATGCATGTGCTTGTAAGTGTAATGGTCGGCTATGCCACTACACACAAGGCGTACAGGCTGTTGGACCAAGTGGCTGGAAAGTTCATCAGGAGCCGAGATATCGAGTTTGAAGAAAGGATCCTCGGCAAGGGAGAGTCACTGGATCTTGTTCATGCTCCCAAATCAGGAGATTGGATTGTGTTGGTCAAGTCAGGTGATCAGGCACCTAAGAACTCGTAGATGGTGCTAATGAAGGATGATGTTGTAGGGAGAGTGGCTATGTAGGCTGACAGAGGAACAGAGTGATACAGAGTCAGAGTCATCCGATGCCTCTGAAACAATATCTGAGGCCTGTGGCTTTTCCTCAAATACCGGATCTGAGACAGCACATGAGCTACAGAAGCAACTAAGTCTTGAAGCACCTCCAGCAACACTCCGACGTAGTATGCTCTAGAAGAAACCTCTTCCCAAATATGATGTTGATAGTGTAGAATGGACCGGACTCAGCTGATCATGCTTGGCTCATGGGGAGCCTATGACCGTAATAGAGGCTATAAACATGTCAAATGTGGCCAATTAGAAAGAGGCAATGGATAGTGAACTCGCATCCATTGAAGAGAACAGAATCTGGGTCTTGGTGGAAAGGTCCTAAAACGCACACATGGTGGGATCAAGGTGGATACTCTGGAAAATGTTCAAGTAGGATGGTACTATTGACAAGTATAAGGCAAGAGTCAAGGAGACCCTTACGCTTGTCGTCACCTTTGTCTCCATCAGATCCATGTTGGACATCGCTGCTACAAAATATCTGGAGGTCCACCAACAGCTTTTCTCTATAATAAACTAGACAAAGAAATGCTGATGGAAGTGCCCGAGGGAGTGAAAGCTCAAAAGGTTATCCTTTTGAGCTTGCAAAGGCTTGCAAACAGGTCAAAGCACTCTACCGGCTGAATCAGACTCCAAGGATTTGGTATAAGGAGATGGATGGCTTCATGGCCGGGCTCACCTTCACGCACAGCCAGAATGATCCTAGTGTCTATGTGTGGAAGGATGAGCAAGGCTTGATGCTGGTTGTACTGTACGAGGATGACCTGATCATCTGCTCGTTGTCAGTCGAGCTCTTGAACTAGTTGAAGAGAGATCTCAACAATAGGTTCAAGATGAAGAACATGGGTCCTCTCGAGTTCTACCTCGGGATAGCCTTCCACTACAATTGAGCAGCACGCACAATTGAGCTGAACCAGACCAAGTACATCATGGAGTTCCTCAAGTGCTAAAACATAGAGGACTGCAAGTCCCTCACCACACCCATGACAACAGACATCAAGCTCTCCTTCTCCATGAGCACCGACACGGAAGATGAACAGCGTGAGATGGAGAACATTCCGTACGAGTCTGCTATAGGTTGTCGGAATATCCTTAAGAAACAGACTCAGTGTAGAAGTACAGTCCGAGGAAATCCCTTCTCAATAACGGTTCAGGTCCTGCCACCAAACCACCTTGACCAATGGGCCTCTGGTCGCTCAACCGTCCGGGCCCCACTATCAAGTTATCCCCTAATAACGTGATATCTGTCACTCGCGTCCGGCTAGCGGAAAAAAGCCATTAGGTAGTACTCTTTGTCCTGTTCTGACCTTTAATACCGAGGATGTTCATTCCCTCGAGTTAACCATAACAGTTCTGCTCATCCTGTTCCCCCTTGGTTCCGCGGCTTCACCGCCGTGTCTTCGCTGTGCTCGTCCCTCACACTTTCTGTCTTTGCCAACTCTCAACGCTTCGCTCCGTCACTCTCGCTCCTTCGCTCAGTTCTCACACTTCGCTAACTATCACTCCTCTCGCCAGTACTCTCTCTCTCACATCAACCTATCTACCTTCGCTACCTCACGTTCCATCATCTATCAGCTCCCGCGACTAACTCCTCGGACCGCTCTTGCCTACGTCACTCTGCTGACGTACACTTGGTTCCGCTTGCTTCCGCTACTGCTGTTCTCGTACCTGCATTCTTCTGACATGGTATCAGAGCTTCAGGTTACATCACCTGGAGTCCCGTGACCGCGTCATCGCTCTGCCGTCATCCTTGGTTCATTGCTTCGACCCGCATTCTCCCGCCGCTGCCATCATCACCTCCTGCCTCGCCGCTTCGCCCGCAGCTGACATCAGAAACTTTGCCTGACGAGTTCTCCACGCTGAAGAAACGCCTTGTTATCCTGAGGAGGCCCTGCGCCCATTTCCGCGCCCGTGGCTAACAACTGGAGACGAGTCGCCCTCATCAGTCGCAAGCAACTCTCGAGCCGCCGCCTGCTGTCAACTACCAAGAAGCTTCCTACCACCTCCCATCCGCTGCCACCGCATCACATCTGCATCCACTGACATCTCCTCCTTTTCATCCTGCCTCAACAGCCTCAACAGCCTCACCTGCTCCTTCCTCGCCACCATCTTCATCTTGCCCGCATCTGTCATCCCGAGCCACCGTCTTGCACCGCCTCCTCGCCTTGTTAGTAGCTGCAGCCAAAACTACCGTTGTCAGGATATCGGACACCACCTGTCTTCCTGCTCCCATTTCCGAGCCAACTGGGGAACAAGCTGTCCCTCTCCTGAAATCAGCGGTCTAGCATCCCTGCCCGCTGCCTGACTCCCTCTACTGCAATCAACTTCTTCCAGTTGACAGGATATCGGACACCACCAGTCTTCCTGCTCCCACTTCCGAGCCAACTGGGGAACAAGCCGTCACTCTCTTGAACGCAAGAAGAAGTGGTTGTGTCGCTCCACCTGTCGCACCTAGTCTCATCTCAGCCCTCTCCGCTCGCGCCGCCCTCTGTCTCCTGCATTCTCCATCATCATCAACCTTCGGCCTTCGTCCCCAGCCTCCTCCATCATCCTTCTCCCCTTCGCTCCAGTCTTCTCAGCTTCATCAGCCTCCCGTTCCCGCTTCATCTCTGCCTCTCCATTGTTCAGCATCATCCGCGCCGCCCTCGCCTCCATCCCCTCGTCATCATCAGCATCCTCCGTACCGCCCTTCCATCCTTCATCAGCATCAGCATCATCAGCATCATCTTATCGCACACGTGGTTCCGCCCCTGCGCCCACTCATCAAATCAATCGCTTTCTCCGCTCCCGCAAGTCGCTTCCATCTCGGCACAAGGATCCGCCCGGTCGCATCGCCCATTCTGTGACGACCTGCGCCCACGTCGAAAACTTTGCAGCGCATGTGGTTTCGCCCATGTGCCCACTCATCAATCAGTCGCTTCCTCAGCTTCCGCAAATCGCTCGACACAAGGATCCGCCCGGTCGCATCGCCTTTTCCGTGACGACCTGTGCCCACGCCGAAAATTTTGCAGCGCACGCGGTTTCGCCCCTGCGCCCACTCAGTCATCAATTGCTCCCTCCTCTTCAGCATCAACTTCAGCCCGGCACAAGGATCCGCCCGGTCGCATCGCCTTTTCCGTGACGACCTGCGCCCACGCCGAAAACTTTGCAGCGCACGCGGTTTCGCCCCTGCGCCCACTCTGCCATCCATTATTCCTCTGCCATCATTTGACCTTTTCATTCGCTCGGCACAAGGATCTGCTTAGTCGCATCGCCCTTTTTCCATGAGGACCTGCGCCCTCGCCGAAAATTCCACTCACACACACGGTTCGCCCTTGTGCTCACTCCATCATCATCAGCTTCTACTTCAGCAATCATCATCAGCACCTGTGAACAGCACAAGCTAGTTACCAGTTTCCGCAACAGCCTGTATCCACGCCTGAAGCAGATCTCTCACAGCACATTGGTACCTGTCTTCTCTCTGTCGCACCCTGCTCGCCTACTTCAACTTGCGTGCCTGGTCTCGCCTCTGCGCACACTCCATCCTCCATCGCTCGCTCCTCCACTCACTCCTCGTCCGTTCTTCAGTTCAAAAGAAGCCTGCCCTTTCGCATCATCAGTCTCACAACAATCTCGAGCATCCTTCCCCCACTACCCCTTCATCATCATCTTCAAAAGGTCTCAAATCCCTCCTTGTATCATCTTGTCACAAATGGCGGCCAGGGAAGGATCAACCTCTCGGCGACAAAGTCTTTGGTGGAGGCATGGAAAACCCATCAACCAAGGAACAGACAAACTCGCTCATAGAATTCCCATTCTCTACTTCAATGATGCAGGCGAAGCCAACTATGATGAGTGGCTTGCTGCACTCGAACTACACGCAGATGTGAGCTTCGGCACCCTTGAACTCTGGGACATCTTCAGCAAACAACGAGATTACTTCCACATTGACTTCTCCACTCTCAATATTCAGCAATACTGGAGCAACTACTTCCTTGCTGAATATCAAGCTCTGGTCATCTTGTACCTCACCACCAACCGTCCATTCCATTCCATTCTTCAGGCATATGATCCTTGCTCAAGTGATATCTCTAGTCTCATGAGCAACATAAGCCGTGAATGCAGGCTCCGACGAGGACATCGATGGAGAACAAGTCAACCAGAAAGGATCACCGTGGAAGACGTCCCTGAGATCCCACACATGCCTCCCCTCCACCTCCTACCCAGTCCACCTACATCCTCATCTCACTGAAAGCAGAAATGGTGGTACTATCTCTAACTCAGGACATACTACATGCACTTAGTCAGTTTCAAGAAGGATGTCGGAATATCCTTAAGAAACAGACTCAGTGCAGAAGTACAGTCCGAAGAAATCCCTTCTCAATAACGGTTCAGGTCCCGCCACCGAACCACCTTGACCAACGGGCCTCTAGTCGCTCGACCGTTCGGGCCCCACTGTCAAGTTATCCCCTAATAACGTGACATCTTTCACTCACATCCGGCTAGCGGAAAGAAGCCGTTAGGTAGTACTCTTTGTCCTGTTCTGACCTTTAATACCGAGGATGTTCATTCCCTCAAGTTAACCAGAACAGTTCTGCTCATCCTGTTCCCCCTTGGTTCTGCGGCTTCGCCACCGTATCTTCGCTCTGCTCGTCCCTCGCACTTTCTGTCTTTGCCAACTCTCAACGCTTCGCTCCGTCACTCTCGCTCCTTCGCTCAGCTCTCACACTCCGCCAACAATCACTCCTCTCGCCAGTACTCTCTCTCTCACATCAACCTGTCTACCTTCGCTACCTCACGTTCCATCATCTATCAGCTCCCGCGAGTAACTCCTCGGACCGCTCTTGCCTACGTCACTCTGCTGACGTACACTTGCATGTTCCGATGCTTCTTCTTGCTTTTGCTACTGCTGTTCTCGTACCTGCATTCTTCTGACATAGGTAGCCTCATGTATGTCATGGGAGGAACACACCATGACATTTGCTATGTTGTGGGACAAGTGAGCAGGTTGTGGCCAATCCAAGGCCACAAAACTGGGAAGCAGTCAAGCGCATCATGCGCCATTTATAGAAGACACGACACATAGGACTCCAGTTTAGAGGCCAAGAGGAATCTGACCCGCTGCGGCTGGTGTGCTACGGAGACGCTGACTATAGAGGAAGAATCAATGAGAGAAAGTCCAACTCGGGCTTTGTGTACCTCTTGAACGGTGGTGTAGTCTCTTGGGCAAGCAGAAAGCAAGACGATATCTCACTCTCTACCGCTAAAGCACAAGACATTGCTCTATCAGAAGCATGCAAGGAGACACAATGACTATGCAGTTTACTTCCCAATATAAAAGTGCCACAAATGGAAGCAACAGAGGTCCGCATCGACAACAAGAGTGCCATGAATATGGCATAGGATGATGTCATCTCTTGGCGGACCGAGCACATCGACATCAGGTACCACTACTCATGAGACCTGGTCACAAAGGAGATCGTGGACCTGGAATACATAAAGACCAAGAAGATGCTCTTTTGGAGGAGAAGTGATGGCCTTGAAAATACAAGGTGGTGAAGGGTGAAGTGTTGTTCTTAGAATTGCCTTGTCAGAGTATGTTGAATAGGATAAATGTACATCTCCTTATTTTTTAGGTGACATGAGATCCTTGTGTACTAGCCATGGACACATGGACATTTGGGTGATCTGACCACTGGGAGTGTGTCATGAGAGTATTCTCTAGCTCTCGAGGTCGTGTGTGAGTGGTTAGCCTGAATACTAGGCTGATTTCCTCTCTTGTGTGAGATTATTGTTGGATCTGGAGGAGAGAGGGAGTCTTGGAGCAGCGAGCATGTGGGACTGAAAGGGCATCAGTTGTGCTGAAGAATGGTTGTTGAATCACTCAAAATAATGGAGTACATATAGAGCTAGAGCTTGGGCACGTCAGCCCTCTCACAAGCCACACCACTTAGCCATGGAGGCTAAGGCTCACACACTAGAGTCCACAATCTCACACAAGAGAGGAAATCAGCCTAGCAATCAGGCTGACCAGTCACACACGACCTAGAGAGCTAGAGAATGCTCTCATGGCACACTCCTAGTGGTCACATCACCCACAATCCCATGGAGAATCGCCATTTGTCCATGGCTAGCACACAAGGATCTCACCTCACCTAAAAAGTAAGGAGAGGTACCTTTATCCTAGTCAGCACACTCTGACAAGGCAATCCTAAGACCAAGGACCTTTTTGGATATTTCTCCCATCAGGTCTTGACCCTGGACCTCTTGCCTTTTTCTTTTCTCAGGCTAAGGCAAGGAGCCGTCACCCATGGTCACCCAGATATCGGCGGTCGATGACCCCGGAAACTTCGAAAATTCACATCTCCCAATCCGACTGTTGGATCGGCCTGAAACTTGGACCGTAGACAAATTGCCACCTGATCTTTCAAGTGATGAAGTCAGATTGGCGATCAGAGCAGGCATCTGGTATCTTCCTGGAACTTGCTCTTGTGGACCTGAAACTGAGCCGGATGGCTCCTTTCCCAACAATCTCCCACTTTGCCACAGTCAGAGTGGGCTGAGTCCACATGCCTTCATGCAGAACTGCTGCTTCTCACGGGTCACTGGCTTGGTGCAGAAATCAGCAACCTGCTTGCTGGTTGGAGTAAACTCTAGCTTGATAGCACCCTCCTGCACCATGTGCCTGATGAAATGATAGGCGATGTCAATGTGCTTGGTGCGGGCATGGTGCTCGGGATTCTTGGCGAGTGCAATAGCGCTCTGGTTGTCGACGCGCATGGGAACAGGAACTGCTGCACTCCCACTCATCTCCACAATGAGACGCTGGAGCCAAACGGCTTCCTTGGCTCCAAAGCTGAGAGAGACGTAATCAGCTTCTATGCTTGAGGTGGCCACGACCACCTGCCGCTTGCTGCACCAGCTGATGGCACCTCCATTCATGAGAAACACATGTCCAGAGATGGACTTGCGAGTCTCACGGTTTGAAGCCCAATCTGCGTCTGTGTAGCCGATGATGCTGTTGTCGTTGCCGTTGTAGGTGATGCCGATGTTGATGGTTCCAGCAAGGTAGCGGAAGATCCGCTTCACTGCCTTCTGGTGCTCAAGGCCGGGGTTAGCCATGTGCTGGCTCACAGCGCTCATAGCCTGCGCGAGGTCCGGCCTGGTTGCTACCATCAGGTACATGAGACTGCCGACGTTCATCTGTTCTGGTTTCTGCAGCATCCAGAAATGGCCGCGTCACCAGGCTTGTAACGCACCCTAAGAGGGTACCTGCGACCTGGTGCTGGAGCGTTAGCGAGCGGCTGGCGCGGTGCTGCTGGTACAACTGCTGCTGCCGGTGGTGCTACATCTTCCTCCTCTGCTTCTGCCGGTGAGGCTGCTGTATCTGCTGCATCAGACATGGGAGAGTAGAGTGATTCTCCCACTGTCACAGTAGAGGAAGGATTGGGAGAGAGTGGGTCAGGAAGGATTTCTGCTCCCAGTGTCTTGTCAGCTGCTGGTTCTGCTGCCTCTTCACAGACAATGTTGGTGCCGATGACGTTGCTCTCGTTGAAGACGACATCCCTGGAGATGATGACATGGCCTGTATCCCTCTCATAGAGGCGATAGGCCTTGCTTGCCACCTCGTAGCCAATCATCAGCGTCTGCGCACTCTTTGCGTCCCATTTCTGCCGCTTCTCCTTGGGCACGTGCATGTGCGCCAGGCTGCCAAATGCTCGGAGATGACCTACGCTTGGTTTCTTGCCGAACCACGCCTCGTACGGCGTCATCTTCTCCAGCGCCTTAGTTGGACTGCGGTTCTTGATGTCGACAGCAATGCTTACTGCTTCAGCCCAGAAATCGTAGGTCAGCCGAGCCGCGTGCAGCATGGAGCGCGCGGACTCCACAATGGTACGGTTGGCGCGTTTTGCTACACCGTTCTGCTGCGACGAGTATGGCGCGGTACGCTACGCCTTGATGCCAGCTGCTGCGAGGTAGTCCTGGAACTCCTTGCTCAGGTACTCTCCACCGCGATCGCTGCGCAGCGCCTTGATCTTCTTGCCGGTCTGGTTCTCCACCATGGCCTTGAACTCCTTGAACCTGTCAAAGCACTGGTCCTTGGAAGGAAGGAAGTACACAGCAGTGTAACGGCTGAAATCATCAATGAAGGTCAGGAAATACCTAGAGCCTCCAAAGCTCTGGGTCTGCATCGGTCCNGTCCGTGTGGACCAGCTCCAACACCTCCTTCGCACGCTCCCCTGCTCCAGAGAATGCCTCCCGGTGCTGCTTCCCCTCCAAACAGCCGATGCACAACTGCTGCTCAAAGTTAGAGATGGTAGGCAGGTCACGCACCATCTGCTTTGCTTGAAGCTGCTGCAAGGCACGCATGCCGATGTGGTCGTAGCGCGCATGCCACATCTCACCATCTGTTGCCTGCACCATTGCTGCAAGACTCTACTCACGTGGGATCTTGGTCTCCCCCAGCAGGCGGTACATGTCGCCCTCCTTCACCGACCTGGCCAACTCCTCTCATGTATCCTTGTTGAGGATGTTGCCATAGTCATCATCGAAGACGACGCGCAGTCCTGTGTTTATAAGAGAGGAGACTGAGAGGAGGTTGAATGCAGCATTAGGTACATACAGCACGCCATGGAAGACTCCCACTTCAATGCCGCTCAGGGTCTCCAACCACATCTCCAAAATCCCAATCCCTTCAGCATACACCACCCGATCATCACCCAAAGCGATAGGACAGGGAGGGATGGACAGCAACGGCGTAAACCACTCCCTGTGGTGCGTCAGACTCTTGGTACACCCAGAGTCTTTCTACCACGCCAGATCTGCCTTCTCCACCTGTGACATGTCAGACTTCACCATGAAGAGGCAGTCGCGCACCTCCTTGGCCACGTTCATGTTGCCAAAATGGCGCACGCCGGTCTGGTTTTGCTGCTACTGCTGCTGGTGCTGCTGACGTTGCTGTGACTGCTGCTGTTGTTGCTCGGGAGATTGCTGCTTTTGCTGCTGCTGCTGCTGCTCCTTCTGGTCCCTCTTGAACTTGAAGCACTCTTTCTTGTAGTGCCCCTCTTTCTCGCAATAATGGCACTTGCCCTTCTTCTTGCCTCTCTGCTGCCTGGACTGCTGTTGCTGCTGGTTGCGTGAGCCCATCGCCATGAAAGTTGCTTCAATGCTGCTGTTGCCGCCATTGCGTTTTGCGGCATTGTGGCGCAGTTCCACCTGCACCAAGTGTGTGCAGATGAAATCGAGGTCGAGAGTTGGCTAGCACTCCAGCGTCTCTCGCACCGTGTCGTAGCTGGTTGGGAGTCCCCTCAGCAAGAGGAGGATGAAGCGCGTCTCTTCCACAGGATTTCCGGCCGCTCTCAGCTGCTTCGCCAGCTCCTTTGCCCTGTCCAGGTACGCCTCCATCCCTTCACCACCCTGCATTTTCAGCGCCATCATCTTTTCCTCCAAAAGCATGAGGAATGCAGGATCCTTGCTCTCATACTTCTTGCACAACGTGTCCCACCCCTCCTTTGCAGTAGCCTTGTCACTCACGTACTGAAGATGCGGGTTGGAGATGGTGTTGACAAGCAACCTGTAGGCCTGCCTGTCCTTCTTCCACTCCTCATACGCCGCCGCTGCACTTGTAGATGAACTTGCATCTGCTGTACCTTTCTGCGACGTCTTCCCCGCCACCACCTGAGCTGCAGTGATGCCTTTTGCCTGTGGAGGCGGAGCGCGCTCGTCGCCGCTCACCACCTCCCATAAGCCCCTCTCCTCCAAAAGGAGGCGGGTACGGATCTTCCAAAACGTGAAGTTGGCGCGTCCCTCCAGCCTCTCCAAAGGCTGGGCTGCTGT
>SZWC01000043.1:537721-646919 GCA_023375785.1 Penium margaritaceum | reverse complement strand
GCTGCGGTGATGCCTTTTGCCTGTGGAGGCGGAGCGCGCTCGTCGCCGCTCACCACCTCCCACAAGCCCCTCTCCTCCAAAAGGAGGCGGGTACGGATCTTCCAAAACGTGAAGTTGGCGCGTCCTTCCAGCCTCTCCAAGGGCTGGGCTGCTGTTACCACGCCTGCTGCTGCCATTTTGAGCTTTGGTGATGCTCAACGCTGCCCTTGGGTGGCGGCGCTACCCCTGCTTCTGCTGCTGCTTCTGCCAGAAATCTGTCTGACAGAAAATGGGCTATAGATGCCAGCAGACTAGGAATTTAAAAAAACTAAGCCCACCACTAGAAAATTCAGCTCAAAACCTTTCAGATCGACCCATAAAACAGGGTCATCAACAGGGGATTTTGAAAGATATGCCCTCTTGAAAACAGGGTATGCTTCTGCTCCTACTCCAACTCAGACCAGCCAGCTTGTAAACGGTGTTTCTCCCAAACGAATCGATGGAATGCAAATACTTTTGCACCAATAGGAAGCTTAGGAAATATACTACAATTCGCATATGCCACTTTTTAAATTTGACAAAGAAACAAAAGAGTTATGGTCATCACAAGGCGATAGTCTTACTCATAGAGAAGAGTGTAGCCTTGGCCGACCTCGTTTTGAGCATAACTCTCAATCCGACCGTTGGATCTTCGCGATCTTGGGCTCGTTGAAAAGCTTGTCTCGCGAGCTTCAAGATCCACTGGTCGATCGTAAAATTTGGTCAAGGTTTGACCCTAACCTGTCACTCTCAAACTGACGGCCTGTGCTGGCTGAATCTGCCAGAATCTGGCTCTGATACCAAATGTTGGATCTGGAGGAGAGAGGGAGTCTTGGAGCAGCGAGCATGTGGGACTGAAAGGGCATCAGTTGTGCTGAAGAATGGTTGTTGAATCACTCAAAATGATGGAGTACATATAGAGCTAGAGCTTGGGCAAGTCAGCCCTCTCACAAGCCACACCAGTTAGCCATGGAGGCTAAGGCTCACACACTAGAGTCCACAATCTCACACAAGAGAGGAAATCAGCCTAGCAATTAGGCTGACCAGTCACACACGACCTAGAGAGCTAGAGAATGCTCTCATGGCACACTCCTAGTGGTCACATCACCCACAATCCCATGGAGAATCGCCATGTGTCCATGGCTAGCACACAAGGATCTCACCTCACCTAAAAAGTAAGGAGAGGTACCTTTATCCTAGTCAGCACACTCTGACAAGGCAATCCTAAGACCAAGGACCTTTTTGGATATTTCTCCCATCAGGTCTTGACCCTGGACCTCTTGCCTTTTTGTTTTCTCAGGCTAAGGCAAGGAGCCGTCACCCATGGTCACCCATATATCGGCGGTCGATGACCCCGGAAACTTCGAAAATTCATATCTCCCAATCCGACCGTTGGATCGGCTTGAAACTTGGACCGTAGACAAATTGCCACCTGATCTTTCAAGTGGTGAAGTCAGATTGGCGATCGGAGCAGGCATCTGGTATCTTCCTGGAACTTGCTCCTGTGGAACTGAGCCAGATGGCTCCTTTCCCTACAATTATGTACTCTAGTGTATGAGTCTTAACCTCCATGGCTAAGTGATGTTGCTTGTAAGAGGGCTGAATTGCCCAAGCTCTAGCTCTATATATACTCCATCATTTTGAGTGAGTCAAGTATGAGAGCCAAATTCTGCCAGTTTCTGCAAGTTTCTGCTAGCATAGGCCGTCACTTTGAAAATGATGGGTTAGGGTTAAATTTTAATCAAATTTGATATTTCACTACAAGATCGTAAGGTTTGCAAGACAAGCTTCTGAGCGAGCCCAAGATCTCGAAGATCCAACGATGGGATTGAGAGTTATACTCAAAACAAGGTCTACTACGGCGAAACTCTTCTCTGTGAGTAGCACTGTCACCTTGTAATGACCACCCCCTCTGGCACCTCCATGAAGATCTCCTTGTCAAGAATGTCATTTAGGAACATAGTTTTGAAGTCCATTTGGTGCAGGTTCATGTCCTTCGAAGCTACCATTGCAAGGATTGCCCGAATGCTCGTGAACTTGGCAACGGGGATAAATGTCTTGTCGTAGTGCTTGTCCTTGTGTTGTGCAAATCCTTTCGCCACCAGCCAGACCTTGTACTTCTCCACTGTACCCTCCTTGTTGTACTTCGTTTTGAAGACCCACTTGGAACCGATGACCTTGGCATCTTTCGGCTGATCCACGAGCTCCCAAGTCTCGTTCTCGGCTATGGACGCCAGCTCTGATTTGATAGTTTCGGCCCAGTGCTCCGCTTTGCGCCGTATAAGCGCCTCTTCCATGGTTCTTGGCTCTATTACGGCTGTCGTCATGCACCGCATCATGCCGATTGAGCTGCCCGTTACTGTGTAATACCATTTTGCCGCATTCCGCTGCCTTTGACTACGTCATGGTGATTTTGGTATCGCCAACGGCTGGTCCTGGATGCTCCGTGGTAGTCCTGTTTGCATCCTTGGCCTCATCTGCTTTGTCTGTTACGTCCTGTACCTCTGGAACACCTGCGTTTGCTCCATCATCCTGCTACGCCCCAGCACCATCTTACTCCGAAGATGCTTTGTCAGTGTTGGGGTCTGTTGGTTCTACCTTATTGGTTAGGAGCTAGAACCACTCTCCCTACTTCGGAGAGTCCACCATACAGATATCACTACTACACTGCTGTTGTAGGTCTGCTACTCATCGAAGTCAATGTCACAACTGCTGAAGATCTCCTTGCTCACGTCGTAGAGCCGATACGCCTTTATCGCGCTCTCGTAACCAAGGAACACACACGGCTTGGCATATGGGACCCATTTTCCGTCATGATGTTGTGCCGCCAGTAACGTTGTGACTGTCTTGTACCCAAAGACCTCCATGTGTGTCACACTTGGTTTGCACCCGCTCCATACCTCCTGCGGCGTCTTCTAGACGCTCTTCTCCTTCAGCACCGCTATCGGGGTGATGTTGATGGTATAGCTTGTTGTATACACCACTTCAGCCCAGAAGCTCCACGGCAATCTCGTGTGCACGAGCATCGTTAAGACCATGTTCAGCAGCATCTGGTCTGCTCATCCTTCCACGCCATTACATTGTGGCAAGTAGGAAGTTGTGTGCTCCAACTTGATGTCCTGCTCCTTTAGCCACCCATTGCAGCCCATGTACTCTCCGCCATTGTCGCTACATAGTGCTTTGACCTTGCGGCCAGTATGCCTCTCCACCGTGGTGACGTACTCCTTCAGCCAGTCTAGCACCATACCTTTCTACTACATGAAATAAAGATAGAGTTTTCTGCAATAGTCGTCGATGACAGTGACAATATACCATGCGCCATCTTTTGACAGTGTTTTTAACGGTCCGTACACCAGTATGCACGATCACCAGCATGTCCTGAGCGCACCTCGCATTCTCTTTGAACGGCTTGCACCTTGTCTTACCCAAATTGAAAGGCTAACACTTTTTGTGCACTACTGCATCAATTACTGCTTCTACTATACCGGTGATGTCAAGGTCATGAACCATATCATGTTTCACAATCTCTTAAAGGACTGCGGGTGACAAATAGCCTAGCCGCTTGTGCTAGAGATTGAGATCAACTCGACTTTGTTGTTTGCGACCACCATAGACTTGGCAGATTTGGTATAGCAAAAAAATCTCATCTTCTCGACTTGGGTGTGCTCCTCGGTGCCGGAATCTAGGCACCATCTATTGCCCCCTTTGAGGTTGTGGATTGTGGTGCTGTTGAGGAGCACCTTCTTGCTTTGGACTTCCTTGCCGCCGGCCTATGCCTCCTACGGCCACTCATGGACCTAATAGTCCTCCTTGCCATAATTGTGGCATGCACCTTTTTTGACTACCTTCTTGATGCCACCCGTTTCGCCGCCTGCTTTATCACCACACTGTTGCGAACACGTGTTTTGGTGACCAGGACCGATGAGGATGACAAGACCTCGCCGCCACTGCGACATTGTACCTCGTTACAGATATACTTAGCGATTGCGTCATATGTGAGTTTTCTTATGTTCTGTGTATGCCCCTGGTCCAATCAGCAGAAGATTTAGACTGAGCATGCACTGCGCTTGTAGCGCAAGTCCTCCAGCGACATGCAAGAGAGGCTGAGAGAGACAAGGCATGCACTGCTCATCCTTGTGGAGTAAGTTCCCTTGGTCTACTCTTGGTAGTCTACCTAGTGCAAGCTCCTTAGGACAACTTCCCACAGCCTAGTGGGTGAAGGCACCGTCTCGCAAGCGAGAGGTCCGGGGTCAAATCCCCCCAGGACCAAATTTTCTTTGTGACTAAAAAGGGCCAAGGAAGCTTCCTAGAAGCTTCTAAGGTCCAAGGTGGATCAAGCGCCACTTGGCGGTCACAGAGGGTGCCATGTCATCAAAGCTGATGACATTGTCTGGGGTGGCCTTGGGGGGAGGCCCCTCCAAGGATCCAGTAGGAGCACTGACAAGAGACTATATAAGGCCTGTCATTTGCATGTGATAATACAGCATCTCTTACTCTTGAGACTTGGGAGAAAACTAATCCCTTGTTGGCCACCAAGAAAGAGGGTAAAGAAGAAGTGCAAGTGCACACTTTGGTGTGTGGTATTGCCAGTTGGGTGAGAGTTTGGAACACTCTCCGGCCACGGTTGGGACAAGCTAAGTGAACCTTTCAGTGTGGAAACACCACTCCGTGGGTGATCTCTACCTTGGTTGAAATACCAAGGGCGGTCGGCGGTTTGCTTGTCGGCGCCGTTTACTCTAGACCGTGGCCAAGTGCGGAGTGACAAAGGGTTATGGGCCCACACTGATCGGGAATCTTGGTTCTTTGTTCCACCGCTCAGTTCACGTGACAGGTACCTCCGCAGCAGACAAGACACCACTGCTCCATCTGTTTCATCGTCGGTCCACTTGGACCAAGGTATGCATTGTGAGAGACTGGACGCGGGTTGGACCCGTGGTCCACTTTCACTCTCCACGGACAAGGAACGAGGATACGCTCTGCCATTGTTGGTATGACCCTTGAGTCCTAAGCGGGTTACGCTCTGCCCTTGTGGGTATGACACTGTGTCTGTGGGAGCACTTCCTCCACAATAGCTAAGACTTCATCGGCTGGAGGGGCATGCAACGGACTGCACCTTGAAAATCTGTAGCAGTCATCAGCCTCATCAGCCTACATCGGCCTCAACGAAGCAGAACAGAAGAGACTAAGTGAGCATCCTTGACCACTGCAATCATGCCGGGGGATCAAGAGATTGTTGCAGTCACCTCACGGCCCGCCGAGTTGGGTGCGGCCAACGCCATCGCACGCTTTGATGGCAAAGCCTTCGGCACGTGGAAATGGCAGTTTGAGGTGGTGATGCGCGTGCGCGGGTACCTCAACATGCTGAAAGGGACGGAGGTAGCACCGGAGGACAAGGTAAGCGCAGAATAAGCAGAGTGGCAAGAGCGGAATGACATTGCTCTCGCACTCCTTGTCACGTCCATAAGCCCCTCCCTAATCTCCCACATCGAGGGGTGCACGACGGCAGCTGAGGCTTAGTCCAAGCTGACGAACGTGTACCAGTCAACTTCCCTTGCCAAACGACTCTTCATCCTGAAGTGCCTCATCGGGCTGCGGGTGGGCGAGAGGGAGTCCATCTCGGACTTCCTCCAGCAGTTCGAAGGACGACTTCAAGAAGCCCGCGCCATGTCCTGGCAGTTCGACCAACAGATGTAGGCCATGATTCTCCTCATGGCCTTGCCGCCAAGCTGGAGCCCCATGATCACCACCTTGGGTGGTTGGGAGGAGTCGGAGTTCACGTACCCTCGTGTCTCCGAGTTTGTCCGGAACGAGGTCATGCGGCGCAACAACGGCGTCATCAACAACGCCGCGTACGCAAGTGGCTCGGGAGGCACCTCCTCTCATGGCAACAGCAGAAGCAGTGGCAGCGGGAAGAGCGGCAAAAAGAAGGGTATGTGCCACAACTGTGGCAAGGCGGGGCATTGGGCGCGGGAGTGTTGCGCACCAAAGAAGGAAGGAGGCGGTGGTGGGAAAAGCAACGTGAGTAAGAAGGTGGACTCGACGTCCACGGGCATGATGGCCGAGAGCAAGCCCCCTCCCAAGGGCTCTGCGCTATTGCGGCCGGGAGCCTTCGGGCTCGACACTGGCACGGACTACCACACCTCTCGCGAGGCATGTGGCTTCTCGTCCCTCATACCATCAACGGCCATGTTCCGGTGCGCCAACGGCGGCATTGAGTACGCGGCTGGTGAGGGAGAGAAGGTCGTGCACACGCCGCTCAACGGAGCCGACAAGGAGTTGCAGCTGTAGAACGTCGTCTACATGCCAACTTTCGCCGCGATTCTCCTCTCCGTCTCGTGGATTATGGATCACGCAATGACGGTGGTGTTCACATAGAAGGAAGCTGTCATCCTCAAGAACCAGGACATGACGATTACCTATGTTGCGTCAGACCTTGTCGCTAAGGTGCCACGAACGGATGGGCTCTACGTTCTGCAAACAAAGAGTGCGCAAGGGCACACTAGGGCGGCAGAGGCAGTAGCGGAAGCTACACCATCGCCCAACGCCAAGACATTATCCATGCCGCCTACTGTGGTGGCTAAAGACGCGGGAGCAGCAACTGCGAAGCTGTGGCACAGACGCCTAGGGATCGTAGCCGACAGCACCCTGCAGGTCATGCGAGAGCAGAAGCTTGTATGCGGGTAGGAGGGATGTGACCAGAAGGGTGGATGCAATGCTCGGTGTGACGCTTGCCTACAAGGGAAGTCAAAGCGGAAACGCTTCTCCAAAAACGGTCGCAGAACAGAGGGTATACTCGACCTTGTCCACAGCGACGTGTGTGGCCCCATGCGCACCACGTCCAATGACGGCTCCAAGTACCTCCTCACCTTCATTGATGATTACTCTCAGAAGGTGTGGGTGTACTTCCTCAAAACAAAGGGAGAGGTACTGGAGCACCTGCAAGAGTTTATCGCCATGGTGGAGCGACAAACCGGACGGAAGGTCAAGGCCCTACGGAGCGACAACGGCAGAGAGTACGAGGGGTACAAGCCGTGGCTTTGGGCACACGGCATTGTCCACCAACCTACTACCCCCTACACACCGCAGAGCAACGGCGTGGCCGAGCGTATGAACCAGACCATTCTGGCCATGACGCGAACCATGCTGTTTGACTCAAAGCTCCCTCCTCGCTTCTGGGCGGAAGCAAGGCGCACTGCATGCTACCTCATCAACCTCATGCCTGCTGCAGCCCTACGCAGCAAGGGGACAGAAAAGGAGCAAAGTGCAGAACGCATGACGCCGCAGGAGGCGTGGTTGGGAAAGAAGCCGGATGCCTCTCACCTAAAGGCTTTTGGCTGCACGGCTTGGGCCAAAATCCAGGACGGGCAAGGAGCGGGGAAGTTGGATGCACGTGCGCGCAAGTGCGTGATGATCGGCTACGAGGCCGCGCACAAAGCGTACGGGATGTGGGACCAGGCAGCAGGGAGAGTCATCACCTCCAGATATGTGACCTTTCAGGAAGAGTCATACGACAAAGGAGAACTGCTGGACCCAGAGAACTCTCTAAAATAGGGAGAGTGGATCGTGCTGCTGGAGGCGGGTGACACACCCCCGCCTAACTGGCGTGGGACGTTTGTGGCAATAGCCAGCGAGGCTGCCAATTCAGGGAGAGCGTCCGCTCAGGCTGAAGCGGAGTTGACATCCGACACCGCGTCGGAGACATCCGAGGCCTCCTCGGAGGCCAGTGGCTCTTCCCTTCCAGCGCCTCCTCATGGGGAAGTACAGCAGCAGCAGCAGCACGAGCAGCCAGCACCAGTACCATTGCGGCGCAGTGAGCGCCAAGCAAAGCCTGCAAAGCACTACGACGGAGGGAAGGCCGAGTGGACTGGCCTGAGCTGGTCCAGCCTTGCGTACGGAGAGCCGGCTATCATCGGCAAGGCTCTCTCGCGGCTGGACGCCGCTAAGTGGAAGGAGGCGATGGAGAGCAAGCTTGCCTCCATCGAGGAGAACGGAACATGGGTGCTGGTAGACAGACCACCAAACGCACACGTGGTGGGCGTGAAGTGGGTCTTACGCGTCAAACGCAAGCAAGACAACAGCATCGACAAGTACAAGGCAAGGATCGTCGCGAAGGGGTTCTCGCAGAGAGCAAGGTCTGAGTACGACGAGACCTACTCTCCTGTCGCGTCCTTCTCCTCCATTCGCACCTTGCTGGCTGTGGCTGCGGCGTGCAACATGGAAATCCACCAGATGGACGTCAAGACCGCCTTCCTCTACGGCAAGCTTGACAAGGAGATACTAATGGAGGTGCCTGAGGGTGTCAAGGCAAAACCCGGGCAGGTGTGTCGCCTCATCAAGGCGCTCTACGGGCTGAAACAGGCCCCAAGGATCTGGTACAAGGAGATGGACAGCTTCATGGCTGGCCTTGGCTTCTTGCACTGACGACCCCAGTGTGTATGTGCGTGCGGATGACCAGGGGCTGTTGCTGGTAGCACTGTACGTGGATGACCTGGTTCTGGCCTCCATCTCCATGAAGGTCCTCGAGGCCCTCAAGGAGAAGCTCCATGGGCGGTTTCAGATGAAGGACATGGACAAGCTCGAGTACTACTTGGGCATCGCCATACATCGCAACCGAGCTGTAGGCACTATCGAGCTCAACCACACGAAGTACATCTCAGAGGTGCTTCGGTGCTATGGAATGGAAGACGCCAAAACCCTCAACACTCCTCTCCACACGAAATGCAATCTCACCTCCGCCCACTCCCCCAGCACGGAAGCCAAGCGTCGTGAAATGCAGGATGTGCCGTACCAGTTTGCGGTGGGTAGCATCATGTATTCCATGGTTGGCACAAAGTCGGACATCTCCTTTGCTGTGGGGCTAGTCAGTCGGTACGTGGCCAACCCTGGGCCACTCCACTGGCAGGCCGTGAAGCGCATTTTGCGCTATCTCAACAAGACACGGCACATGGGGCTGTAGTACGGCGGCCTTCAAGGAACAGACCCTTTGCGCCTCAAGTGCTACACCGATGCAGATTTTGGAGGCAATGTGGATGATAGGAAGTTCACGTCGGGCTTTGTGTGCCTTGTGAACGGCGACGCTGTGTCGTGGGCCAGCCGCAAGTAGGACTGTGTCTCCATCTCAACCGCAGAAGCTGAGTACGTGGCGCTGTCTGAGGTGTACAAGGAGATGCAGTCGTTACGCAGCTTGCTCGCTGAGATGCACGCACCACAGAAGGAGGACACAGTCATCCACATCGACAACGAGAGCGTGATGGACATCGCGTTCAAGGACACCCTCTCCAGGCGGACCAAGCACATCGACATCCGCTATCACTACACGCGCGACCTCGTCGCCAAGGGTGTGGTGGATCTGTAGTACATCTCCACCAAGCAGATGCTCGCGGACTTCCTGACGAAGCCGCTGGACAGTGACCCGCACATGGCAGGGGCACGAGGCATCGAGATGGTGAGCGCAGCAGACAAGGGCTGAACGGGCGGGCTACTTCACAGGTGGCCGACATCGCTGGGCCCATGGCCACAGCAAGAATCTAGTCGCAGATGGACGCAGGTACAAGGGAGAGTTTGTTATGTTCTGTGTATGCCCCTGGTCCAATCAGCGGAAGATTTAGACTCGGTATGCACTGCGCTTGTAGCGCAAGTCCCCCAGCAACATGCAAGAGAGGCTGAGAGAGACAAGGCATGCACTGCTCATCCTTGTGGAGTAAGTCTCCTTGGTCTACTCTTGGTAGTCTACCTAGTGCATGCTCCTTATGACAACTTCCCACAGCCTAGTGGGTGAGGGCACTATCTCGCAAGCGAGAGGTCCGGGGTCAAAACCCCCCAGGACCAAAATTTCTTTGTGACTAAAACGGGCCAAGGAAGCTTCCTATAAGCTTCTAAGGTCCAAGGTGGATCAAGCGACACTTGGCGGTCACAGAGGATGCCATGTCATCAAAGCTGATGACACTGTCTAGGGTGGCCTTGGGGGGAGGCCCCTCCAAGGAGCCACTGGGAGCACTGACCAGAGACTATATAAGGCCTGTCATTTGCATGTGATAATACATCATCTCTTACTCTTGAGACTTGGGAGAAAACTAATCCCTTGTTGGCCACCAAGAAAGAGGGTAAAGATTAAGTGTAAGTGCACACTTTGGTGTGTATTATTGCCAGTTGGGTGAGAGTTTGGAACACTCTCCGGCCACGGTTGGGACAAGCTAAGTGAACTTTTCAGTGTGGAAACACCACTCCGTGGGTGATCTCTACCTTGGTTGAAATACCAAGGGCGGTCGGCAATTTGCCTGTCGGCGCCGTTTACTCTAGACCGTGGCCAAGTGTGGAGTGACAAGTTTGTCCTCTCCCCATGCACCGAGGACAATAATGCGGGGGCTCCAACTATCGGATAAAGCCATGAGGAGGGCCATCGCTTTTAGTTTAGTGTCGACCTTCTATCCCACATGATTGTATTGCAAGACGAGCGACTCAGTCTGTTGTATGGTAGCGAGGATGTCCTTGTCCTCCTTGATCCTCGTCGTTAGGTGCCTCTTCATCACAACGATCCGGTTTACAAGCGACGTCGATTGGTAGATGGTGCAAAGCTTTTCTCATGCCTTGGCAATGAGCGTGCTACCTTGGATGTAGCCCCATTGGCTCTCGGTAGTAGACGCCAATAGGAGAATGAACGCCTAGGTATTTTTCTTTGTGAAGGTATACTGCTCCTCGTCTGTCGTGGTCTTATCGTCGAGCATCTCCGTACCCTTCATCATGTTAAATAGCCCCTTGTGTGCAAGATAGATCTCAAAATCCTACCTCCACAGTCCAAAACTAGGGCCGCTTGCATACTTTTGGATCAGCTGCAATTCCGTCCTCAAAGCAATGATGTAGTTTTGCTACTTGGGTCGTCACATATTGATAGCGAGTTTGTTCGAGACGCTCCTCCCGTCTCCCACAGACGGCGTGAAAGTTTGGGACCGGTCAAGGCTCTGGACCCATAATCCTTTGTTCAAAAAATGGTTTCAACGCGGCTTGACCATGTCCTAAGGTTCACAGCTCTTTTAGACAACAATCTTAGAGAAAGTGTGCGCTTTCTGGTCGCTGTACACTATGTGAGCAGAGGTTTGACAAAATTCAGTAACATCCAAAGTTCAAAGAGTTCGGGATCAATTTTGAGTGGATTACAAGACACAAACCACATCAGTAAAGTTATATGCTAGTCAAAAGCTTGTCAAAGCACCAAACCGTGCACGATCAAGACCACCATAGCCGATACACAATTCAGAATGCATCATTGAGTCTCTATCCTTGACAGAGTACTAGCGTGAGTGACGGGTGCCAGAAGCATCCTAGACCCTAATAAAGCATCAGGCTACCATTCTGAAGCATACATGGCTCCAATGAAACATGGAATATTACTACTAGCATCCTCCAAGGAGAGCTTCTGCCATGGTGTGCATGATGGGAGTCGAACTGGTCACCGCCGTATCATTTTTCTGAATGGTACCACGTTTGCCGTCCAAGCGCGGACGACCAGTACCACCTCCCAACTTTGATAGCTTCTTTAATTATTAGCCGATTACTGTAATTCAAATTGCAAATGGTCCAGTTTGTCCTCCAGATTCTGAAACATCTGTCCATGCATGCAAACATGCACTATACAAGGATTTGGATCCATCATCTTGAAAACGGCAACTCCAAGGAATGGTATAGGAAGATATGTAATAGGCAGTAGATGTGCTCTTGTTATGCCCTACATGTATCCTAATTACACTCTGATTATATCCTACTTCTGCCCTATTTCTTTCCTTGTTACATCTTACTTGTATCTTAGTTGCACCCTACTTATACCCTAGTTATACCCTAGTTCCGCCTCAGTAGGGCACTAGCTACGCCCTAGTTGTATCCTAGTTGCATCCTAGTTACATCCTAGTTACATCCTACTTTTAGCCTATTTGCGTCTTATTTGCGTCTTACTTATGTCCAAGATTCATCCTAGTTGTGCCCTAGTTGTATCCTAATCGTACCCTAGTTACACCCTACGTATACCTTACTTGTATTCTAATTATATCCTAGTTGCGTCCCTAATTACATCCTACTTGTACACTACTTGTACCCTACTTATACACTAGTTCCACCCTAGTTGCATCCTACTTGTGCCATTTTTACGTCCTAGTTATGCCCTAGTTAGGTCCTAGTTGCGTCCTGATTACGCCCTATTTACGCCAGAATTGTGCCTTTTTACGACCTAGTTATGTCCTACGTGCGTCTTACTTGTCCTCCATTTGTGTCCCTAGTTGTATCTTATGTCCGTCCTAGTTGTACCCTAATTATATCTTAGTTAGATAATAGCTATGCCATAATCATGTCCTCATTGTACCCCACTTACTCCCTCATTGTGTCCTACTTATACCCTACTTGTGTCCTGGTAACGTCCTACTCATTCCTTATTTACATCCTACTTGTCTCCTAGTTATGTCCTAGTTACGCCCTAGTTAGATACTAGCTACACCCTAGTTACATCCTAGTTATGCCCTAGTTGCATCCTAGTTATGTCCTACTTGTACCCTAATTTTATCATAGTTACACTCAAGTTACGCCCTAGTTATGCCCTCCTTGTATCGTACTTGTGCCCTAGTTTTGTCCTGGATACGTCCTAGTTACGCCCTTTTTGCATCCTACTTGTGTCCTATCCTTAACTACCCCTAGTTGCATCCTAGTTACACCCACTTAAACCCTTGTATCTTACTTGTATCCTAGTTACATCCTAGTTATATAGGATCTAGATAAAAGAGGGAGCCTTATAGTAGCAAGCATTTGGGACTGAAAGGACATCAGTTGTGCTAAAGAATGGTTCTTAAATCACTAAAAACAATGGACTACATATGCAGCTAGAGCTTGGACAAGTCAGCCCTCTCACAAGCCACACCACTTAGTCATGGAGGCTAAGGCTCACATACTAGAGTCCGCAATCTCACACAAGAGAGGAAATCAGCCTAGCAATCAGGCTAACCAATCACATACAACTTTGAGAGCTAGAGAATGCTCTCATGGTACACTCCTAGTGGTCACATCACCCAAAATTCCATGGAGAATCGCCATGTGTCGATGGATACACACAAGGCTCTAACCTCACCTAAACAGTAAGGAGAGGTACCTTTTTCCTAGTCAACACACTGTGACAAGGCAATCCAAGAATCTAGGAGCTTTTTGGATATTGCTCCCATCAGGTCTTGACCCTAGAGCTCTTGCCCTTTTTTCTTTTCTCAGGCTAAGGCATGGAGCCATCGCCCATGGTCACCCTGATACCGGCGTTCCATGACTCCAGAAACTTCGAAAATTCATATTTCTCAATCCGACCATTGGATCCGCCTCAAACTTAGACCGTAGATAATTTGCCAGGTGGTAGTTTCCTGGAACTTACTCCTGTAGACCTGAATTTGAGCTCGATGACTCCTTTCCCAATAATCTCCCACTTTGCCGTAATCAAAATGGTCTAAGTCCACATGCCTTCATGCAGAACTGCTGCTTCTCACGAGTCAGTGGATTGGTGTAGAAATCAGCGACTTGCATACTGGTTGGAGTAAACTCCAGCTTGATAGCACCCTCCTGCACCATGTGCCTCATGAAGTGATATGCGATGTCAATGTGCTTGGTGCTCAGGATTCTTGGCGAGAGCCATTGCGCTCTGGTTGTGAATGCGCACAAGAACTGGAACTGTTGTACTCCCTCTCATCTCCCCCATGAGACGCTGAAGCAAAACTACTTCCTTCACTCCAAAGCTGAGAGAGACGTACTCAGCTTCCGTGCTTGAGGTGGCCACGACCACCTACCGCTTGCTGTACAAGCTGATGGCCCCACCATTCATGAGGAACACATGTCCAGAGATGGACTTGCGGTCCTCAGGGTTTGAAGCCCAATCTGTGTCTTCATAGCCGATGATGTCATTGCCGTTCTACGTGATGCCGATGTTGATAGTTCTAGCAAGGTAGTGTAAGATCCGTTTCGCTGCCTTTTGGTGCTCAGGTCTGGGGTTTGTCATGTACTGGCTCACAATGCTTACAGTCTGTGTGAGGTATTGTGGTTTCCACCATCAGGTACATGAGACTGTCTAAGACACTCTGGTACTTTTGCCACTCAGTTGCGTCTGCTTCTCCATTGAAGCTCATGAAGTACTGGCGCGTCTCCAGCGGCATACCGATGGGTTTAGCCTCTGCCATGCCGATCCGCTGCAAGATCTTCTTCATAAATCTGATCTGCTATAGCAAGAGAGAGCATGATTTGCGGTAAAGCGTGCTCAAGATACCCTGGAATTATGACGCATCCCTGAGATTAGATATCTGGAAACGCTCCTACATTGCCTCCTTGAACTCTTGTAGTACAGATATGCTGTTGGAGAGGAGCATGTCATCCACATAGACAATAATGATGAGGATCTCATACTCATGCTTCCAGCGATACACGCTGTAGTCACACTCGTAGCGCTCAAACCCCATGCACTATAGTGCCGCATCCAACTTTTGGTTCCAAGTACGCGACGCATACTTGAGGCCATTAAGCGACTTTTGCAACTTGCAAACCAGGTGCTCCTGGCCATCCACAGCGAACCCTTCCAACTGCTCTATGTAGATCTCGTCCTCCAAGTCACCATTCAAGAATGTCGTCTTGACATCCATGAGGACGTGGGCTCATCTCAATCTGCTGCAACTGCATCATTCATCTGGTCTGGTTTTTGCAGCATCCAGAAATACATGTGCTCATCAGGCTTGTAGCGTACCCACAGAGGGTATCTCCGACTTGGTGCCGAGGCGTTAGCGGGCGGCTGGCGCGGTACTACAGGTATAACTGCTGCTGCTGGTGGTGTTACATCTCCTTCCTCTGCTTCTGCCAATGAGGCCGCTATATCTGCTACATCATAAATGAGAGGATAGACTAGTTCTCTCACTGTCACAGTGGAGAAAGGATCAGGATAGACTGGGTCAAGAAGGATATCTGCTCCCACTACCTAGTCAGCTGCTGATTCTGTTGCCTTTTCCCAGACAATATTGGTTCTGATGACATTGCTCTTGTTGAAGACGACATCCCTATAGATGATGACGTGACCTGTATCCCTCTCATAGAGACAATAGGCCTTGCTTGCCACGTCGTGGCCAATCATCAATATCTACGCGCTTTTTTCGTCCCACATCTGCCACTTTTCCTTTGGAATGTCCATGTGTGCCAAGCTGCCAGATGTGCGAAGATGACCCACGCTCGGCTTCTTGCCGAACCACACCTCATATCATGTCATCTCCTATAGCGCCTTAATTGGACTGCAGTTCTTAAAGTATACCACACTACTCACTGCTTCGGTCTAAAAGTCATCTGTGAGCTGAGTCACATGTAGCATGGAGCGCGCCGACTCAACGATGGTGCGGATGGAGAACTCCTTGCTATACTTTACTACTACGACGAGTATGACACGGTATGCTGTGTCTTGATGCCAGCTGATACGGGATAGTCCGAGAATTCCTTTCTCAGGTACTCTCCACCGTAGTCGGTTTGTATCTTGATCTTCTTACCCGTCTAGTTCTCCACCGTTGCCTTGAACTCCTTGAACTTGTCAAAGCACTCGTCCTTGGAGGAAAGAAGTACACAACGTTTTAACGGCTGAAATCATCAATGAGAAAATACTTAGAGCCTCCAAAGCTCTGGTTCTGCATCGGGCCACAAGTCTGTGTGGACCAGCTCCAGTACCTCCTTCGCATGCTCCCCTGCTCTAGAGACACCTCGCGATGCTTCTTCTTCCCCAAAAAGCCGATGCACAACTCCTGCTCAAAGTTAGAGATGGTGGGTAAGTCACGCACCATCCGCTTTGTTTGAAGTTGCTACAAGGTACACATGCAAATGTGGCCGTAGCGCCCATGCCAGATTTTGCCACTAGTGGCCTGCACCACTACTGTAAAACTCTGCTCACGCGAGATCTTGGTCGCCCCCTACATGCGGTATATGTCACCTTCCTTCATCGACCTGGCCAGCTCCTCTCCTGTTTCCTTGTCGAGGATGTAGCCATAGTCGTCGTGAAAGACGACTCGGAGTCCTGTGTTAATGAGAGAGGACACTGAGAGAAGGTTGAACACAGAAAGAGGGTCATACAGCATCCCATGGAACACTCCTACTTCAATGCCACATGGGATCTCCAATCACACCTCCATAATCCCAATCCCTTCAATATACACCACCCGATCATCACCCAAAGTAATAGGTCGAGGAGGAATGGAGAGTAGCTGCATAAACCACTCCGTGTGATGCGTCAGGCTCTTCGTACACCCTAAGTCCTTGTATCACGCCAGATCCGCCTTCTCCTTCTGTGACATGTGAGACCAGCATAAAGAGGCGATCGCGTACCTCCTTGGCCACGTTCATGGTGCCAAAATGACGCACACTGGTTCGGTTCTACTGCTACTATTGCTACTGATGCTGCTTTGACTGCTGCTGTGACTGGTGCTGTTGCTGCTGTGGAGATTGGTCCTTTTGCTGCTGTTGGTACTGCTCCTTCTGATCCCTCTTGAACTTGAAGTACTCTTTCTTGTAGTGCCCTTCTTTCTGGCAAAAGTGGCACTTGCTTTTCTTCTTGCCTCTCTGCTGTCCAGACAGAGCTTGTGGCCACAAATGCTACTTCGCTCCTGCCGCTACCATTGCATTTTGCTGCACTGTGATGCAGTTCTACCCGCACCAGGTGCGTGTAGATGAAGTCCACGTCGAGAGTTGTCTGGTACTCCAACATCTCTCGCACCGTGTCGTAGCTTGCTAGGAGTCCCCTTAGCAAGAGGACGATGAAGCACGTCTCTTCCACATGGTTACCAGCCACTTTCAGATACTTTGCTAGCTCCTTTGTCCTTTCTAAGTACGCCTGCATCCATTCGTCACCCCGCATTTTCAACGCCATCATCTTCTCCTCCAAAAGAATGACAAATGTAGGATCCTTGCTCTCATACTTCTTACACAACGCATCCCATCCCTCTTTTGTAGTCATCTTGTCATTCACGTACAGAAGATGCGGGTTGGAGATGGTATTAACAAGCAGCCTCTAAGCCTACCTGTCCTTCTTCTTCCTCTTCTCATATGCCGCACTGCAGTTGTAGATCAACTTGCATCTGCTGTACCTTTCTATGACGTCTTGCCCGCCACCACCTGCGTTGCGGCAATACCTTTTGCCTTTGGAGGCAAAGCACGCTCGTCGCCGCTCACAACCTCCTACAAGCCCTTCTCCTCCAAAAGGAGGCGGGCATGGATCTTCCAAAATGTGAATTTGGTGCTTCTTTCTAGCCTCTCCAAAGGCTGGGATGATGTGACCAGGCCTGCTGCTGCCATTTTGAGCTTTAGTGTTGCTCAACGCTGCCCTTGGGTGACGGCGCTACCCCTACTTCTGCTACTGCTTCTCCTAGAAATCTGTCTGGCACAAAATGGACTGTAGATGCCAATAGACTAGGAATTTGGAAAAACTAAGCCCATTTGTGGAAACTTCAGTTAAAAACACTTCAGATCGACCCGTAAAATATGGTCATTAACAGGGGATTTTGAAATATATACCCCCTTGAAAACATGAAATACTTTTACTCCTACTCCAACTCAGACCAGCCAGCTTGTAAACAGCATTTCTCCCAGAACAAATTGATGGAATGCAAATATTTTTACTCAAATGGACATCTTAGGAAAAATACTACAATTTGTATATGCCAGTTCTTCAACGTGACAAAGAAACAAGGGAGTTATGGTCATCACAACGTGACAGTCTAACTCATAGAGAAGAGTGTAGCCCTGGTCGACCTCGGTATAAGCATGATTCTCAATCCGACCGTTGGATCTTCAGGATCTTAGACTCGTTAGAATGCTTGTCTTGCACACTTGAAGATCTTATACTCAATGGTCGAATTTAGTCAAGGTTTGATTGATATCCGTCATTTTCAAAGTGACGGCCTCTGCTGGCTGAAACTGGTAGAACTTGGCTCCGATACCAAATGTTGGAACTGGAGGAGAGAGAGAGCCTTGGAGCAGCGAGCATATGGGACTGAAAGGGCATCCGTTGTGCTAAATAATGGTTATTGAATAACTCAAAATGATGGAGTACATATAGAACTAGAGCTTGGACAAGTCAGCCCTCTCACAAGCTACACCACTTAGCCATGGGGGTTAAGGCATAGACCAGAGTCCATAATCTCACACAAGAGAGCAAATCAACCAAGTAATCAGGCTGACCTAGAGAGCTCGAAAATGCTCTCATGGTACACTCCTAGTGGTCCCAAAACCCACAATCCCATAGAGAATCGCCATGTGTCCATGGCTAGCACACAAGGACCTCGGCTCGCCTAAAAATTGAGGAGAGGTACCTTTTTCCTAGTCAGTATTCTCTGAGAATGCAATCAAAGAATCTAGGACCATTTTGGATATTGTTCCCATCGGGTCTTGATCCTGGACGTATTGCCCTTTTTCTTTTCTCAGGCTAAGGCATGGAGCCATCGCCCATGAGCATCCAGATACCGGCAGTCCATGACCCCAAAAACTTCAAAAATTCATATCTCTTAATCACACTATTGGATCGGCCTGAACCTTGGACCGTAGACAATTTGTGACCTGATCTTTTCAATGAAGAAGTCCGATTGACAATCAGATGAAGCATCTAGTAGCTTCCTGGAACTTGCTCCTCTGTACCTGAAACTGAGCCGGATGGCTCCTTTTTCAACACTTCCTTGACTCCAAAGCTGCGAAAGATGTACTCAGCTTCCGTGCTTGAGGTGGCCACAACCACCTGCCTCTTGCTACACCAACTGATGGCCCCGCTATTCATGAGGAACACATGTCCAGATATGGACTTGCGGTCGTCAGGGTTTGAAGTCCAATTTGTGTCTGTGTAGCCGATGATGCAGTTGTCGTTGCCGTTGTAGGTGATGTTGATGTTGATGGTAGTAAGGTAGCGAAAGATCCACTTCACTGCCTTCTGGTGCTCAGGTCCGGGACTAGCCATGTACTGGATCACAACATTCACAGCCTGTGCGAGGTCCGGCCTAGTTGCCACCATCAGGTACATGAGACGGACGACAATACTCTGGTACTTGTGCCGCTCAGCTGCATTTGTGTCTCAAGCAGTGTGCTGATGGATTTTGCCTCCGCCATGCCAAACCGTTGCAAAACATCCTTGATCCTACGGCTCAGCATAGTAAGAGAGAGCATGATTTGCGGTCACACGTGATCTAGATACCAAAGAAGTATGACGCCTTCACGAGATCAGACATCTAGAAGTACTCCTACATGGCCTCCTTGAACTCATGCACTACAGACATGCTGTTGGAAAGGAGGAGCATTTACATAGATAATGATCATGCCCATGCTGCTAGCGATAGATGTAGTCACACTCACTGCCCTCGAACCCCATTCATTACAGTGCCACATCTTATTTCTGGTTCCAAGCACGTAATGCTTGCTTGAGGCCGTACTACGACTTCTGTAGCTTACAAACCAGGTGCTCCTAACCATCCATGACGAATCCCTCTGGCTACTCCATGTAGATCTTCTCCTCGAAGTCACCGTTCAACAATGCTATCTTGACATCCATGTGGTGAATCTAAAAATCCTCAGCTGGTGTACAAAAGAGGAGCGTATGCACAGAGGCAAACTGTGCAACAAGAGTAAATATTTCTGTATAGTCAATGCCCTCCTGC
The DNA here is from genome assembly GCA_023375785.1 of Penium margaritaceum. NCBI lineage: Eukaryota > Viridiplantae > Streptophyta > Zygnematophyceae > Desmidiales > Peniaceae > Penium > Penium margaritaceum. The sequence continues at coordinate 627,234 of SZWC01000043.1, read as the reverse complement.
GGCGAGAGGCCTTTGGCGACCAGCCTCGCCTTGTAGTTTTCCAGGTTGCCATCTACAAATATTTCTTGAACACCCACCTGCCCTTGATCACCTTGTATCCAGGTGGACGCTGAGTCAGCTCCCACGTGCTGTTGTCCATCTACAACTCTATCTCCTATTACATGGCTTAGGCCCAATTTACTGCATCCGGTGTAGCCATGGCCTCCTTGTATGACGATGGCTCATCTGAATCTGCTTCAACTGTGATGTTCATTTATTCTGGTTTTTGCAGCATCCAGAAATGGCCGCGCTGACCAGGTTTCTAGCGCACCCAAAGAGGGTACCTATGACCTGGTTCTGGAGTGTTAGTGTGCGGTTGGCGCGGTGCTACTGGCACAACTACTGCTGGTGGTGGTGCTGCATCTCCCTCCTCTGCTTCTGCCGATGAGGTTACTCTATCTGCTGCAACTGACATGGGAGAGTAGGGTGATTCTCCCACTGTCATAGTAGAGGAAAGATTAGGAGAGAATGGATCAGGAAGGATATGTACTCCCACTATCTCGTCAGCTGCTGATTTTGCTACCTTTTCACGGATAATGTTGGTACCAATGGTCTTGCTCTCGTTGAAAATGACATCCCTTGAGATGATGATATGGGCTGTATCCCTCTCGTAAAAGCAATAAGCCTTGCTTACCACGTCATAGCCGATCATCAGTATATGTGCACTCTTTGTATCCCACTTCTGTCGCTTTTCCTTTGGCACGTGCATGTATGCCAAGCTGCCAAACGCACAAAATGACCCACGCTCAACTTCTTGCCAAACCATGCCTCGTACGGTGTCATCTCGTCTAGCGTCTTAAATGGACTGCGGTTCTTGATGTACAATGTAGTGATCACTGCTTTGGCCCAAAAGTCATATGTGAGCCGAGTTGCGTGCAGCATGGAACGCGCCGACTCAATGATGGTACGGTTGGAACGCTCAACTACATCGTTCTCCTGTGACAGATACGGCACAGTACACTGTGCCTTGATGCCAAGTGCTACGAGGTAGTCTTGGAACTCCTTGCTCAGGTACTCTCCACCACGGGCGCTGTGTAACGCCTTGATTTTCTTACCAGTCTGGTTCTCCACCTTTGCCTTGAACTCCTTAAATGTGTCAAAGCACTGGTCCTTGAAAGCAAAGAAGTACACAATAGTATAAGGGCTGAAATCATCAATGAAGGTAAAATAATACCTAGTGTTTCCAAAGCTCAAGGTCTGCATCGGTCCACACAAGTCCGTGTGGACCAGCTCTAGTACCTCCTTTGTATGCTCTCCTACTCCAGAGAACACCTCGTAATGCTGCTTCCCTTTTAAACAGCCAATATACAACTGCTGCTCAAAGTTGGAGATAGTGGGCAGGTCACGCACCATCTGCTTTGCTTGAACCTGTTGCAAGGTGCGCATGGTAATGTGGACATAGCGCGCATGCCAGATCTGGCCGTCTGTTGCCTGCACCACTACGACAAGACTCTTCTCATGCGGGATCTTTGTCGTCACTAGTAGGCAATTCATGTCGCCCTCATTCACCGACCTGGCCAACTCCTCTCTTATGTCCTTGTTGAGGATGTAGCCATGGTCATCATCAAAGACAACACACGGTACTGTTTTGGTAAGAGAGGATACTGAGAGGAGGTTGAACGCAGCATTATGTACATATAGCATGCCGTGGAACACTCCCACTTTAATGCCACGCGGGGTCTCTAACCACATCTCCACAGTCCCAATCTCCTTAGCATACACCACTCAATCATCTCCCATTACAATAGGAGGGAAAGGTTTGGATAGCAGCTGTGTGAACCACTCCTTCTGATGCATCATGCTCTTGGTACACCTTGAGTCCTTGTACCATGCGAGATCCGCCTTCTCCTCCTGTGACATATCACACTTCGCCTTGAAGAGGCAGTTGCGCACCTCCTTTGCCACATTCATGTTGCCAAAATGGTACACTCCAGCCTTGTTTTGGTGGTGCTCCTGCTGCTGACGCTGTTGTGATTACGGCTGCGACTGTTATGGAGATGGCTATTTTTGCTGCTGTTGCTACTACTCCTTCTGGTCCCTCTTAAGCTTGAAGCACACTTTCTTGTAGTGCTCCTCTTTGTGGAAATAGTGGCACTTGCCTTTCTTCTTGACTCTCTGCTGTCGAGACCGCTGCTGTAGGTTGCGTGAGCCCATGCCCATAAAAGTTGTTCCACTACTGCTGCCGCCATTTCGCTTTGTTGCATTGTTACGCATTTCCACCTACACCAGGTACGTGCCGATGAAGTCCAAGTCGAGAGTCGGCTGGCACTCCGACGTCTCTCGTATCGTGTCGTAGGTTGTTGGGAGTCCCCTCAGCAAGAGGATGATGGAGCGAGTCTCTTCCACAGGGTTGCCGATTGCTTTCAACTCCTTTGTCCTTTCCAAGTACGCCTCCATCCCTTTGCCACTCTGCATTTTCAACACCATCATCTTCTCTTCCAAAGCATGAGAAATGTAGGATTCTTGCTCTCATGCTTCTTGCAGAACGCATCCCACCTCTCTTTTGCAGTAGCCTTATCACTCATGTACTGAAGATACAGGTTGGAGATGGTGTTAATTATTAGCTTATAGGCCTGCCTGTACTTCCACTCCTCATATGCCACTACTGCAGTTGTAAATGAACTTGCATCTGCTGCACCTTTTTATAGCAACTTCCCCGTCACCACCTGCATTACACTGATACCTTCGGCCTTTGGAGGCGGAGTGCGCTCGTCGTCCCTCACCACCTCCCACAAGTCCCTCTCCTCCAAAAGGAGGCACGTATGGATCTTCCGAAACATGAAGTTGGCGCATCCTTCAAACCTCTCCAAGGGCTGGGCTGCTGTGATCATGCTTGCTGCTGCCATTTTGAGCTTTGGTGATGCTCAACGCTACCCTCGACTGGTAGCGCTACCCCTGCTTAGGCTGGTGCTTTTGCCATAAATATTTCTGATAGAAAATAGACTGTAGAGTCCAGTAGACTGGAAATGTGGAAACACTAAGCCAACCAATGGAAAACTCAGCTCATAACCTTTCAAATTGACCCATAAAACAGGGTCATCAACAGGGGATTTCGAAAGATATATCCTCTTGAAAATAGGGTATGCTTTTGCTCCTATACCAAGACAGACCAGCGAGCTTGTAAATGGCGTTTCTCCAAAATGAATCAATGGAATGTAATTATTTTTGCACCAATGGACATCTTAGGAAAAATACTACGATTTGCATGAGCCACTTTTAAATTTGACAAAGAAACGAGAGAGTTATGACCGTCACAAGGCAACACTTTTACTTATAGAGAAGAGTAGCCCTGGCCGACCTTGTTTTGAGCATAACCCTCAATCCAACTGTTGGATCTTGCAATCTAGGCCTCGTTGAAAAGCTTGTCTAGTGAACTTGAAGATCTTGTTGTCGATTGTCAAATGTGGTCAATGTTTGATCCTAATCCATTACTTTCAAAGTGACGGCTTGTGCTAGCTGAAATGGGTAGAACCTGGCTTAGATACCAAATGTAGGATCTGGAGGAGAGAGGGAGCCTTGGAGCGGGAAATATGTGGGACTGAAAGGACATCAGTTGTGCTGAAGAATGGTTGTTAAATCACTCAAAATGATGGAGCACATATAAAGTTAGAGCTTGCACAAGTCAGACCTCTCACAAGCCACACCACATAGCCATGGAGGCTAAGGCTCACACACTAGTCCACAATCTCATAGAAGAGAGGAAATCAGCCTAGTAATCAGGCTGACCAGTCACACACAACCTAGAGAGCTAGAGAATACTCTCATGGCAGTCCTAGTGATCAAATGACCCAAAATCCGATGGAGAATCGCCATGTGTCCATGGCAAGTACACAAGGCTCTCACCTCACCTTAAAAGTAAGGAGAGATATCTTTACCCTAGTCAGTACACTCTAACAAGGCAATGCAAGATTCTAGGATCTTTTAAATATTTCTCCCATCAGGTCTTGACCGTGGACCTCTTGCCCATTTTTCCTTTCTCAGGTTGAGGCATGGAGCCATCGTCTATGATCATCAGACACAGGTGGTCCATGACCGCATAAATTTTGAAATTACATTTCTCTCAGTATGACAGTTGGATTGGCCTCAAACTTGGACGGTAGACAGTTTAGTACCTGATCTTTCTAATGGTGACTTTGGATTAATGATCAGAACAGGCATTTGGTAGTTTCTTGGGATTTACTCCTGTGGACTTGAAACTGAGCGGGATGGCCCTATTCCCAACAAGTTGCATCCTAGTTGCACCCTACTTGTACCCTACTTGGATCCTAGTTGTATCCTAGTTGCGTCCTAGTTGCGTCCAAGCTGGACATTAGCTACGTCCTTATTACGCCCTAGTTATACCTAGTTACGTCCTAGTTGCGTCTTTCTTGCACCATACTTGTATCCTACTTATTCCCTAGTTGGACCCTAGTTGCGCCCTAGTTGCTTCCTAGTTGCACCCTAGTTGTACCCTAGTTGTGCCTGAGCTAATCACTAGCTACGCCATATTTGTGTCCTAGTTTTTACCTAGTTGCATCCTAGTTGCATTTTGCCTACATCCTATTTAGGTCGAATTGTACTCTACCTGTGCCCTACTTACGCCCTAGTTGTGCCTCGGTTTGGTAGGAGATTTGTCCTAGGTGTACGCTACGTGTATTGCATTTGCGTCCTACTTATGCCCTAGTGGTACCCTCGTTGTATCCTAGTTATGCCTTCTTGCATCCTACTTGTACCTTAGTTATATCCTAGTTACACCCTAGTTACATCCTATTTTCTCCCTACTTGTACCCTAGTTGTGTCCTACTTGCACCCTAGTTGTATCCTAATTGTGCCTTTATTGGAAACTAGGTACGTCCTAGTTACGTCCTAGTTATGTCCTAGTTAGGTCCCAGTTACGTCCTACTTGCATCCTAGTTGTGTCGTACTTGTATCCTTTTTCTACCATAGTTGTATCCTACTTATACCTTAGTTATTTCCTACTTGCACTCTAGTTGTACCCTAGTTGTACCTCAGTTGGATACTAGCTATGTCCTACTTACACCTTAGTTACACCTTGGTTATGCTCTAGCTGCGTCTTAATTGCATCCTATTTTCGTCCTAGTTGTGCCTTAGTTACATCCTAGTTGCGCCTTACTTACGTCCCACTTGTACCCTACGATGTCCTATTTCTGCCCAAGTTGTGTCCTAGTTCCACCCTACTTACACCCTACTTGTATCCTATTTGTTTCCTAGTTGTGCTCTAGTTATACCCTAGTTGTGTACTAATTCCATCCTACTTGTGTCCTACTTGTATCGTATGTCTGTCCTATTTACGTCATTGTTGTATCCTAGTTGCATCCTAGTTGCTTCCTACTTACACCCTACTTGGGCCCTAGTTGCATCCTAGTTGCGGAGTAGTTGCGCCTCAACTGGGCACTAGCTGCCTCTAAGTTGGATCCTAGTTGTACCCTACTTACGTCCTTGTTGCACCGTACTTGTGCCCTACTTGTATCCTATTTGTGCCCTATTTAGATCCTAGTTGTATCCTAGTTATGTCCTAGTTGTATCTTAGTTGCGCCTCTGTTGGGTACTAACTACGTCCTAGTTACGTCCTACATGTATCCTAGTTGTGTCCTAGTTGTATCCTAGTTATATCCTAGTTGTACTCTAGTTGTACCCTACTTGTGTCCTAGTTGCATCCTATTTGTGTCCTAGGTGCGTCCCAGTTCCGCTCTAGTTATAGCCTAGTTGTGCTTTACTTAGACACTAGCTATACCCTAGTTATGGCCTATTTTTGCCCTAGTAGTGTCCCACTTGAACCCTACTTGCATCCTACTTGCATCCTAGTTGCTAGGGTAGTGGCACCGGTTGTTCGGAAAGGAGCCATCCGGCTCAATTTCAGGTCCACAGGAGCAAGTTCCAGGAAACTTCCAGATGCCTGCTTCGATCGTTGATCTGTCTTCACCTTTGGAGAGATCAGCTGGCAAATTATCTATAGTCCAAGTTTCAAGCCGTTCCAACGGTCGGATTGGGAGATATGAATTTTTTAAGTTTCAGGGATCATGGACCGCCGATGTCTGTGTGGCCATGGGTGATGGCTCCATGCCTTAGCCTAAGAAAAGAAATAGGCAAGAGGTCTAGGGTCAAGACCTGATGGGAGAAATATTCAAAAAGGTCCTTGGTCTAAGGATTGCCTTGTCAGAGTGTGCTGACTAGGATAAAGGTACCTCTCCTTACTTTTTAGGTGAGGTGAGATCCTTGTGTGCTAGCCATGGACACATGGCGATTCTCCATGGGTTTGTGGGTGATGTGACCACTAGGAGTGTGCCATGAGAGCATTCTCTAGCTCTCCAGGTCATGTGTGACTGGTCAGCCTGATTGTTAGGCTGATTTCCTCCCTTGTGTGAGATTCTGGACTCTAGTGTGTGAGCCTTAGCCTCCATGGCTAACTGGTGTTGCTTGTGAGAGGGCTGACTTCCCCAAGCTCTAGCTCTATATGTACACCATCATTTTGAGTGATTAAACAACAATTCTTCAGCACAAGTGATTCTCTTTCAGTCCCACATGCTCGCTGCTCCAAGATTCCCTCTCTCCTCTAGATCCAACATTTGGTATCGGAGCCAGATTCTGCCAGATTCAGCCAGCACAGGCCGTCACTTTGAGAGTGACAGGTTAGGGTCAAACCTGCACCAAATGCAATGATCGACCACTGGATCTTAAATATTGGGAATGAAGCCTTTTAACGAGCCCAGGATCGCAAAGATCCAACTGTCGGATTGAGAGTTATGCTCAAAATGAGGTCGGCCGGGGATACACTATTCTCTATGAGTAAGACTGTCATCTTGTGATGACCATAACTCTCTTGTTTCTTTGTCAAATTTAAAGAGTGGTACATGAAAATTGTAGTATTTTTCACACGCTTTCCATTAGTGCAAAAATAATTGCATTCCATTGATTCGTTTGGGAGAAACACTGCTTACAAGCTGGCTGGTCTGAGTTGGAGTAGGAGCAGAAGCATACCGTGTTTTCAAGAGGGCATATCTTTCAAAATCACCTGTTGGTGACCCTATTTTATGGGTCTATCTGGAAGGTTTTGAGCTGAATTGTCCAGTGGTGGGCTCCATTTTTCCAAAATCCCAGTCTGCTTGTATTTACAGTCCATTTTCTGTCAGACACATTTCTGGCAGAAGCAACAGCAGAAACAGGGGTAGCGCCGCCATCCAAGGGCAGCGCTGAGTTTCACCAAGGCTCAAAATGGCAGCAGCTGGCATTGTGACAGCAGCCCAGCCTGTGGAGAGACTAGAGGGACGCGCCAACTTCACGTTTTGGAAGATCCGTACCCGCCTCCTTTTGGAGGAGAGGGACTTGGAGGAGGTGGTGAGCGGCGACCAGCTGGCTCTAGTTCCACAGGCAAAAGGTATCACCGCAGCGCAGGTGGTGGTGGGGAAGACGCCGCAAAAGGGTACAGCTGATGCGGGTTCTTTTGCAACTGTACCAGTGGCATATGAGGAGTGGAAGAAGAAGGACAGGCAGGCCTACAGGTTGCTTATGAACACCATCTCCAAGACGCATCTTCAGTATGTGAGTGACAAGGCTATTGCAAAGGAGGGGTGGGACACGTTGTGCAAGAAGTATGAGAGCAAGGATCCTGCATTCTTCATGCTTTTGGAGGAAAAGATGATGGCGCTGAAAATACATGGTGGTGAAGGGATGGAAGCGTACCTGGACAGAACAAAGGAGATGGCAAAGCAGCTGAGAGCGGCTGGCAACCATGTGGAAGAGACGAGCTTCATCCTCCTCTTGCTGAGGGGACTCCCAACCAGCTACGACACGGTGCGAGAGACGCTGGAGTGGCAGCCAACTCTCGACCTCGACTTCATCTGCACACACCTGGTGCAGGTGGAATTGCGTCGCAATGCAGCAAAGCACAATGACGGCGGCACCAGTCAAGCAGCTTTTGTGGCCACGAGCTGACGCAACCAGCAGCAGCAGTAGCAGTGTGGGCCGCAGAGAAGCAAAAAGAAAGGCAAATGCCACTACTGCCAAAAAGAGGGACACTACAAAAACGAGTGTTTCAAGCTCAAGAGGGACCAGAAGGAGCAGCAGCAGCAGACATCGCAGCAGCAGCAGCAAAAGCAGCAACAGCATCAGCAGCAGTCACAGCAGCGTCAGCAGCAGCAGCAGCAGCAGCAAAACCAGGCTGGTGTGCGCTACTTTGGCAACATGAATGTGGCCAAGGAGGTGTGCGACCGTCTCTTCATGGCGAAGTTTGACATGTCGCAGGTGGAGAAGGCAGATCTCGCATGGTACAAGGACTCAAGGTCTACCAAGAGCCTCACACATCACAAGGAGTGGTTTACGAAGCTGCTGTCCATCCCTCCCCGTCCTATCGCTATGGGTGATGATCGGGTGGTGTATGCTAAGGGGATTCGGATTGAGGAGATGTGGTTGTTGACCCCACGTGGCATTGAAGTGGGAGTGTTCCATGTCGAGCTATATGTACCTGATGCTGCATTAAACCTCCTCTCAGTCTCCTCTTTTACAAACATAGGACTGCGCGTCGTCTTCGATGATCACTATGGCTACATCCTCAACAAGGATACAGGAGAGCAGTTGGCCAGGTCGGTGAAGGAGGGCGACATGTACCGCCTGCAGGAGGCGACCAAGATCCCGCGTGAGTAGAGTCTTGCAGTAGTGGTGCAGGCAACAGATGGCGAGATCTGGCATGCGCACTACGGCCACAGCGGCATGCGGGCCTTGTAGCAGCTTCAAGCAAAGCAGATAGTACGTGACCTGCCTACCATCTCTAATTTTGAACAGCAGTTGTGCATCGGCTGTTTGGAGGGGAAGCAGCACCGAGAGGCGTTCTCTGGATCAAGGGAGCGTATGAAAGAGGTGTTGGAGCTGGTCGACACGGACTTGTGGAGACTGATGCAAATCCAGAGCTTTGGAGGCTTTAGGTATTTCCTGACCTTAATTGATGATTTCAGCCATTACACTGTTGTGTACTTCCTTCCTTCCAAGGACCACTGCTTTGACAAGTTCAAGGAGTTCAAGGCCATGGTGGAGAACCAGACAAGCAAGAAAATCAAGGCGCTGTGCAGCGATCGCGGTAGAGAGTACCTGAGCAAGGAGTTCCAGGACTACCTCGCAGCAGGTGGCATCAAGGCCTAGCGTACCGCACCGTACTCGCCGCATCAGAACGGTGTAGCAGAACGCGCCAACCATACCATTGTGGATTCGGCACGCTCCATGCTACACGCGGCTCCGCTGACCTACGATCTCTCGGCTGAAGCCGTGAGCACTGCGGTCTACATCAAGAACCGTAGTCCAACTAAGGTGCTGGAGCAGATGACGCCGTACGAGGCGTGGTTCGGCAAGAAACCGAGCGTGGGTCATCTCCGAGCATTTGACAGCCTGGCGTACACACACCTACCCAAGGAGAAGCGGCAGAAATGAGACGCAAAGAGTGCGCAGATGCTGATGATTGGCTATGACGTTGCAAGGAAGGCCTACCGCCTCTGCGAGAGGGATACATGCCACGTCATCATCTCCATGGATGTCGTCTTCAACGAGAACAACATCATCGGCACAAACATTGTCTGTGAAGAGGCAGCAGAACCAGCAGCTGACGAGACGATGAGAGTAAAAAATCCCTCTTGGCCCAGTCTCTCCTCATCCTTCCTCTACTGTGACAGTGGGAGAATCACTCTACTCTCCCATGTCTGATGCAGCAAATACAGCAGCCTCATCAGCAGAAGCAAAGGAGGGAGTTGTAGCACCAGCAGCAGTAGTAGTTGTGCCAGCAGCACCGCGCCAGCCGCCCGCTGACCTGGTACTGGAGTGTTAGCACTCCAATAACAGGTCGCAAGTACCCTCTTAGGGTGTATTACAAGCCTGATGAGCGCGGCCATTTCTGGATGCTGCAGAAACCAGAACAGATGAACGTCGCAGTTGCAACAGATTCAGATGAGCCAACGTCATACAAGGAGGTCATGGCTGCACCGAATGCAGCAGATTGGGCGCAAGCCGTGCAGCAAGAGATATAGTCGCAGCTGGACAACGGCACGTGGGAGCTGACTGAGCGTCCACGTGGACGTAAGGTGATCAAGTGCAAATGGGTGTTCAAGAATAAGTGGGGAGCAGATGGTAACCTGGAGAAGTACAAGGCGAGGCTGGTCGCCAAGGGCTGCTCGCAGCAGGAGGGCATCGACTACATAGAAACTTTTACCCCTGTTGCAAAGTTTGCCTCTCTGCGCACGCTCCTCTCTTATATGGTAGCTGAGGACTTCAAGGTTCACCACATGGATGTCGAGATGGCATTCTTGAATGGTGACTTGGAGGAGGAGATCTACATGGAGCAGCCAGAGGGACTCGTCATGGATGGCCAGGAGCACCTGGTTTGCAAGCTGCAAAAGTCGGTGTACGGCCTCAAGCAAGCATTGCGTGCTTGGAACCAGAGGTTGGGTTCGGCGTTGTAGTGCATGGGATTTGAGCGCCGCGAGTGTGATTATAGGGTGTATCTCCGGCAGCATGAGCATGAGATCCTAATCATCATTGTCTCTATGGATGACATGCTCCTCCTTTCCAACAACATATCTGCACTATAGGAGTTCAAGGAGGCCATGCAAGAGCATTTCCAGATGTTTGATCTCTGGTAGGCGTCATACTTCCTCGGCATCCAGATCACGCGTGACCGCAAATCACGCTCTCTCTCGCTACAGCAGAGTCGCTACATCAAGGACATCCTGCAGCAGTTCGGCATGGTAGAGGCCAAATCCATCGCCATGCCGCTGGAAACGCGGTAGTACCTCGTGAGATTCAGTGGAGAAGTAGATGCAGTTGAGCAGTAGAAGTACCAGAGCGCCGTCGGCAGTCTTATGTACCTGATGGTCGCAACCAGGCCGCACCTCGTATAGGCTGTGAGCGCTTTGAGCCAGCACATGGCTAATCCCGGACCGGATCACCAGAAGGCAGTGAAGCGGATCTTCCGCTACCTTGCTGGAACCATCAACGTCGGCATCACCTACAATGGCAACGACAATAGCATCATCGGCTACACAGATACAGATTCGGATTCAAATCCTGATACCTGCAAGTCCATCTCTGGACATGTGTTTCTCATTAATGGAGGTGCCATCAGCTAGTGCAAGAAGCGACAGGTGGTCGTGGCGACCATGAGCACAGATCTGAGTACGTCTCTCTCAGCGTTGGAGCCAAGGAAGCAGTTCTCATGGCGGAGATGAGTAGGAGTGTAGTAGTTCCAGTTCCTGTGCCCGTCCACAACCAGAGTCCAATCGTACTCGCCAAGAATCTTGAGCACCATGCACGCAACAAGCACATTGACATCGCATATCATTTCATCAGGCATATGGTGCAGGAGGGTGCTATCAAGCTGGAGTTTACTCAAACCAGCAGGCAGGTCGTTGATTTCTACACCAAGCCAATGACCCGAGGGAAGCAGTAGTTCTGCATGAAGGCATGTGGACACAGCGCACTCTGACTGCGGCAAAGTGGGAGATTGTTGGAACAGGAGCCATCCGGCTCAATTTTAGGTCCACAGGAGCAAGTTCCACGAAACTTCCAGATGCCTGCTCCGATCGTTGATCTGTCTTCACCACTGGAGAGATCAGGTGGCAATTTTTTTTCAAAGTTTCAGGGTCATGGACCGCCGATGTCTGGGTCGCCATGGGCGATGGCTTCATGCCTTTGCATGAGAAGAGAAAAAGGCTAGAGGTCCAGGGTCAAGACCTGATGGGAGAAATATCCAAAATGGTCCTTGGTCTTAGGATTACCTTGTCAGAGAGTGCTGACTAGGATAAAGGTACCTCTCCTTACTTTTTAGGTGAGTTGAGATCCTTGTGTGCTAGCCATGGACACATGGCAATTCTCCATGGATTTATGGGTGATGTGACCATTAGGAGTGTGCCATGAGAGCATTCTCTAGCTCTCTAGGTCGTATATGACCGGTCAGCCTGATTATTAGGCTGATTTCCTCCCTTGTGTGAGATTGTGGACACTAGTGTGTGAGCCTTAGCCTCCATGACTAAGTGGTGTGGCTTCTGAGAGGGCTGACTTGCCCAAGCTCTAGCTCTATATATACTCCATCATTTTGAGTTATTAAACAACAATTCTTCAGCACAAGTGATGCCCTTTCACTCCCACATGCTCGTTGCTCCAAGGCTCCCTCTCTCCTCCAGATCCAACACCAGTTGTAGCAGCGATGGCTTCTTGAATAACTGTCATTTGAGAGATCAGTGATCTTCCTTGATCTCTACTTGTTTGAAGTTAGTGGATGGTTTCTTTGAATCTAGCAGTGAGTCTACAGAAAAGGATTAGGATCATGATTTGATCAAAAGTGGATTCCACCACTGTAATGATTTTGACAGTGAGGTATTTGAGGTAGATAGTGTGGTCCTCAAATCATATTCCTTCTTTTAGTCTTTGAGTATGGAAGGCTGTGAGAACATTGCTAAGTTCAACATCACTGGATCTCTCGTAACAGGTCTTAAATGCCTTCCATGCCTTCTGCAGACACAAGGTATGGTTATTGTCACAAATCAATAATTGAAGACGTTCCATGAGTTGTATTGCCAGAATACAAACTGATGATCACATATATATTATCATGTGGTCTTTTCTTCTGCTCAGGCATTGGCTATGACTATTTCAATGGATGGATCAGATACTATGCTCCACGATATCTTGTTGAGAAAAATCATGTGCATATTGAAGGCCCATGCAGGATAGCCATTACCATAAGAAATTGGTGTATTAAAATACTCTTCACTGTCACCACTTGTTAGTGCCATGAAGCTGGACTCTCATCTGTACCACCTAATCTGATACCAAATGCTACAACTGGAGTTCCTCCCAGGATCTTTGAAGTACTGTGAGACAGATATACTTCCTTCCATACATTTTGAGAAATTAGTCATATACGGTACTAACACTTGTTCCTCATTTCACATATTACACTGTTACCAAGACGTTTTGAACAGTACACTAGTTCAAAAATCGTCTCTTGCCAATTCCAATTATAGGTTGTATGTCAAGAATGGTTGATTATCAATGAAGCAATTTACAAATGAAGATACTGTATATTTATGCTAGTCTAGAGCTAGGAAATACAAAACAACAGCAAGGTGCTTCATTGAGCCTCTGACCGTCTGGTACTCCAGTATCTGTTCTTTGGCAATCACGGTTGTACCAGACGTCGATATCGAGCAACCGAGGTTGGCAGATGCCCAACATTCTCAGTCCTTGTCCATGCAAGAGGAGCCAATATTTGCACTCTTGGCTGTTCGGTGGATGTACTCAGTTTGTTGCTCTCCTTGTGATTGCTCTCCGTCGATATGCTCTTTAATAAAACTGTGTGCTCAATCTCCCGGTCTTCGACATCCATTCCCTTTACTCCACACATACCACGTCAGCATAGGAGGCCGGGAGGAGCCACTTCATCGTCGTCATCATCGTATGATGAGAAGAGCAAAGTAGTTAGGGCTACGAATGGATGGATCAGTGGGATACCTAAAGAGGCCTGCCCACAGCCATACCATGTCCCACCATGTAGAACAGATAGGAGAGTTGAGAGAGAGAGAGAGTGTGTGGCGATCTCTCTGCCAGCTCTTCGTCTTTTGTTGTACCTCATCCCTCATCCCAGAGTATGTCACTTTTTCCTTTTTGATCAGCTGTGACAAAAACTATGCCAATTTTCTCTTTTTGCCCATTGCTTAAAATCCATCCATTGAATAAAGCTAAAACTTTGAAGATAAGGAGACAACGACCAGATTTGTAATTAGAGGAGAAATACGAGATATAGGGATTTTCCAAAATTCCTTTCCTTGTGTCCCAATCTTCAGAGGAGGGAGGAATACAAGGAAAATGTTACACCGGATGGATGATGATGAGAGAAGCTTAGGACAAGGGACGGAGAAGTAGGGACTGGACGGGAATCCTCCTCCTCCTCTTGTGCAAGTCAAGCCGAGTAGGAAATGAAGGTGTAGTGTATTGAAAAGTTCATTAAAGGATAAAATAAAAGGAAGGAGTCAATGAGTCAAAGAGGTACTCAACATCCCCTAATGGTCGGCCGAGAGGCCAATTGATCACGCAGGGCCGGGCAGGTAGGTTGGTCACCTGATTGTCTAGGTAGAATGGTCTTTCACGGTGCCCTAAAAAAGCCATAGGACAAGATCGAGGCAAAAAATGTACTTTTCCTGGTACTTTTTTGGAAAGACGGCGGAGGTCGCCAAAAGAGTTGAGGTAGGGAGCAGGCTAACAAAAGTCAAAATCGTCCACTAAGGTGGTGCTATTCATGCCAGTCCCTCCATGTCATATAAGCCATGGTCAATGAGGTCAGCAAAATCAAGGAATTTGGCATCAAGTGAGGACCGAGGCGTAGCAGGAACAAAGCACGGTTGAAAAGTGATGTACATGGAGCCAAGAGCGACGCGAGATAGCATGCGAGAAGAGCAGACAGCAGAATCAAGTAGAAGTAAGGGTAAAAAGTATGATGATTCCATGGAGAGCCACTGAGTCCAACGCTTAATACTAGAGAGACTCGGAAGGCCCTAACAAAGTTGTGCCTGTTGGATGTGGAGGAGAGAGGGAGCCTTGGAGCAGCGAGTATGTGGGATGGAAAATGCATGATTTCTGCTGAAGAATGGTTTTTAAATTACTCAAAATGATGGAGTACATGTAGATCTAGAGCTTGGATAAGTCAGTCCTCTCACAAGCCATACCACTTAGCCATGGAGGCTAAGGCTCACACACTAGAATCCACAATCTTACACAAGAGAAACAATTAGCCTAGCAATCACCCTGACCAATCACACACGATCTAGAGAGCTAGAGAATATTCTCATGACACACTCCTAGTACACAAGGATCTCACCTCACCTAAAAAGGAAGAAGAGGTACCTTCATCCTAGTCGGGCTAAAGCATGGAGCCATCATCCATGGTCATCCAGACATCAGCGGTCCAGGTGCCCGAAAACTTTGAAAGTTCATATCTGCGAATCCGATTGTTGGATCGGCCTGAAACTTGGATCGTAGAAACATTGCCACCTGATCTTTCTGTTGACCTTATATGCTCCTTGTCCATCGCTGATATTTGGACAGGCACAGGACGGACTACGCATACACTGCTCCTTTGGAGTAAGTCCCCTTAGTCTGGTCCAAAAAGACAAGACATGCACTGCTCCTTTAGAGCAAGTCTCCTTGGTCTAAACTGGATATTATAGCCACCAAACACTACCTAGGACAACTCCTTGTGGCTTAGACGTTCCGGAGTTAGTCTCTGGAGCGAGAGGTCACTCGGTCAAATCCCAGCCCAGTGACTAATTTTCTTTGTGACCAAAAGGAGGACATGAAGGTTCTAAGAGACATCTTAGAACATTCCAAGGTCCTTCCTGGTGGCAGGTGCCACTTGGCGGTAACAAGGAGCGCCATGTAGGCAAGGGGGATGACACAATCCAGATTTCCTCCAAAGTGGCTCTTGAAGGAGCCACTGCGCGCCTAGACTAGAGGCTGACTCTAGGATTATAAGAACCTGTCAGTTGCTTGTCATTGAGTACAATTCTTACCTTTGAGACTCCTCACAGAGTTGTCCACCAGAGGCAGACACTAAAGAAGTATTGCTTGGTCTAAGCCCCAAGAGTTAGTTCCTTGCGCGAAAGTGACCAGGTGCTAAGGACACAGTGCAAGGAAGTGATTCCTATGAACTACTCAATGTGGAACCTTGGCTCCGAGGGTGATATCACCTCTTGGTTGCAATACCAAGAGCGGTCGGCGGGAACAATTGTGTCGGAACCCGTTTTCAAGACGGTTGCCTCAGGCAGGTCGACAAAGGGTTATGGGCCCACAATGACTAGTTGTAAGGTACATTTCTGCGTACTCTCTCGCCCTCTCTCTCTTGCACTGTGCATCAGCTCCATCAGCTCCATCTGCTCCATCTGCTCCATCATCTCCAACGGCGGGTGCTGGTACTTAGCGAACAAGGGCCAAGGATAAGCTCTGCCCTTGGAGGTATGACCCTTGGACCCTAACCAGGATAAGCTCTACCCTTAGAGGCACAATCCTGGGTTTACTAGTGTGTGTTCATCTTTGTTTACAGGTGATCAACGGCTAAAAGATAAGCAACGGATCTGCACCACCTAAACCGGTAGCAAATAACAGGCTACATCAGCCTACATCGGCCTCAACGAAGCAGAGAAGCAGAAAAGCAGTATGACGATACCCACGACGCTCACTCTTGAGCAGGTCAACGATGGGATGTCAAAGTTCACAGGTTTTGATTTTCCCTTGTGGAAATGGTAATTTGATATTGTCATGAAGGTGCGTGGCTACTTGAAGATGTTCCTTGGAGAAGAGGTTGAACCTCCAAAAACAGATCTTGGATATGAAGCATGGAGTGTCAAAAATGACATGACGCTTGCAATTCTTGTGACATCCGTGTATGAGTCATAGCATGTCCACCTCCAAGGTACAACACATGCATCAAAGGCTTATGAGAAGCTTACACGTGTACACCAATCAACAGATCTTGAAAATTGCCTCTTCATCCTTCAAAAGCTGATTTCAATGAGGGTGAGCAAGGGAGAGTTGATTCCAGACTTCCTACTGTAGTTTGAAGGACTGCTGCAGTAAGTGATCCAAATGAACTGGGAAATTGACACCAATATGCAGGCCATGATCCTCCTCATGGTACTACCTGAAAGCTGGGGACCTCTGATCACCGTTCTTGGTGGTTGGAAGGAGGAGGATTTGACGTATGAGGCAGTGTCCGAGTACGTGTGCAACGAGGCTATGCGTGACAGCAGTAGTGAGGCTAACATTTCAGCCTATGCTATACAGTATGGTGGTTGTGGCAACAACTCCTCTTCTGGTCAGAGTAGTAGCGGAAGCGGTGGCGGTAGAGGAAAAGGCAATGGTGGTGGTTGAAAGGGTTCAAAGCGTCCGAGGAAGTGCCATAACTGTGGCAAGCCTGGGCATTGGGCACGGGAGTATAGGGCTCCCAAGAAGGAAGATGGGGATCATGGTGGTAGATATAAGGATAGAGGAAAGGGTAAGAAGGAATTGATGAACATGATGGCTGAGAGCTTTCCGGCATTCAAGGGAGCACTACTACTCAAGTGTGGAGCCTATGGGCTCGACTCTGGAATGAACCACTTCTCTTAAAGGGAGAAGGATGGGTTCATCTCCCTTGGGGACACTGAACGTCGCTTCAGGTGTGCCAACGGCAGCCTTGTCCATACACAAGGCGAGGGAGATAAGTTGATCAGCATCAACGTGAACGATGCCAAAAATGACTTGAAGCTAGAGAACGTTTTCTACATGCCGTCTTTTGCGGCAAACCTCTTGTCATTATCAATAATCACAGACCACGACATGACGGTCGTCTTCACGGACGAAGAGGCCATGATTGTCAAGAACAAGGATATCAAGATCTCCTATCCCAAGGAGAGTCTTATCGCACAGGTCGCAAGAGCTGATGGGCTCTATGTGCTGCAAAACCAAGCTCCTTGCGAGTACAAATGGGGGATATGTAGCGGTTGAAGAGCCCAAGTCTCCAAAGCCTGATGTTGCACCACAAGCCGTCACCATGGCGGCCAACTCCACTGACAAAGATACTGAGCTGTGGCACAGGCAGTTTAGCCATGTCGCCAACAGCACATTGCAAGATATGCAGCGGGACGAAGTGGTTCAGGGGATGGAGGGATGCAAGGCCAAGGATGAGGGAAAGTGCAAGAAGATATGTGAGCCATGCCTCCAAGGCAAGGCAAAGAGAAAGCCCTTTGAGCGTAATGGGCAACGTGCGGTAGCAATCTTGGACCTGATTCACTCTGATGTATACAGACCATTCCAGACTCCTTCAAACAGAGGCAGCAAGTATTTCTTGACCTTCATCGATGACTACAATCACAAGATGTGGATCTACTTCCTCAAGACAAAGGGAGAGGTCAGGGAGAAGTTGCAAGAATTTATTGCGATGGTAGAGCGGCAGGTTAGCAAGAAAGTGAAGGCACTACGCACGAATAATGGTGGTATGTATGAGGCGTGCAAAGGCTGGCTGATCCAACACGGCATCAACCACCAGACCACCACGCCTTACACCCCCAGAGTAATGGCGTTGCCGAGCGGATGAACCAGACTATCCTCGGCATGACACGAAGCATGCTCTTCGACGCCAAAGTCCCACCTCGCTTCTAGACTGAAGCTGCAAGAACTGCTTGCTACCTTGTGAATCTCACTCCAAGAGCCGTGCTTGGAAAACGTAGTAAGAAGCAGTAAGAGAAGCAGCTTAGGACACCTCATGAGGCTTGGTTAGGAAAAAAACCAGATGCCTCATACTTGAGGGTCTTTGGTTGTACTACCTGGGCAAAGTTCCAAGCAGGAGAAGAAAGTGGCAAGCTGGATGCACGCACTTGTAAGTGTGTAATGGTCGGATATGACACCGTATACAAGGCGTACAGGTTGTGGGACCAAGCGACTGGAAAGCTCATCAGGAGTCGAGATATCGAGTTTGATGAAAGGATGCTTAGCAAGGGAGAGTCGCTGGATCTTGTCCATGCCCCCAAATCAGGAGAGTGGGTTGTGTTGCTTGAGTCAGGTGATCAGGCACCTGAGAACTGACAGATGGTACCAGTGAAGAATGGTACTCCAGGGAGAGTTGCTGTGTAGACTGATACAGCGACGGACTCTGACACTGAGTCTGAGTCGTCCGAGGTCTCTGAGTCAAACACTGAGGCCGGTCGCTCTTCTCCAAACAGTGGATCATTGGCAGTGCAGGAGTAACAAAAGCAACTAAGCCTTGAAGCACCACGAGCAACACTCCAGCGTAGTACACGCCAGAAGAAACCTCCGCCCAAGTACGATGATGAGAGTGTGGAATGGACCGGACTGAGCTGGTCATGCTTGGTTCAGGGAGAGCCTGTGACCGTAATGGAGACTATGAACATGCCAGATGCAACCAAGTGGAAGGAGGCAACGGATAGCGAACTCGCACCCATTGAAGAGAATGGAACATGGGTTCTTCTAAACAGGCCCCCAAACGCGCATGTGGTGGGGTCAAAGTGGGTACTATAGAAAACGTTCAAGCAGAATGGTACTATCGACAAGTACAAGGCAAGAGTTGTGGCAAAGAGGTTTTCCCAGCGTTCAGGCTCAGAGTACGAGGAGACCTTCACACCTATCGTCACCTTTACCTCCATCACATCCATATTGGATATCGTTGCAGCAAAAGATCTGGGGGTCTACCAGATGGATGTCGAGACAGCTTTCCTCTACGGGGAGCTACATAAAGAAGTGCTGATGAAAGTACCCGAGGGAGTGAAAGCCCGAGAGGGCAAGGTCTGCAAGCTGGTCAAAGTACTCTACGGGCTAAAACAGGCCCCAAGGATGTGGTACAAGGAGATGGAAGGCTTCATGGCCGGGCTCACCTTCACGTACTACCAGAATGACCGTAGTGTTTAAATGCGGGAAGATGAGCAAGACTTGATGTTGGTTGCACTGTAGGTGGATGACCTGATCATCTACTCGTCATCAGTCAAGCTGATGACAGATCTCAGCAACAAGTTCAAGATGAAGGACATGGGTCCGCTCGAGTTCTACCTCGGGATAGCCATCCAACGCAATCGAGTAGCAAGCACCATCAAGCTGAACCAGACCAAGTTCATCATGGAGATCTTCAAGCGCTACAACATGGAGGACTGCAAGCCCATCAGCACATCCATGACAACAGACATCGAGCTCTCTTCCTCCATGACCCTAGCACAAAAGCAGAACGGCATGAGATGGAGAACATTCCCTACTAGTATGCATTTGGCACCCTCATGTACACCATGGTGGGAACACACCGTGACATTTGCTATGATATAGGACAAATGAGCAGGTTTGTGGCCAATCCAAGGCCACAATACTGGCAAGTAATCAAGCGCATCATGCGCTATCTACAGAAGACACGACACATGGGACTCCAGTTTGGAGGCCAAGAAGGATCTCACCCGCTACGGCTGGTGTGCTACAAAGACGCCGACTGGTGAGGAAGAATCGATAATAGAAAGTCCACCTCGGGCTTTGTGTGTCTATTGAACGGTGGTGCAGTCTCTTGGACAAGCCGAAAGCAAGACCGTCTACCTCTCTACCGCTCACGCAGAGTACATCGCTCTGTGAGAAGCATGTAAGGAGACACAATGGCTATGTAGTTTGCTTGCCGAGATGAAGGTGCCACAAACGAGGGCAACAGAGGTCCGCATCCACAACAAGAGTGCCATGAATATAGCACAGGATGATGTCATCTCCCGACGGACCAAGCACATCGACATCGGATTACACTACTCACGCGACCTGGTTGCAAAGGAGATCGTGGACCTGGAATACATGGAGACCAGGAAGATGCTCGCAGATTGCATGACATAGGCGCTTGACAGCGAATTGTACTCTGCAGGTACTCGAGACATTGGTATGGTCAACGTAGCGGATGAGGACCGAGGCCGAGACGGTTGGAGAGAGGAGATCTCACAGCTAATGGACAAAAGAGCAAGGGAGAGTTTGTGGACCTGATATGCTCCTTGTCCATTGCTGACAATTGGACAGGCACAAGACGGACTAGGCATGCACTGCTCCTTTGGAGTAAGTCCCCGAAGTCTGGTCCAGATAGATAAGGTATGCACTGCTCCTTTGGAGCAAGTCCCCTTGGTCTCAATTGGATAGTATAGCGAGCAAACACTACCTAGGACAACCCCTTCTGGCTGAGGAGTTCCAGAGTTAGTCTCTCGAGCGAGAGGGCACTGAGTCAAATCCCAGCCCAGTGACTAATTTTCTTTCTGACCAAAAGGGGGACAGGAAGGTTCTAAGAGACATCTTAGAGCATTCCAAGGTCATTCCTGGTGGCTGGTGCCACTTGGCGGTCACAGGGAGTGCCATGTAGGCAAGGGGGATGACGCAATCTAGATTGCCCCCAAAGTGGCTCCTCCAAGGAGCCACTGTGCGCCAAGGCTAGAGGCTAGCTCTAGGACTATAAGAACCTTTCAGTTGCCTGCCATTGAGAACAGTTCTTAACTTTGAGACTCCTCACAGAGTTGTCTACCAGACGCAGACACTAAAGAAGCATTGGTTGGTCTAAGCCCTAGGAGTTACCTCCTCGCACGAAAGTGACTAGGTGTTAAGGACACAGTGCAAGGAAGTGAGTCCTATGAACTGCTCAGTGTGGAACCTTGGGTGAGGATGATATCAACTGTTGGTTGCAATACCAAGAGCGGTTGGCGGGAACCATTGTGTCAGAACCCATTTTCTAGACCGTCGCCTCAGGCAGATTGACACTTTCCAATAGAGAAGTTAAACAACTTCTCTATTGATGATCGGAGTAGGTAATTTGTATCTTACAAGAACTTGCTTTTGTATACGTAAAATTGAGCCAGATGGCCCCCTTCTCAATAATATCCCACTTTGCTACTGTACGAGTACCCTGAGTCAACATGCTTTCATACAGAACTCCTGCTTCTCATGGATCACTCGCTTGGTACAAAAATCAGTGACTTGCTTGCTAGATTGAGTAAACTCCAGCTTGATATCACCATCTTGCACCATGTCCCTGATAAATACCCTATTGATTATGAAATTTGATATAAACGGTTTTTGGAGTCATCGATTTTGAAATTTGTTTTTCACAAATTCATTAGAATCACCAAAATATCTTGAAAATTCTTTGAAGAATATTAAAAGACATTAACTCATGAAAAAACATCGTTTGTGTTGACCTAATATGCTCCTTGTCCATCGCTGAAATTTGGACAGTCACAGGACAGACTACGTATGCACTCCTCCCTTGGAGTAAGTTCCTTAGTCTGGTCCCAATAGACAAGGCATGCACTGCTCCTTTGGAGCAAGTTCCCTTGGTCTAAACTGGGTAGTATAGCCAGCAAACACTACCAAGGACAACTCCTTGTGGCTTAGACGTTCTAGAGTTAGTGTCTGGAGCGAGAGGTCACAGGGTGATATCCCTGCCTAGTGAATAATTTTCTTTGTGACCAAAAAGGGGACAGGAAGGTTCTAAGAGGCATCTTAGAACATTCCAAGGTCCTTCCTGGTGACTGGTGCCACTTGGCGGTCCAGATTACCCTCAAAAGGAGTGCCATGTAGGCACGGGGATGACGCAATCCAGATAACCCTAAAAATGGCTCATCCAAGGAGCCACTCTTGTTGGATCTGGAGGAGAGATGAAGTCTTGGAGCAGCGAGCATGTGGGACTGAAAGGGCATCACTTGTGGTGAAGAATGCTTGTTAAATCACTCAAAATGATGGAGTACATATAGAGCTAGAGCTTGGGCAAGTCAGCCCTCTCACAAGCTACACCACTTAGCCATGGAGGCTAAGGCTCATACACTAGAGTCCACAATCTCACACAAGGGAGGAAATCAGCCTAACAATCAGGCTGACCAGTCACACACGACCTAGAGAGCTAGAGAATGCTCTCATGGCACACTCCTACTGGTCACATCACCCACAAATCCATGGAGAATCGCCATGTGTCCATGGCTAGCACACAAGGATCTCACCTCACCTAAAAAATAAGGAGAGGTGTCTTTATCCTAGTCAGCACAGTTTGACAAGGCAATCCTAAGACCAAGGATCTTTTTGGATATTTCTTTCATCAGGTCTTGACCCTGGACCTCTTGCCTTTTTCTTTTCTNGAATGGTTGTTGAATCACTCAAAATGATGGAGTACATATAGAGCTAGAGCTTGGGCAAGTCAGCCCTCTCACAAGCCACACCACTTAGCCATGGAGGCTAAGGCTCATACACTAGAGTCCACAATCTCACACAAGGGAGGAAATCAGCCTAACAATCAGGCTGACCAGTCACACACGACCTAGAGAGCTAGAGAATGCTCTCATGGCACACTCCTACTGGTCACATCACCCACAAATCCATGGAGAATCGCCATGTGTCCATGGCTAGCACACAAGGATCTCACCTCACCTAAAAAGTAAGGAGAGGTACCTTTATCCTAGTCAGCACACACTGACAAGGCAATCCTAAGACCAAGGACCTTTTTGGACAAGCAAGCAAGGAACTCCTTGCTCAGGTACTCTCCACCGCGATCGCTGCGTAGCGCCTTGATCTTCTTGCCAGTCTGGTTCAACACCATGGTCTTGAACTCCTTGAACCTGTCAAAGTATTGGTCCTTGGAAGGAAGGAAGTACACAGTAGTGTAACGGCTGAAATCATCAATGAAGGTTAGGAAATACCTAGAGCCTCCAAAGCTCTGGGTTTGCATCGGTCCACACAAGTCCGTGTGGACCAGCTCCAACGCCTCCTTCGCACACTCCCCTGTTCCAGAGAACGCCTCCCAGTGCTGCTTCCCCTCCAAACAGCCGATGCACAACTGCTGCTCAAAGTTGGAGATGGTAGGCAGGTCACGCACCATCTGCTTTGCTTGAAGCTGCTACAAGACGCGCATGCCGATGTGGCCGTAGCACGCATGCCAGATCTCGCCATCTCTTGCCTGTTCCACTACTACAAGACTCTGCTCACGCGGGATCTTGGTCGCCCCCAGCAGGCGGTACATGTCGCCTTCCTTCACCGACCTGGCCAACTCCTCTCCTGTTTCCTTGTCGAGGATGTAGCCATTGTCGTCGTCAAAGATGACTCGCAGTCTTGTGTTGGTGAGAGAGGACACTGAGAGAAGATTGAATTCAGCATTAGGTACGTACAGCACGCCATGGAACACTCCCAGTTCAATGCCTTGCGGGGTCTCCAACCACATCTCCACAATCCCAATCCCTTCAGCATAGACCACCCGATCATCACCCAAAGCGATAGGACGGGGAGGGATGGACAGCAACTGCGTAAACCACTCCCTGTGGTGCGTCAGACTCTTGGTACACCCAGAGTCTTTGTACCACGCCAGATCTGCCTTCTCCTTCTACGACATGTCAGACTTCGCCATGAAGAGGCGGTCGCGTACCTCCTTGGCCACGTTCATGTTGCCAAAATGGCGCACGCCNCACGCCATGGAACACTCCCACTTCAATGCCACGCGGGGTCTCCAACCACATCTCCACAATCCCAATCCCTTCAGCATAGACCACCCGATCATCACCCAAAGCGATAGGACGGGGAGGGATGGACAGCAACTGCGTAAACCACTCCCTGTGGTGCGTCAGACTCTTGGTACACCCAGAGTCTTTGTACCACGCCAGATCTGCCTTCTCCTTCTACGACATGTCAGACTTCGCCATGAAGAGGCGGTCGCGTACCTCCTTGGCCACGTTCATGTTGCCAAAATGGCGCACGCCGGTCTCGTTCTGCTGCTACTGCTACTGGTGCTGCTGACGTTGCTGTGACTGCTGCTGTTGTTGCTGTGGAGATTGCTGCTTTTACTGCTGCTGCTGCTGCTCCTTCTGGTCCTTGTTGAACTTGAAGCACTCTTTTTTGTAGTGTCCCTCTTTTTGGCAATAATGGCACTTGCCCTTCTTCTTGCCTCTCTGCTGCCTGGACTGTTGCTACTGCTGGTTCCGTGAGCCCATCGCCATGAAAGCTACTTCACTGCTACTGTTGCCGCCATTGCGTTTTGCGGCATTGCGACGCAGTTCCACCTACACCAAGTGTGTGCACATGAAGTTGAGGTCGACAGTTGGCTGGGACTCCAGCGTCTCTCGCACCGTATCGTAGCTGGTTGGGAGTTTCCTTAGTAAGAGGAGGATGAAGTGCGTCACTTAGCTTGTCCCAACCGTGGCCGAAGAGTGTTCCAAACTTTCACCCAACTGGCAAAGCTACTCACCAAAGTGTGAAATTGCTCTTGGTCTATACCCTCTTTCTTGGTGGCCAACAAGGGATTAGTTTTCTCCCAGGTCTCAAGAGTAAGAGATGATGATATATTATCACATGCAAATCAAAGGCCTTATATAGTCTATGGTCAGTGCTCCTAGTGGCTTCTTGGAGGGGCCTCCCCCCAAGGCCACCCTAGATTGCGTCATCAGCTTTGATGACATGGCACCCTCTCTGACCGCCAAGTGGCGCTTGATCCACCTTGGACCTTAGAAGCTTCTAGGAAGCTTCCTTGGCCTTTTTTAGTCACAAAGAAAATTTGGTCCCGGAGGGTTCTGACCCCGGATGTCTCGCTTGCGAGACGGTGCCTTCACCCACTAGGCTGTAGGAAGTCGTCATAAGGAGCATGCACTAGGTAGACTACCAAGAGTAGACCAAGGGGACTTACTCCACAAGGGTGAGCAGTCCATGCCCTGTCTCTCTCAGCCTCTCTTGCATTTCGCTGGGGGACTTGCGCTACAAGCACAGTGCATACCCAGTCTAAATCTTCCACTGATTGGACCAGGGGCATACACAGAACATAATAGGAGATGGTGTTGACAAGCAACATGTAGGCCTGCCTGTCCTTCTTCTTCTACTCCTCATACGCCGCCGCTGTAGTTGTAGATGAACTTGCATCTGTTGCACCTTTCTGCGACGTCTTCCTCGCCACCACCTCAGCTGCGGTGATGCCTTTTGCCTATGGAGACGGAGCGCGCTCGTCGCCGCTCACCATCTCCCACAAGCCCCTCTCCTCCAAAAGGAGGCGGGTGCGGATCTTCCAAAACGTGAAGTTGGCACGTCCTTCCAGCCTCTCCAAGGGCTGGGCTGCAATTACCATGCCTGCTGCTACCATTTTGTGCTTTGGTGATGCTGAGCGCTGTCCTTGGGTGGCGGCGCTACCCTGCTTCTGCTGCTGTTTCTGCCAGAAATCTGTCTGACAGAAAATGGACTTTAGATGCTAGCAGACTGGGAACTTGGAAAAACTGATTCCACCACTGGAAAATTCAGCTCATTAAAAGTTCATATCAACCCATTAAACAGGGTCATCAACAGGGGATTTTAAAAGATATGCCCTCTTGAAAACAGGGTGTGCTTCTTCTCCTACTCCAACTCATACCAGCCAGTTTGTAAACGGCGTTTCTCCCAAATGAAGCAATGGAATACAAATATTTTTGCTCCAATAGAAAGCTTGGGAAAAATACTACAATTCGCACGTGCCACTATTTAAATTTGACAAATAAACGAGAGAGTTATGGTCATCACAAGGCGACAGTCTTACTCATAGAGAAGAGTGTAGCCGTGACCGACCTCGTTTTGAGCATAACTCTCAATCCAAATGTTGGATCTTTGCGATCTTGGGCTCGTTGGAAAGCTGGACTCGCGAACTTGAAGATCTTGTGGTGGATTGTCACATTTGGTCAAGGTTTGACCCTATCGCGTCACTCTCAAAGTGACGGCCTGTGCCTGCTGAATCTGGTAGAATCTGGCTCTGATACAAAATGTTGGATCTGGAGGAGAGATGGAGTCTTGGAGCAGCGTGCATGTGGAACTGAAAGGGCATGACTTGTGCTGAAGAATGGTTGTTAAATCACTCAAAATATTGGAGTACATATAGAGCTAGAGCTTGGGCAAGTCAGCCCTCTCACAAGCCACACCACTTAGCCATGGAGGCTAAGGCTCATACACTAGAGTCCACAATCTCACACAAGGGAGGAAATCAGCCTAACAATCAGGCTGACCAGTCACACACGACCTAGAGAGCTAGAGAATGCTCTCCTGGCACACTCCTAGTCGTCACATCACCGACAAACCCATGGAGAATCGCCATGTATCCATGGCTAGCACACAAGGATCTCACCTCACCTAAAAAGTAAGGAGAGGTACCTTTATCCTAGTCAGCACACTTTGACAAGGCAATCCTAAGACCAAGGACCTTTTTGGATATTTCTCCCATCAGGTATTGACCCTGGACCTCTTGCCTTTTTCTTTTCTCAGGCTAAGGCATGGAGCCATCACCCATGGCCACCCAGACATCGACGGTCCATGACCCCTGAAACTTCGAAAATTCATATATCCCAATCCGACCGTTGGATCGGCCTGAAACTTGGACCGTAGATAATTTGCCACCTGATCTTTCTACTGGTGAATAATGATCGACGATTGGTGCAGGCATCGAGACGTTTCCTAGAACTTGCTCTTATGGACCTGACATTGAGCTGGATGGCTCCTTTCCCCATAACTGCGTGCCTAGGCTAGAGGCTGGCTCTAGGACTATAAGAACCTGTCAGTTGCCTGTCATTGAGTATGGTTCTTACCTTTGAGACTCCTCACAGACTTGTCCACGAGAGGCAGACACTAAAGAAGCATTGGTTGGTCCAAGCCCTAGGAGTTAGCTCCTCGCGCGAAAGTGACCAGATGCTAACGACACAGTGCAAGGAAGTGAGTCCTATGAGCTGCTTAGTGTGGAATCTTGGCTCTCAGGGTGATATAACCTCTTGGTTGCAATACGAAGAGCGGTCGGTGAGAACCATTGTGTCGTAACCCGTTTTGTAGACCGTCGCCTCAGGCAGGTTGGCAGTTTGGACCGGGGTTGAGACGAATTCTTCTATAGTCTTGTACATTATTGTGTCCTTTTTCCCCCAAGGGGTATGCATAGATGTCAAAGCACATTTGGTAGGTATACTTTTGTACGAAAAAAGATATTGCGGTAGACAAGCTTCGATACGCGCAATTATGAACATGATTGATATTGATGATCTGGACTGTTAGATCACCAGTCTCAGTCAGGTTTGGTCCGAACCAAGGCGAGGAACTGCCATCTCAGTCAAGCATAGATGACAAGACTACACAGGTACAACACGCATGATTTTAGAGATTCTAAGTGTACAAGTGAAGTGTGAAAGGCGGAGGCGAGCACATGATTGTCGAATTTAAGGATCAGCATTTCAGTTCCAACAAATTTGAAAGAATCAGAAAACTAATTTTGCCCAAAACATTTCTGAACAAACTTTGTTGGGAAAGGAGCCATCCGGCTCAGGTTAAGTCCACTGGAGCAAGTTTGAGGAAACTAACAGATTCCTAGACTAATCATCCATCCAATTTCACAATTGGAAAGATCAAGTGGCAAATGGTCTATGATCGAAGTTTCAAGCCGATCCACCGGTCGGATTGAAGATATGAATTTTCAAAGTTTCCAAGGTCATGGATCGCTGATGTCTGGATGACCGTGGGTGACACCTCCATGCCTTAGCCTGAGAAAAGAAAGAGGTAAGAGGTCCAGGGTCAAGACCTGATGGGAGAAATAGTCAAAAGGATCCTTGGTCTTAGGATAGCCTTATCAGAATGTGCTGACTATGATAAAGGTACCTTTCCTTACTTTTTAGGTGAGGTGAGATCCTCACGTACTAGCCATGGATATATGGCGATTCTCCATGGGATTTTGGGTGATGTGACCACTAGGATTATGCCATGAGAGCATTCTCTAGCTCTCTTGGTCGTGTGTGACTGGTCTACCTCGTTGCTACGCTGATTTCCTCCCTTGTGTGAGATTGTGGACTCTAGTCTACGAGCCTTAGCCTCCATGACTAAGTGGTGTGGCTTTTGAGGGGGCTGGGTTATCCAAGCTCTGGCTCTTTATGTACTCCATCATTTTGAGTAATTGCACAACAATTTTTCTGCACAAGTGATACCCTTTTAGTCCCACATACTCGTTGCTCCAAGGCTCTCTCTCCTCCAAATCCAATATTTGGTATCACAGTCAAGTTCTACCAGTTTCAGCCAGCACAGGCCGTCACTTTGAAAGTGACGGGTGAGAATAAAACCTTCTCCAAATTTGACAACCAACCACTGATCTTCAAGTTCGTGAGACAAGCTTTCCAACGAGTCCAAGATCGCGAAGATCGAATAGTCGAATTGAGAGTTATACTCAAAACGAGGTCGGCCAAAACTACACTCTTCTTTGTGAGTAAGATAGTCCCCTTGAGATGACAATAACTCTCTCGTTTCTTTCTCAAATTTAAAACGTAGTACATGTTAATTGTAGTATTTTTCCTAAGCTTTCAATTGTAGCAAAAATATTTGCATTCAATCGATTCATTTGGGAGAAACGCCATTTACAAGCTCGTTGGTCTGACTTGGAGTAGGAGTAGAAGCATACCCTGTTTTCAAGAGGACATATCTTTCAAAATCTCCTGTTGATGACCCTATTCTATGGATTGACCTGAAAGATTTTGAGCTGAAATTTCCGGTGGTAGACTCAGTTGTTTGAAATACCCAGTCTTCCGAAATCTACAATCTATTTTCTGTTGGATAGATTCCAGGCAGAAGCAGAAATAGAAATAGGGGTAGCGCCACCACCCAAAGGCAGCGTTGAGCACCACCAAAGCTCAAAATTGTCATTTTGTAGTGCCCCTTGACCACTTTTGTACTTTGGAAAAGTGTAGGCATGCAGTGCTCCTTTAGAGTAAGTCCCCTACGTTGAGTCCTGATAGTCTAGCCAGTAGACGCCCTATGCGACAAGCCTGTGAAGCGCAATAGTTAGCGCTCTAGAGTTAGAGCCGTGAGGTCACGGCTTCAATCCTTGGTACGGACAATGTTCTTTGTGACCCATAGGATGAGAGGAAGCTTCTAGGATGCTTCTAGTGGAGGTTGCCACTTGGCTGTCACAGGACGCATGATGTGGCGGACTAGTGAGGTGGCCCAGGATTGTCCTGGAAGTGGCCCTCCAAGGAGCCAGTGCACACACAATTCTAGAGTCGGCAGTAGGACTATAAGTACATGTCACTTGCATGTGATTAATCATCCACTTCTTACCCTTGAGACTTGTGCTGAAAACTAAGGCATAAGTTGGCCAACTAGGGGCAGATATAAAAGACTTGGGACAAGCTAAAAGGGGGAACCGAGAGGCCACAGAAGGAGCAAGCTTTGTGAGCTGAACACTTTGGAAACACGATCCTGAGGGGGATATCTTCTCATAGCTGAAATGCTATGAGCGGTCGGCGGATGTCACTATACTCCATTTTTAGACCGTTTGCCTCAAGCGGGTTGACGAAGGGTTATGGGCCCACACTGATCAGTGACCATTACAAACCCTCCGCTCACATAAGGGGCAAGTTCATCGGCATCCAAGACTCGCGGCGTTAAAGACTCAGCTCCATCTGCTCCATCGTCGGCCTACCTAGGCCTAAGGTGCATTCAAGTGTGAGAGGACAGACACAAGTTCGGCTCGTGGTCCAAAACCACTCTCCACAGACAAGGAACGAGGACACGCTCTGCCCTTGTGGGTATGCCCCTCCAATCCTAACGAGACAAGCTCTGCCCTTGTGGATACGACCTCGTTTTTGTGGGAGCACTTCCACAATAGCTAGGGGCCATCGGTTGGAGGAGTAAGCAACGGATCTGCGCCTTCCAAAATCGGTAGCAGACAACAGCCTACATCAGCCTACATCGGCCTCAACAAAGCAGAGAAACAGAGTAGTGGAGTAGCAGGATGACGATGCCACCTACGACGCTCAACCTTGAGTAGATCAATGATGGCATGACAAAGTTCATAGGGACAAGTTCACAATTTCCCTTGTGGAAATGGCAGTTTGAGATTACCATGAGAGTACGCGGCTACTTGAAGATGTTCCTTGGAGAAGAGGTTGAACCACCAAAAGATGACCCTGGATATGAAGCATGGAGTGTCAAAAACGAGCTGGTGCTAGCTATCCTTCTAACAGCGGTGCATGAGTCATAGCATGCCCATCTCCACGGCATCACCCTGGCATCGAAGGCTTATGAAAAGCTTCCAAGTGTGCACTAGTCAACGGCTTTGACAAATGGCCTCTTCATCTGTCCAAAGTTGATTGGGATGAGAGTGAGCGAGGGAGGGTCAATTCCGGCCTTCTTGTTGCAGTTTGAAGGTTTGCTGCAACAAGTGACCCAGATGAACTGGAAAATCGACACCAACATGCAGGCCATGATTCTCATCTTGGCGCTACCTGAAAGCTGGGGTCCTTTGATCACCGTCTTGGGCGGTTGGAAGGAGGAGGAGCTGACGTATAAGGCAGTGTCCGAGTATGTACACAATGAGGCCATGCGTCGTAGCGGCAGTGAGGCCAACATCTCAGCCTATGCCGCTCGGTATGATGGTCGCAGCAGCAACAACTCTTCTTCTGGTCAGAGCAACAGCAGAAGCGGTGGCAATGGAGGAAAAGGCAATGGTGGCGGTGGAAAGGGTTCAAAGCATACTGGGAAGTGCCACAACTGTGGCGAACGTGGGCACTGGGCACAGGAGTGTAGAGCTCCCAAGAAGGAAGACAGAGGCAAGGGTGGCCAGAACGAGGGCGGAGGAAAGGGGAAGAAGGAACTTACCAACATGATGGCTGAGAGCGTGTCCACAACCAAGGGAACGGTGCTGCTCAAGCCAAGAGCGTTCGCGCTCGACTCTGGCACCGACCATCACTCCTCGAGGGAGAAGGCTGGCTTCGTCTCCATTGAACACACCGACCATCACTTTTGGTGTGAAAATGGCGGTGTCGCCTACGCTAAGGGTGAGGGAGATAAGCTGATCAGCATCAGTGTCAATGGTGCAGAGAAGGATCTGAAATAACAGTGTGGTATACATGCCCACATTTGCAACAAACCTCTTATCAGTCTCTAAAATCACGGACACGACATGACGGTTGTCTTCACACAGGAGGAGGCTGTGATCGTCAAGAACAAGGATATCAATATCTCCTACGCCAAAGATGACCTCGTCGCAGAGGTCCCAAGAGTCGACGGGCTCTACATACTACAGACCAAGCCTGTAGAGAGCTCAGATGAGGGACATGCCGGTGCCGCCGAGATGGTGATGCAAACACCTGAGACTGAACGAGAGGCAGCCGCTGCGGCTGTCACCTCCACGAACAACACAGATGCTAAGCTGTGGCACAGGCGCTTTGGGCACGTAGCCGACAGCACGTTGCACGTGATGCAGCAACAGCAGGTGGTTCGTGGGATGGAGGATTGCAAGGCAAAGGACGAGGCTGGGTATAAGAAGCTGTGTGAGCCATGCCTCCAAGGCAAGGCAAAGAGGAAGCGCTTCGAATGCAATGGTCAGCGTGCAACGGCCAACTTAGACCTGATCCACTCCGACGTGTGCGGACCATTCCGCACGCCTTCAAACGGAGGCAGTAAATACTTTCTGACCTTTATCGAGGACCACAGCCGCAAGACGTGGATCTACTTCCTCAAGGGAAAGGGAGAGGTCAAGGAGAAGCTGCAAGAGTTTTTTGCCATAGTGGAGCGGCAGACTGAGAAGAAGGTCAAGGTGCTGCGCAGTGACAATGGTGGTGAGTACGAGGCGTGCAAGGATTGGTTGAACCAACATGGGATCAACCACCAGACCACGACGCCCTACACCTCGCAGAGCAATGGCGTTGCCGAGCGCATGAACCAGACCATCCTCGGCATGACGCTGTTGGGAAAGGAGCCGTCCGGCTCAGTTTCAGGTCCACAGGAGCAAGTTCCAGGAAACTTCCAGATGCTTGCTCTGATCGTCAATCCGTCTTCATCATTTGAAAGATCAGGTGGAAAATCATCTACGGTCCAAGTTTCAGGCCGATCCAACGGTCGGACTGGGAGATATGAATTTTCGAAGTGTCAGGGGTCATGGACCGACAATATCTGGGTGGCCATGGGTGATGGCTCCATGCCTTAGCCTGAGAAAAGGGAAAGGCAAGAGGTCCAGGGTCAAGACCTGATGGGAGAAATATCCAAAAAGGTCCTTGGTCTTAGGATTGCCTTGTGAGAGTGTGCTGACTAGGATAAAGGTACCTCTCCTTACTTTTTAGGTGAGGTGAGATCCTTGTGTGCTAGCCATGGACACATGGCGATTCTCTATGGGTTTGTGGGTAATGTGACCACTAGGAGTGTGCCATGAGAGCATTCTCTAGCTCTCTAGGTCATGTGTGACTGGTCAGCGAGATTGTTAGGCTGATTTCCTCCCTTGTGTGAGATTGTGGACTCTAGTGTGTGAGCGTTAGCCTCCATTGCTAAGTGGTGTGGCTTGTGAGAGGGCTGACTTGCCCAAGCTCTAGCTCTATATGTACTCCGTCATTTTGAGTGATTAACCAACCATTCTTCAGCACAAGTGATTCCCTTTCAGTCCCACATACTTGCTGCTCCAAGGCCCCCTCTCTCCTCCAGATCCAACATTTGGTATCAGAGCCAGATTCTGCCAGATTCAGCCAGCACAGGCCGTCACTTTGAGAGTGACAGGTTAAGGTCAAACCTTGACCAAATGTGACGATTGACCACTTTATATTCAATTTTGCAAGACAAGCTTTCCAACGAGCCCAAAATCGCGAAGATCCAACAATCGGATTGAGAGTTATGCTCAAAACGAGGTCGGCCAGGACTACACTCTTCTCTATGAGTAAGACTGTCGCCTTGTGATGACCATAACTCTCTTGTTTCTTTGTCAAATTTAAAACTTGGCACATGCGAATTGTAGTGATTTTCCTAGTCTTTCCATTGGTGCAAACATATTTGCATTCTATTAATTCGTTTGGGAGAAACGTCGTTTACAAGCTGGCTGGTCTGAGTTGGAGTAGGAGCAGAAGCATACCTTGTTTTCAAGAGGGCATATCTTTCAAAATTCCCTGTTAATGACCCTGTTTTATGGGTCGATCTGAAAGTTTTTGAGCTGAATTTTCTAGTGATGGGCTGCGTTTTTCCAAATTACCAGTCTGCTGGCATCTACAGTCCATTTTCTGTCAGACATATTTCTGGCAGAAGCAGCAGCGTAAGCAGGGGAAGCGCCGACACCCAAGGGCAGCGTTGAGCATCACCAAAGCTCGAAATGGTAGCAGCGGGCGTGGTAACAGCAGCCCAGTCCTTGGAGAGGCTGGAAGGACGCGCCAACTTCACGTTTTGGAAGATCTGTACCCGCCTCCTTTTGGAGGAGAGGGGCTTGTGGGAGGTGGTGAGCGGCGACGAGCGCACTTCGCCTCCACAGGCAAAAGGCATCACCGCAGCTGAGGTGGTGGCGGGGAAGACGCCGCAGAAAGGTGCAGCAGATGCAAGTTTATCTACAACTGCAGCGGCGGCGTATGAGGAGTGGAAGAAGAAGGACAGGCAGGCCTACAGGTTGCTTGTCAACACCATCTCCAACCCGTATCTTCAGTACGTGAGTGACAAGGCTATTGCAAAGGACGGGTGGGACACGTTGTACAAGAAGTATGAGAGCAAGGATCCTGCATTCCTCATGCTTTTGGAGGAAAAGATGATGGCGCTGAAAATGCAGGGTAGTGAAGGGATGGAGGCGTACCTGGACAGGCCAAAGGAGCTAGCGAAGCAGCTGAGAGCGGCCGGCAACCCTGTGGAAGAGACGCGCTTCATCCTCCTCTTGCTGAGGGGACTCCCAACCAGCTACGACACGGTGCAAAAGACGCTGGAGTGCCAGCCAACTCTCGACCTCGACTTCTTCTGCACACACCTGGTGCAGGTGGAACTGCGTCGCAATGCCGCAAAACGCAATGGCGGCAGCAGCAGCAGTGGAACAGCTTTCATGGCGATGGGCTCATGCAACCAGTAGCAGCAGCAGTCTGGGCAGCAGAGAGGCAAGAAGAAGGGCAAGTGCCATTATTGCCACAAAGAGGAGCACTACAAGAAAGAGTGCTTCAAGTTGAAGAGGGACCAGAAGGAGTAGTAGCAGCAGCAGCAAAAGCAGCAATCTCCACAGCAACAACAGCAGTAGTCACAGCAACGTCAGCAGCAGCAGCAGCAGGAGCAGAACCAGACCGGCGTGCACCATTTTGGCAACATGAACATGGCCAAGGAGGTGCGCGACTGCCTCTTCATGGCGAATTCTGACGTGTCGCAGAAGGAGAAGGCGGATTCTACGTGGTACAAAGACTCTGGGTGTCCCAAGAGTCTGACGCACCACAAGGAGTGGTTTACGCAGTTGCTATCCATCCCTCCCCGTCCTATCGCTTTGGGTGATGATCGGGTGGTGTATGCTGAGGGAATTGGGATTGTGGAGATGTGCTTGGAGACCCCTTGTGGTATTGAAGTGGGAGTGTTCCATGGCGTGCTGTATGTACCTGATGCTGTATTCAACCTCCTCTCAGTCTCGTCTCTTACAAACACAGGTCTGCGTGTCGTCTTCGATGATGACTATGGCTACATCCTCAACCAGGATACAGGAGAGGAGTTGGCCAGGTCGGTGAAGGAGGGCGACATGTACCGCCTGCCGGTGGCGACTAAGATCCCGCGTGAGCAGAGTCTTGCAACAGTGGTGCAGGCGACAGATGGCGAGATCTGGCATGCGCGCTACAGCCACATCGGCATGCGTGCCTTGCAGCAGCTTCAAGCAAAGCAGCTGGTGCGTGACCTTCCTACCATTTCTAACTTTGAGCAGTAGTTGTGCATCGGCTGTTTGGAGGGGAAGCAGCACCGGGAGGCGTTCTCTAGAGCAGGGGAGCGTGCGAAGGAGGTGTTGGAGCTGGTCCACATGGACTTGTGTGGACCGATGCAGACCCAGAGCTTTGGAGGCTCTAGGTATTTCCTGACCTTCATTGATGATTTCAGCCGTTACACTGCTGTGTACTTCCTTCTTTCCAAGGACCAGTGCTTTGACACGTTCAAGGAGTTCAACGCCATGATGGAGAACCAGACTGGCAAGAAGATCAAGGCGCTGCACAGCGATCGCGGTGGACAGTACTTGAGCAAGGAGTTCCACGACTACCTCACAGCAGCTGGCATCAAGGCGTAGTGTACCGCGCCGTAGTTGCCGTAGCAGAACGGTGTAGCAGAACGCGCCAACCGTACCATAAAGGAGTCGGCGCGCTCCATGCTGTACGCGACTCAGTTGACCTACGACTTCTGGGCTGAAGCCGTGAGCACTGCGGTCTACATCAAGAACCGCAGTCCAACCAAGGCGCTGGAGCAGATGACGCCGTATGAGGCGTGGTTCGGCATAAAAACCGAGCGTGGGTCATCTCCGAGCATTTGGCATCCTGGCGCACATGCACGTGCCCAAGGAGAAGCGGCAGAAATGGGACGCGAAGAGTGCACAGATGCTGATGATTGAGTACAACGTGGCAAGCAAGGCCTATGGCCTCTACGAGAAGGATACAGGTCACGTCATCATCTCCAAGGATGTCGTCTTCAACGAGAGCAACGTCATCGGCACCAACATTGTTTGTGAAGAGGTAGTAGAACCAGCAGCTGACGAGACAGTAGGAGCATAAATCCTTCTTGAGCCAGTCTCTCCCGATCCTTCCTCTACTATGACATTGGGAGAATCACTCTACTCTCCCATGTCTGATGGAGCAGATACAACAGCCTCATCAAGAGCAGAGGAGGGAGATGTAGCACCACCAGCAGCAGCAGTTGTGCCAGCAGCACCGCGCCAGCCGCCCGCTAACGCTCCAGCACCAGGTCGCAGGCCATTTCTAGATGTTGCAGAAACCAGAACAGATGAACGTCGCAATTATAGCAGATTCAGATGAGCCAACGTCATACAAGGAGGCCATGCCTGCACCGGATGCAGCAGATTGGGCACAAGCCGTACAGCATGAGATACAGTCGCAGCTGGACAACGGCACGTGGGAGCTGACGGAGCGTCCACCTGGACATAAGGTGATCAAGTGCAAGTGGGTGTTCAAGAAGAAGCAAGGAGTAGATGGTAACCTGGAAAAGTACAAGGCGAGGCTGGTCGCCAAGGGCTACTCACAGCAGGAGGGTATCGACTACACAGAAACTTTTACCCCTGTTGCAAAGTTTGCCTCTGTGCGCACGCTCCTCTCTTCTGTAGCAGCTAAGGACTTTGAGGTTCACCACATGGATGTCAAGACAGCATTCTTGAATGGTGACTCAGAGGAGGAGATCTACATGGAGGAGCCTGAGGTGTTCGTCATGGATGGCCAGGAGCACCTGGTTTGCGAGCTGCAGAAGTCGCTGTACGGCCTCAAGCAAGCGTCGCGTGCTTGGAACCTGAAGTTGGATGCGACATTGTAGTGCATGGGATTTGAGCGCAACGAGTGTGACTATAGCGTGTATCTCTGGTAGCATGAGCATGAGATCCTCATCATCATTGTCTATGTGGATGACATGCTCCTCCTTTCTAACAGCATGTTTGCACTCCAGGAGTTCAAGGAGGCCATGCAGGAGTGCTTCCAGATGTCTGATCTCGGGGAGGCGTCATACTTCCTTGGCATCCAGATCACGCGTGACCGTACATCACGCTCTCTTTCGCTACAGCAAAGTCGCTACATCAAGGACGTCCTATAGCGGTTTGGCATGGCAGAGGCCAAATCCATCGGCACGCCGCTGGAGACACGGCAGTACCTCGTGAGCTTTAGTGGAGAAGCAGATGCAGCTGAGCGGCAGAAGTACCAGAGCGATGTCGGCAGTCTTATGTACCTGATGGTGGCAACCAGGCCGGACCTCGCACAGGCTGTGAGCGCTGTGAGCCAGCACATGGCTAATCCCGGACCGGAGTACCAGAAGGCAGTGAAGCGGATCTTCCGCTGCCTTGCTGGAACCATCAACGTTGGCATCACCTACAACGGCACAACAACAGCATCATCGGCTACACAGATGCAGATTGGACTTCAAATCCTGAGACCTGCAAGTCCATCTCTGGACATGTGTTTCTCATGAATGGAGGTACCATTAGCTGGTCCAGCAAGCGACAGGTGGTTGTGGCCAACTTGAGCAGAGAAGCTAAGTACGTCTCTCTCAACTTTGGAGCCAAGTAGTTTGGCTCCAACGTCTCATGGCGGAGATGAGTGGGAGTGTAGCAGTTCTAGTTCCTGTGCGCGTCGACAACCAGAGCGCAATCGCACTCGCCAAGAATGCTGAGCACCATGCACGCACCAAGCACATTGATATCACATATCACTTCATCAAGCACATGGTGCAGGAGGGTACTATCAAGCTGGAGTTTACTCCAACCAGCAGGCAGGTCGCTGATTTCTGAACCAAGCAAGTGACCCGTGAGAAGCAGCAGTTCTTTATGAAGGCATGTGGACTCAGCCCACTCTGATTGCGGCAAAGTGGGAGATTGTTGGGAAAGGAGCCGTCCGGCTCAGTTTGAGGTCCACAGGAGTAAGTTCCTGGAAACTTCTAGATGCCTGCTTCGATCGTCAATCCATCTTCACCATTGGAAAGATCAGGTGGAAAATTATCTATGGTCCAAGTTTCAGGCCGATCCAACAGTCGGGTTGGGAGATATGAATTTTCGAAGTGTCACGGGTCATGGATCGACGATGTCTGGGTGACCATGGATGATGGCTCCATGCCATAGCCTGAGAAAAGAAAAAGGCAAGAGGTCCAGGATCAAGACCTGATGGGAGAAATATCCAAAAAGGTCCTTGGTCTTAAGATTGCCTTGTCAGAGTGTGCTGACTAGGAGAAAGGTACCTCTCCTTACTTTTTAGGTGAGGTGAGATCCTTGTGTGCTAGCCATGGACACATGGCAATTCTCCATGGGTTTGTGGGTGATGCGACCACTAGGAGTGTGCCATGAGAGCATTCTCTAGCTTTCTAGGTCGTGTGTGACTGGTCAGCCTGATTGTTAGGCTGATTTCCTCCCTTGTGTGAGATTGTGGACTCTAGTGTGTGAGCCTTAGCCTCCATGGCTAAGTGGTATGGCTTGTGAGAGGGCTTACTTGCCCAAGCTCTAGCTCTATATGTACTCCAACATTTTGAGTGATTCAACAACCATTCTTCAGCACANGCAATTCTCCATGGGTTTGTGGGTGATGCGACCACTAGGAGTGTGCCATGAGAGCATTCTCTAGCTTTCTAGGTCGTGTGTGACTGGTCAGCCTGATTGTTAGGCTGATTTCCTCCCTTGTGTGAGATTGTGGACTCTAGTGTGTGAGCCTTAGCCTCCATGGCTAAGTGGTATGGCTTGTGAGAGGGCTTACTTGCCCAAGCTCTAGCTCTATATGTACTCCAACATTTTGAGTGATTCAACAACCATTCTTCAGCACAAGTGATGCCCTTTCAGTCCCACATGCTCGCTGCTCCAAGGATCCCTCTCTCCTCCAGATCCAACAGACGCGAAGCATACTCTTTGACGCCAAACTTACACCTCGCTTCTCGCCCGAAGCTGCAAGGATGGCCTGCTACCTCGTGAACCTTACTCGTGTAGTTAGACTTCGTAGGCGGGGCAAGAAGCAGCAAGAGAAGCAGCTCAAGATGCCGCAGGAGGTGTGGTCGGGAAGGAAGTCGGATGCCTCACATCTCAAGGTGTTCGGCTGTACTGCCTGGGCAAAGGTCCAAGCAGGCAAAGGTAGTGGGAAGTTGGATGCTCGTACCCGTAAGTGCGTCATGGTCGGCTACGACACCGCACACAAGGCGTACGGGCCGTGGGACTAGACTGCTGGAAAGCTCATCCGAAGCCGAGACGTCGAGTTTGATATAGGAGTTTTGGAAAGGGAGAGGTGCTAGATGCGGCCCACGCCCCCAAATCGTGGGAGTAGGTCGTGCTGCTTGAGTCAGGAGACCAAGCACCTGACAACTGGCAGATCGCGCCAGTGAATCAAGGGGGTGATTCTGCAAGGAGAGCGGCTGTGCAACCTGACACAGTGACGGACTTTGACACTCAGTCTGAGTTGTCCGAGGCTTCAGAGTCTGACTCTGAGGCCAGTGGCTCTTCCTCTGACGAAGGATCACCAAGGCAGCAAGCATCATCGCAACAGCACCAGCAGTAGCGGCACCAGCAGCAGCAGCAACAGCAACAACAACACCAGCAGCATGACAACGACCCACCAGCAGGGACAATGTAGTGGAGCACACGTCAAAAGAAAGCCACAAAACAATACGATGCTGACAGCAGCACATGGACTGGACTCAGCTGGACGTGCTTGGCTGAGGGGAGCCTGTGACAGTAGTAGACGCTATGACCAGGCCGGATGCAGCCAAGTGGAAGGAGGCATTGGACAGCGGGCTCGTGTCCTTTGAGGAGAATGAGACATGGGTTCTGGTGGACTAGCCCCCAAAGGCTCACGTGGTGGGGTCGAAGTGGGTTCTTCGGAAGAAGTAAAAGCAGGATGGCACAATCGACAAGTATAAGGTGAGAGTTGTGGCGAAGGGATTCTCCCAGCGTACAGGCTAAGAGTACGAGGAGACCTTTGCGCCAGTCGTCACCTTCACCTCCCTCAGATCCATACTGGCCACTGCTGCTGCCAAAGACTTGGAGATCCACCAGATGGACGTCAAGACAGCTTTCCTTTATGGGAAGCTGGACAACGAGGTGTTGATGGAGGTGCCTGAGGGAGTCAAGGCTCCAGAGGGCAAGGTGTCAAAGCGCTCTACGGGTTGAAACAGGCGCCAAGGATGTGGTATAAGGAGATGGACGGCTTCATGTCCGGACTTCCTTTCGCGCACTGCTAGAATGACCCTGGTGTCTACGTGCGAGAGGATGAGCAAGGTCTGATGCTAGTTGCACTGTATGTGGACGATCACATCATCTGCTCGTCTTCCATCGAGCTGCTGAATGAGCTAAAGACAAACCTCAGCAACAGGTTCAATATGGACATGGGTCCTCTCGAGTACTACCTCGAGATCGCCATCCACCGCAACCGAGCAGCAGGTACCATCGAATTGAACCAGACAAAGTACATCATGGAGGTTTTGAAGCGCTACAACATGGAGGATTGCAAACCCATCAGCACGTCCATGATAACAGACATCAAACTCTCCTCCTCCATGAGCCCCAGCACAGAAGCAGAACGGCGTGAGATGGAGGACATTCCCTACCAGTCTGCTATTGGTAGCCTCATGTACGCCATGGTTGGAACACGCCCTGATATCTGCTATGCTCTGGAATAAGTGAGCAGGTTTCTGGCCAATCCAGGGCTACAATACTAGCAAGTAGTCAAGCGCATCATGCGCTATGTGCAGAAGACATGGGACTCCAGTTTAGAGGCCAAGAGGGATCTGACCCGCTGTGACTTGTCTGCTACACAGTCGCCAACTAGGGAGGAAGAATCGATGATAGAAAGTCCACCTCGGCCTTTGTGTGCCACTTGAACGGTGGTACAGTTTCTTGGGCAAGCAGAAAGCAAGTCAGTGTCTCCATCTCTACCGCTGAGGCAGAGTACTGTTGGATCTGGAGGAGAGAGGGAGCCTTGGAGCAGCGAGCATGTGGGACTGAAAAGGCATCACTTGTGCTGAAGAATGGTTGTTTAATCACTCAGAATGATGGAGTACATATAGAGCTAGAGCTTGGGCAAGTCAGCCCTCTCACAAGCCACACCACTTAGCCATGGAGGCAAAGGCTCACACACTAGAGTCCACAATCTCACACAAGGGAGGAAATCAGCCTAACAATCAGGCTGACCAGTTACAGACGACCTAGAGAGCTAGAGAATGCTCTCATTGCACACTCCTAGTGGTCACATCACCCACAAACCCATGGAGAATCGCCATGTGTCCATGGCTAGCACACAAGGATCTCACCTCACCTAAAAAGTAAGGAGAGGTACCTTTATCCTAGTCACCACGCTCTGACAAGGTAATCCTAAGACCAAGGACCTTTTTGGATATTTCTCCCATCAGGTCTTGACCCTGGACCTCTTGTTTTTTTCTTTTCTCAGGCTAAGGCATGGAGCCATCACCCATGGCCACCCAAGCATCGGCGGTCCATGAACCCCGAAACTTCGAAAATTCACATCTTCCAATCCGACCGTTGGATCGGCCTGAAACTTGGACTGTTGATAACTTGCCACCTGATCTTTCACATGGTGAAGACAGATTGACAATTGGAACAGGAATCTGGAAGTTTCCTGGAACTTGCTCCTGTGGACCTGAAATAGAGCCGGATGGCTCCTTTCCCAACAAGTACATCGCTCTGTCAGAAGCACGCAAGGAGACACAGTGGCTACGCAGTTTGCTTGCTGAGATGAAAGTGCCACAGACAGAAGCGACAGTTGTCCGCATCGACAACAAGAGTGCCATGGAAATGGCACAGGATGATGTCATCTCCCGGCGTACGAAGCATATTGACATCAGGTACCACTACTCGCGCGATCTTGTCGCCAAGGAGATTGTGGACCTGGAGTTTGTGAAGATAAAGAAGATGCTTATTGATTGCATGACAAGGCGCTTGACAGTGACTTGCACTCTACACGTACTCAAGAGATTGGTATGGTCAACAGAGCAGATGAAGACTGAAAGCCAAGACAACTGGAGGGCTCACAACAGGTGGACAGAGGTGCAAGGGAGAGTTTGTCATTTTGTAGTGCCCCTTGACCACTGCTGTACTTTGGACAAGTGTAGGCATGCACTGCTCGTTTGGAGTAAGTCCCCTACGTCTAGTCCTGATAGTCTAGCCGGTAGACGCCCTATGCGACAAGCCTGTGAAACGCAATGGTTAGTGCTCTAGAGTTAGAGCCGTGAGGTCACGGCTTCAAACCTTGGTACGGACAATTTTTTATGTGACCCATAGGATGAGAGGAAGCTTCTAGGATGCTTCTTGTGGAGGTTGCCACTTGGTTGTCACAGGACGCATGACGTGGCGGACTAGTGAGGTGGCCCTGGATTGCCCTAGAAGTGGCCCTCTAAGGAGCCAGTGCGCACACAATTCTAGAGCCGGCAGTAGGACTATAAGTACATGTCACTTGCATGTGATTAATCATCCACTTCTTACCCTTGCGACTTGTGCTGAAAACTAAGGCATAAGTTGGCCAACCAGGGGCAGATATAAAAGACTTAGGACAAGCTAAAAGGGGGAACCGGGAGGCCACGGAAGGAGCAAGCTTTGTGAGCTGAACACTTTGGAAACACGATCCTGAGAGGGATATCTTCTCATAGCTGAAATGCTATGAGCGGTCGGAAGATGTCACTGTACTCCGTTTTCAGACCGTTTGCCTCAGGCCGGTTGACAAAAATGATAGCAGCAGACGTGGTCATTGTAGCCTAGTCCTTAGAGAGGCTGGAAGGATGTACCAACTTCATGTTTTGGAAAATCCGTACCTACCTCTTTTTGGAGGAGAGGGGCTTGTGGAAGGTGGTAAGGGGCGATGAGCGCGCTCGGCCTCCATAGGCAGAGGGCATCACCTTAGCGCAAGTGGTGGTGGGGAAGACATCACAGAAAGGTACAGTAGATGCAAATTCATCTACAACTGCAGCAGCGGTATATGCGGAGTGGAAGAAGAAGGACAGGAAGACTTACAAGCTGCTTTTTAACACTATCTCCAACCCGCATCTTGAGTACGTGAGTGACAAGCCTACTGCAAAAGAGGGGTGGGACATGTTGTGCAAGAAATAGGAGAGCAAGGATCTTGCATTTCTCATGCTTTTGGAGGAGAAGATGATGGCGTTGAAAATATAGGGTGGCAAAGGGATGGAGGCGTACTTGGGTAGGGTAAAGGAGCTGGCAAAGCACCTGAAAGCAGCCGGCAACCCTGTAGAAGGGACGCGCTTCATCCTCCTCTTGCTGAGGGGACTCCTAGTGAGCTACGACACAGTACAAGAGACATTGGACTGCCAGCCGA
Source organism: Penium margaritaceum (assembly GCA_023375785.1). NCBI lineage: Eukaryota > Viridiplantae > Streptophyta > Zygnematophyceae > Desmidiales > Peniaceae > Penium > Penium margaritaceum. The sequence continues at coordinate 583,945 of SZWC01000043.1, read as the reverse complement.
CTCTCGACCTGGACTTCATCTGCATGCACCTGGTGGAGGTAGAACTGCATCGCAGTAATGCAAAGCGCAATGACAACGGCAGTAGTAAAGTAGCCTTTGTGGCCACAAACTCACATAACCAGCATCAGCAGCAGTCTGGACAGCAGAGAGGTAAGAAGAAAGGCAAGTGCTACTATTGCCAGAAAGATGTCCACCTCCCCGAGGCGATGGTCTAGAATACGTGTTCCGACACAATGGTTCTTGCCGATCGCTCTTGGTATTGCAGTCAAGAGGTGGTATTACCCTCAGAGCCAAGGTTCTACACTGAGCAGTTCATAGGAATCACTTCCTTGCATTGTGTCCTGAGTACTTGGTCACTTTCGCGCGAGGAGCTAGCTCCTGGGGCTTAGACCAACCAATACTTCTCTAGTGTCTGCCTCTGGTGGACAACTCTGTGAGGAGTCTCAAAGGTAAGAACTGTACTCAATGAAAGACAATTGACAGGTTCTTATAGTCCAAGAGCCAGCCTCTAGCCTAGGCACGTAGTGGCTCCTTGGAGGAGCCACTTTGGGGATAATCTCGATTGCGTCATCCCCCTTGCCTACATGGCGCTCCTTGTGACCGCAAAGTGGCACCAGCCACCAGGAAGGACCTTGGAATATTCTGAGATGTCTCTTAGAACCTTCTTGTCCCCCTTTTGGTCACAAAGAAATTTAGTCACTGGGTTGGGATTGGACCTAGTGACCTCTCGCTCGAGAGACTAACTGTGGAACGTGTAAGCCAGAAGGAGTTGTCCTAGGTGGTGTTTGCTTGCTATACTATCCAGTTTAGACCAAAGAGGACTTGCTCCAAAGGAGCAATGCATGCCTTGTCTATCTAGGCTAGACTTAGGGGACTTACTCCAAAAGAGCAGTGCATGCCTACTCTGTCCTGTGCCTGTCCAAATGTCAGCGATGGACAAGGAGCATATCAGGTCAACAAACTCTCCCTTGTTCCTCCGTCCATTAGCTATGAGATCTCTCTCCAGCAGTCTTGGCCTCAGTCTTCGTCCACTGCGTTGACCATATCGATGCCTCAAGTTCTTGTAGAGTGCAATTTGCTGTCTAGCGCTTTTGTCATGTTATCTGCAAGTATCTTCTTGGTCTCCACGTATTCCAGGTCTACGATCTCCTTTGCGACCAGGTTGCATGAGTATTGGTACTTGATGTCGATGTCCTTAGTCCGCCGGGAGATGACGTCATCCTGTGCCATCTTCATGATACTCTTGTTGTCGATACAAACCTCTATTGCTTTTGTTTGTGGCACTTTCATCTCGGCAAGCAAATTGCGTACCCACTATGTCTCCTTGTATGCTTCAGATAGAGCGATGTACTCTGCCTCAACAGTAGAGAGGGAGACTCCGTCTTGTTTTCTGCTTGTCTACGAGAATTTTCTCCCCGTTCAAGAGGCATGCAAAGCCTGAGATGGACTTTCTATCATCGATTCTTCCTCCCCAGTCTGCGTCTGTGTAGCACACCAGTCGCAATGGGTTAGATCCCTCTTGGCCTCCAAACTAGAGTCCCATGTGTCGTGTCTTCTGTAGATAGCGCATGATGTGCTTGACTGCTTGCCAGTGCTTTGGTCCTAGATTGGCCACAAAGCTGCTCACTTGTCCCAAAGTATAGCAAATATCAGGGCATGTTCCCACCATTGCATACATGAGACTGCCAACAGCAGACTGGTGGGGAATGTTCTCCATCTCACGCCATTCTACTTCCGTGCTAGAACTGATGGAGGAGGAGAGCTTCAGGTCTGTTGTCATGGGTGTGCTGATGGACTTGTAGTCCTCCATGTTGTAGCGCTTCAGGACCTCCATGATGTACTTGGTCTGGTTCTGCTCGATGGTGCTTGCTGCTCAATTGTGGTGGATGGCTATCCAGAGGTAGAACTTGAGCGGACCCATGTCCTACGTCTTGAACCTATTGTTAAGATCTGTCTTCAGCTTGTTTAACAGCTCAACTGATGACGAGCAGATGATCAGCTCATCTACATACAGTGGAATCAGCATCAAGTTTTGCTCATCCTCCCGTACATAGACACTAGAGTCGCTCTTGCAGTGCGTGAAGGTGAGCCCGACCATGAAGCCGTCCATCTCCTTGTACCACATCCTTAGGACATGTTTCAGCCCGTAGAGTACTTTGACCAGTTTATAAACCTTGCCCTCTAGAGCTTCCACTCCCTCGAGCACTTCCATCAACACTTCTTTGTCTAGTTTCCCGTACTGATGCCCAACATGGATCTGTTTTGACATCCATCTGGTGGACCTCCAGATGTTTTCCAGCACTGATGCCCGACATGGATCTGATGGAGGCAAAGGTGACGACAGGCGCGAAGGTCTCCTTGTACTCTGAGCTTGCACGGCAGGAAACTCCCTTCGCCATAACTCTTGCCTTGTACTTGTTGATAGTACCATCCTACTTGAATGTTTTCCGCAATATCCACTTTGATCCCACCACGTGCGCGTTTAGGGGCCTGTCCACCAGAACCCATGTTCCGTTCTCTTCAATGGATGCGAGCTCGCTATCCACTACCTCCTACTTGGTCGTATCTGGCATATTCATAGCCTCCGTTACAGTCACAGACTCTCCCTCAGCCAAGCATGACCAGCTGAGTCCGGTCCATTTCATACTCTGAGCATCGTTCTTGAGTAGAGGCTTCTTCTGGCACATACTACACCGGAGTGTTGTTGGTGGTGCTTCAAGGCTTAGTTGCTTGTGTTGCTCCTACGCTGCTAGTGATCCGTTATTTGAGGAAGAGCTACCAGCCTCAGAGTTTGACTCAGAGGCCTCAAACGACTCAGACTCACTATCAGAGTCTGTCATTGTGTCAGTATGTACAACTACTCTCCCTGTAGCACCATCCTTCATTGGCACCATCTGCAAGTTCTCATGTGCCTGAACACCTGACTTGAGCAACACAATCCACTCTCCTGATTGGGGAGCATGGACGGGATCCACCGACTCTCCCTTGCCGGGCGTCCTTTCATCAAACTCGGCAGTTCGGCTCCTGATGAGCTTTCCAGCCGCTTTGTCCCACAGCCTGTATGCCTTGTGTGCAGTGTCGTATCCGACCATTACACACTTGTGAGCAAGTGGCAAGCTGGATAGCTTGCCACTTCCTTCTCCTGTTTGGACCTTTGCCCAGGCAGTACAGCCAAAGACCCTCAAGGATGAGGCATCTGACTTCTTCCCTGACCAAGCCTCCTATGGCGTCCTGAGCTGCTTCTCTTACTACTTCTTACCATGCCTTCCAAACGCGGCTGCTGGAGTGAGATTCACAAGGTAGCAAGCAGTTCTTGCAGCTTCAGTCCAGAAGCGAGGTGGGAGTTTGGCGTCGAAGAGCATACTTTGTGTCATGCCGAGGATAATCTGGTTCATCCGCTCGGCAATGCCATTACTCTGGAAGGTGTAAGGTTTGGTCCTCTGGTGGTTGATGCCGTCTTCGCTCAACCAGCCTTTGCACGCCTCGTACTCACCATCGTTGTCCGTACGCAGTGCCTTGACCTTCTTGCTTGTCTGCCGCTCTACCATTGTGTCAAACTCTTCCAGCTTCTCCTTGACCTCTACCTTTGTCTTGAAGAAGTAGATCCACATCTTGCGACTATGGTCATCAATGAAGGTCAAGAAATACTTGCTGCCTCGGTTCGAAGGAGTGCGGAAGGGCACACACACATGAGAGTGAATCAGGTCCAAGACTGCTGTCGCACGTTACCCATTACGCTCAAAAGGATTTCTCTTTGCCTTGCCTTGGAGGCATGACTCATACAGCTTCTTACTCTTTCCCTCATCCTTGGCCTTGCATCCCTCCATCCCATGAACCACTTCGTGCTGCTGCATAGCTTGTACTGTGCTGTCAGCCACATGGCCAAACCGCCTATGCCACAGCTCAGCATCTGTGTCGTTGGTGGAGTTGGCTGCCATGGTCACAGCCTGTGGTGCTACATCAGGTTTTGGAAACTTGGGCTCTTCAACCGCTGCATATCCCTCATTTGTACTCTCAAGGGGCTTGGTTTGCAGTACATAGAACTCATCAACTCTACGGACCTGTACGACAAGACTCTCCTTGGGATAGGAGATCTTGATGTCCTTGTTTTTAACAATCACGGTATCCTATTCCGTGAAGACGACCGTCCTGTCATGGTCTGTGATTTTGGATACAGACTAGAGGTTTGCTACAAAGGACGGCATGTAAACGACGTTCTCCAGCTTCAAGTCTTTTTCAGCACCGTTCACGTTGATGCTGATCCACTTACCTCCCTCACCTTACGTATGGACAAGGCTGTAGTTGGCACACTTGAAGCGACGTTCAATGTCCCCAATGGAGATCAACCGATCCTTCTCCCTTCAAGAGTGGTGGTTTGTGCCAGAGTCGAGCCGGTACGCTCCACGCTTGAGCAGTACCGCTCCCTTTGTTGCCGACAAGATCTCAGTCATCATGTTCGTCACTTCCTTCTTATCCTCTCTTTTACCCTCATATCTACCACTATGATCTCCATCTTCCTTCTTGGGAGCCCTACACTCTCGTACCCAATACTCAGTCTTACCACAGTTATGGCACTTCCCAGGACACTTGAACTGTTTCCACCACTACCATTGCCTTTCCCTTTACCGCTTCCACCAGAAGAGGAATTGTTGCCACGACCACCATACTGTGCAGCATAGGCTGAAATATTAGCCTCACTACCGGTGCGATGCATGGCCTCGTTGCCCACGTACTCGGATACTGCCTCATACGTCAAATCCTCCTCCTTCCAACTCCCAGCTTTCAGGTAGGGTCATGAGGAGGATCATGGCCTGCATGTGGGTGTCGATTTCCTAGTTCATTTGGGTCACTTGGTGTAGTAGTCCTTCAAACTGCAATAGGAAGTCCGGAATCGACTCTCCCTTGCTCACCCTCATCGAAATCAGCTTTTGAAGGATGAAGAGGTGATTTGTGAGAACCGTTAAGTTGTGGACACGTGTAAGCTTCTCATAAGTCTTTGGTGCATTTCTGATACCTTAGAGGTGGACATGCTGTAACTCATGTACTGAAGTCACAAGAATTGCAAGCGTCATGTCAATTTTGACACTCCACGGTTCATATCCAGGATCTGTTTTTGGAGGTTCAATCTCTTCTCCAAGGAACTGTCAGAAGAATGCAACAACGAGAATAGCGGCGGCAGAAGCAAGCAGAAGCATCGGGACATGCAAGTGTACGTCAGCAGAGTGACGTAGGCAAAAGCAGTCCGAGGAGCTAGTCGCGGGGACTGATAGAGGCTGAGACGCGAGATAGCCGAGGTAGACAGGTTGACGTGAGAGAGAGTGCTTGGCGAGAGGAGTGATGGTTGGCGGAGCGTAAGAGCTGAGCGAGGGAGCGAGAGTGACGGAGCGAAGCGTTGAGAGTTGGAGAGGGCAGAAAATGCGAGGGATGAGCAGAGCGAAGACACGGCGGCGAAGCCGCGGAACCAAGGGGGAACAGCATGAGCAAAACTGTTCTGGTTAGCTCGATGGAATGAACATCCTCGGTATAAAAGGGTAGAACAGGACAAGAGAGCAGGGCAACGGCTTCTTTCCACTAGCCAAACGTGGGTGACAGGTGTTACTTTATTAGGGGATAACTTGGCTGACAGTCCCAAACGGTCGCCTCACTCGAGAACCGTTAGTCAAGGTGGCTCAATCGGTGGACTTGAACCGTTTTTGAGAGCGAGCCTAAGTATTTTCTTCTCTTGTCAAGGCTTCATTTCTGACACCCTCCTTGAAGCTTGACAAGAGAAAAGCACGTAGAGGAAGATTAGGGGTAGAAGCGCTCCCAGTATTCCACCCCATTGGAGGATGTGGGAGATTGTGGAGGATGAGGCTGTTCTTTGATGGCTCGAAGTTCTGCTTCTTCCTCCATTCTCCTATGATCTCTGATGAATGGTTGCAGCTGGAACTATCGTTCCTCCAGAAGCTCACTATATGGGGGAGGGTCAAGGGCAGTCGGATGAGGGTCAGGGGGTTCAGCTCCTCTGCTTGAGCAGTAGTCCCTGAGAGCTTGTATGGTCTGGAAGACTGCCTGATGACGATGTTCTGCAATGATGGGGTGGAATTCGTCGTAAGTGCTTCTGTAGAGAAGACCTTGCAGTTGGGCTTGGGCAATGCCGTACTCCCTTCTTCCACGTGCAGTTCTGCGAGCTTCTCTGCTTCCAACATTTCGTAGCACATCAAGGAGATTGTAGTTGTATATGTCTAGTGTGGCGATTTCATGCAGCAGTTGGCGATGCCATCGATCAAAGTTGTGACTCCCATCTGGTGCAAAGCAGAGTGGAGAAATGTTGTCAGCAAGGGAGGCGACTTCATTGTATAACAGAATGGTGCGTTGTTCTTCCTCCATGGAGAGGTGTTGACAACTGATGACAGAAGAAGGAGGAGGAAGATGAGGCCAGTCAGTCTTTATAGGAGAGGTGATGGTGATGTGACAGGGCGGACAATTGTATTGTAGGAGGAGCGGAGTAGAAAAAGTGAGGACAGCTGATGAAGTGAGTGGGCGCAGGTCGTAGTGGATGGTGAAGTAAGGGAGTTAAGTAGATCTTTTGAGTGAGACAGGTGATGGTAAGGATGATGGAGGATTGATGGATAATAAAGTGGGCGCAGGGGTGAGACCACGTGCGCTGATGGGAGTTTCGGCGTGGGAGCGGGTCGTCGTGACTCGAGCGATGCGACCGAGCGGATCCTTGTGCCGTTGCAGATACTGATGATTGCTGATGAGTTTGAGGTTGATGATGATAGAGTGGGCGCAGGGGCGAACCGCGTGCGCTGATGGAAGTTTCGGCGTGGGCGCGGGTCGTCGCGATTCGAGCGATGTGACCGAGCGGATGCTCGTGCCAGGCTGAGAATGATTTGCAAAAGCGTAGGAAGTGAGTGATGGATGAGTGGGCGCAGGGGCGAAACCACGTGCGCTGCAAAGTTACGGCGTGGGTGCAGGTCGTCGTGGAAAAGGCGATGCGACCGGGCGGATCCTTGTGCCGGACTGATGATGGAAGCTGAAAAAGTGATCTATTGATGAGTGGGCGCAGGGGCGAAACCTCGTGCACTGAAGGAAGTTTTGGCGTGGGCACAGGCCGTCGCAAAAAAGGCGATGCGGCCGGGCAGATCCTTGTGCCAAGATGGAAGCGATTGCGGAGACGGAGGAATCGATTGATTTGATGAGTGGACGCAGGGGCGGAACCACATGCGCGATAGAGCAATACTGATGATGCTGATGCTGATGATGGATGGCGGCGCGGAGGATGCTTGATGACGGAGGAGGCGAAGATGAGGCAGGAATGGGCGACTGAGAGGATTGGAGCGAGGATGAATGATGGAGACGACTGGAGACGAAGGCCAAGGGCTGATGATGATGGAGAAGACGAGAGGCAGAGGGTGACGCGAGCGGAGAGAGCGGAGATGAGACGCGGCACGGCAGGTGGAGGCGATGCGGTAGAGAGACAGAGTGACGCAACTAATTCTCTTCAGCGTTCAGGAGAGTCACGGCTTGTTCCCCAGTTGGCTCGGAAGTGGGAGCAGGAAGACTGGTGGTGTCCGATATCCTGTCAGCTGAGAAAGTTGGTTGCGGTAGGGAGAGTCAGGCAGCGGGCAGGGACACTGAGCTGTTATTGTCAGGAGAGTGATGGCTTGTTCCCTAGTTGGCTCGGAAATGGGAGTAGGAAGACTGGTGGTGTCTAATATCCTGACAGCGGCAGTTTTGGCTGCAGCTGCTGACAAGGCAAGGAGGCGATGCGAGAAGGCGGCTCGAGACGACGGATGCGGGCAGGATGAAGATGGCGACAACGAAGGAGCAGATGAAGCTGTTGAGGCAGGATGAAAGGGAGGAGATGTCAACGGAGGTAGATGCGATGCGGTCATGGTGAATGGGAGGCGGGAGGAAGCGTCTTGGTAGTTGACGGCAGGCGACGGCTTGAGAGTTGCTTGCTGCTGATGTGGGCGACTCGTCACCAGTTGTTAGCCACGGGCGCGGAGATGGGCGCAGGACCTCCTTGGGATGACAAGGCATTCCTTCAGCGTGGATAACTCGTCAGGCAAAGTTCCTAATATCAGCTGTGAACGAAGCAGCGAGGCGCGAGACGGCGGTAGTGGCGACAGGAGAATGCGGATTGAAGCAGTGAGCCAGGGATGACGGCAGGGTGATGACGCGGTCACGGGACTCCAGGTGATGTTGCCTGAAGCTCTGATACCATGTCAGAAGAATGCAGCAACGAGAATAGCGGCGGCAGAAGCAAGCAGAAGCATCGGGACATGCAAGTGTACGTCAGCAGAGTGACGTAGGCAAAAGCGGTCGGAGGAGTTAGTCGCGGGGGCTGATTGAGGCTGAGACGCGAGATAGCCGAGGTAGACAGGTTGACGTAAGAGAGTGCTTGGCGAGAGGAGTGATGGTTGGCGGAGCGTAAGAGCTGAGCGAAGGAGCGAGAGTGACGGAGCGAAGCGTTGAGAGTTGGCGAGGGCAGAAAATGCGAGGGATGAGCAGAGCGAAGACACGACGGCGAAGCCACAAAACCAAGGGGGAACAGGATGAGCAGAACTATTCTGGTTAACTCGAGGGAATGAACATCCTCGGTATAAAAGGGCAGAACTATTGGGAAAGGAGCCATCCGGCTCAATTTCAGGTCCACAGGAGCAAGTTCCAGGAAACTTCCAGATGCCTATTCCGCTTGTCGATCAGTCTTCACCATCGGAAAGATCAGGTGGTAAATTATCTACAGTCCAAGTTTGAAGTCGATCCAACGATTGTATTGGGAGATATGAATTTTCAAAAAATTTGGGATCATGTACTGTCGATATTTGGATGATCATGGGTGACCACTCCATGCCCTAGCATGAGCAAAGAAAAAGGCAAGAGGTCCAGGATCAAGACCTGATGGAAGAAATATCCAAAAAGGTCCTTGATCTTAGGATTACCTTCTTAGAGTGTACTGAGTAGGATAATGGTACCTCTCCTTACTTTTTAGGTAAGCTGAGATCCTTGTGTGCTAGCCATGGACACATGGCGATTCTCCATAGGATTTTGGGTGATCTCACCACTGGGAGTGTACCATGAGAGCATTCTCTAGCTGTCTAGGTCGTGTATGACTGGTTAGCCTGGTTGCTAGGCTGATTTCCTCTCTTGTGTGAGATTGTGGAATCTAGTGTGTGAGTTTTAGCCTCCATGGCTAAGTGGTGTGGCTTGTAAGAGGGCTGACTTACCCAAGCTCTAGCTCTATATATACTCCATCATTTTCAGTGAGTAAACAACCATTCTCCAGTACAATTCATGTCCTTTAGTCCTACATGCTCGCTGCTCCAAGGCTTCCTCTCGCCTCCACATCCAACATTTAGTATCAGCCAACTTCTGCCAGTTTCAGCCAGCATAGGCCATCACTTTGAAAATGACAGGTTAGGGTCAAATCTTAATCAAATTTGATGTTTGACCATTGGATCTTTAAGTTCACAAGACGCGTTCAAACAAGTTCAAGATCTTGAAGATGCAAAAGTTGGATTGAAAATTATACTCAAAACGAGGTCGGCTAGGGCTATACTCTTGTCTATGAGTAAGACTGTCGCCTTGTAATGACCATAACGCTCTTGTTTCTTTGTCGAATATAAAAGGTGACATATACAAATTGCAGTATTTTTCCTAAGATTTTCATTGGTTTAAAAACATTCATATTCCATCAATTAGTTTGGAAGAAATGCCGTTTACAAGCTGGCTGGCCTCAGCTTGTGTAGGAGTAGAAGACCCTGTTTTGAAGAGGGTATGTCTTTCACACTACCCTATTCATGATCCTTTCTTATGGGTTGATCTGAAAGGTCAATCCATACATTTTCTAGTGGTGGGCTTAGTTTTTCCAAAATCTCAGTCTGGTGACATTTATTGTACATTTTGTAATCAAAAGATTTCCGGCAGAAGCACAGCAGAAGCAAGGGTAGCGCAACTATCCAATGGCAGCACTGAGCATCACCAAGGCTCAAAATGGCAGCAGCAGGCATTGTGACAGTAGCCTATCATTTTCTAGTGGAGGGATGTGCCTACTGCACGTTTTGGAAGATTTGTACCTGCCTCCTTTTGGAGGAGAGGGGCTTGTGGGAGGTGGTGAGCGGAGACAAGTTTGTTCCAAATCCGCAAGCAACAGGTATCATCACAATACAGGTGGTGGCGCGGATAAAGCCGCAGAGGAGTACAACCGATGCAGGATCATCGGTAGCTACACAAGCGACGTATGAGAAGTGGAAGAAGAAAGAAAGGCAGGCCTATAGGTTGCTTGCCAACACCTTCTCCAACCTGCATCTTCAATACGTGAGTGACAAGGCTACTATAAAGGAGGGATGGGCCACGTTGTGCAAGAAGTATAAGAGCAAGGATCCTACATTCCTCATGTTTTTGGAAGAGAAGATGATGGCATTGAAAATACACGATGGTGAAGGGATGGAGGCGTACCTAGATAGGATAAAGGAGTTGGCGAAGGAGGTTCGAGTGGTCGGTAATCTTGTAGAAGAAACATGCTTCATCCTCCTCTTGCTAAGAGGAGGACATACCATGTACGATATGATACAAGAGACGCTGGAGTGCCAGCAAACTCTTGACCTCGACTTCATTTGCACACACCTAGTCCAGGAAGAATTATGTCACAATGCAGCAAAGCGCAATGGTGGCGGCAACAGTGAAGCAGCTTTTGTAGCCACGAGCTCATGTAACCAGTAAAAACAACAGTCCGCCATCAGAGAGATAAGAAGAAAGGCAAATGCAACTACTGCCAGAAGGAAAGACACTATAAAAAGGAGTGTTTCAAGCTCAAGAGGGACCAGAAGGAGCAGAAGCTACAAAACCAAAAGCAGTAGTCTCCACAGCAGCAGGAGCAATAGTCACAACACTCTCAATAGTAGGAGTAGCAATAGGAAAACCAGGCTGGTATTCGCCACTTTTACATCATGAACGTGGTCAAGGAGGTGCAGGACTGTCTCTTCATGGCGAAGTCTGACATGTCGCAGGTGGAGAAGGGTGATCTCGCGTGGTACAAGAACTCAGGATGTACCACGAGTCAGATATATCCTAAGGAGTGGTTTACACAGCTGCTATCTATCTCTCTCCATCCTATGGCTATGGGTGATCATCGGGTGGTGTATGCTGAGGGGATTGAAGTGGGACTGTTCCATGGTATGCTGCATGTACCTGATGCTGTATTCAACCTCCTTTAAGTCTCCTCTCTCACCAACATAGGACTACACGTTGTCTTTGACGATGACAATGACTACATCCTCAACAAGGACACAAGAGAGGAGTTGGCCAGATTGGTGAAGGAGGAAAACATGTACTGCCTGCTGGGGATGACCAAGATCCTACGTGAGCAGAGTCTTGTAGCAGTGGTACAAGAAACAAATGGTGGGATCGAGAATACACGCTATGGTGACATCAACATGCACGCCTTACTGCAGCTTGAAGCAAAGTAGAAAGTACGTGATTTACCCCACCATCTCTAAGTTTTAGTAGCAGTTATACATTGGTTGTTTGGAGGGGAAGCAACAGCACGAGGCATTCTGTGGAGCAGGGGAGCATGCAAAGGAAGTACAATAGCTGGTCCACACAGACTAGTTTGGCCTGAAACAAACCCAGAGGTATTTCCTTACCTTTATTCATGATTTCAGCCGTTACACCGCTGTGTACTTCCTTGTTTCCAAGGACTAGTACTTTGACATGTTCAAGGAGTTCAAGGGAATGGTCGAGAACTAGACCGGCAAGAAGATCAAGGCGTTGCGCAGCGACTATGGCGGAGAGTACCTGAGCAAGGACTTCTGGGACTATCTCACAGCAGCTTGCATCAAGGCGTAGCAAACTGTGCCATTCAGAATAGTAGAATCATATAGCAGAATGCACCAACTGCACCATTGTTGGATCGGCATATTCAATGTTGCACGCGCCTCGGTTCACCTACAACTTCTGGGCCGAAGTCATCAGTTTTGCAGTCTACATCAAGAACCGTAGTCTAACTAAGGCGGTGGAGCAGATGACACCGTATGAAGCGTGGTTCGGCAAGAAGCTAAGCATGGATCATCTTTGTATATTTCGCAGCTTGAAACACATGCACGTGCCAACAGAAAAATAGCAAAGGTGGGATACGAAGAGTGTGCAAATGCTGATGATTGGGTATGACATGGTAAGTAAGGCCAATCGCCTCTACGAGAGAGATACAAGTCACGTCATCATTTGTAGGGATGTCGTTTTCAACAAAAACATCATTAGTACCAACATCATCTATAAAGAGATAATAAATCCAGCAGCTGATGAAGTAGTGGGAGCAGGCACTCCCCCTGACCCCGTCTCTCCTGAGAGAGGAGATCAGCCTAGCAATCAGGTTGACCACTCACACACGACCTACAGAGTTAAAAATGCTCTCATGGCATACTCCTAGTGATCACATAATCCACAATCCCATGGAGAATCGCCATGTGTCCATGGCTAGCACACAAGGATGTCACCTCAGCTGAAAGTAAGGAGGTGTACCTTTTTCCTAGTCAGTACACTCTGACAAGGCAATGCAAGAATCTATGACCTTTGTACATTTCTCCCATCAGGTCTTAATCCAAGACCTCTTGGCTTTTTCCTTTCTCAGGCTAAGGAATGGAGCCATCACACACGGTCACCTACACACCGGCGGTCCATGACCCCAAAAACTTCAAAAATTCATATCTCTCAATCCGAGCATTGGATCGGCCTGAAACTTGGACTTGAAATTTGCCACCTGATCTTTCCAATCGTAAAGTCCGATCGACAATTGGAGCAGGCATCTGGTAGCAGGAGCTCCTGTAGACCTGAAACTGAGCCGGATGTCTCATTTCCCTACATGGAGCTCACTCCAACCAGCAAACAGGTCACTGATTTCTACACCAAGCCAGTGACCCATGAGAAGTAATAAATCTCCATGAACGCATGTGGACTCACTCCACTCTGAATATGGTAAAGTGGGAGATTGTTGGGAAAGGAGTCATCCGCCTCAATTTCAGATCCACAGGAGCAAGTTCCAGGAAGATACCAGATGCCTGTTCTGATCGCTGATCCCACTTCACCAAAAGAAAGCTCTGGTGCCAACTTGTCTACGGTCCAAGATTTAGGCCGATCTAACGGTTGGACTTAGAGATACCAATTTTCGAAGATTCCGAGTCATGGACCGCCGATATGTGGGTGACCATGGGTGACGAGTCCATGTCTTAACCTGAGAAAAGAAAAAGAGGTCTTGGGTCAAGACCTCATAGAGATAATATCTAGAAAGGTCCTTGATCTAAGGATTGCCTTGTGAGAGTGTGCTGACTAAAATAAAGATACCTCTCTTTACTTTTTTGGTGAGGTGAGGTCCTTTTGTGTTAGCCATGGACACATGGTGATTCTCCATGGGATTCTGGCTTATGTGACCATTGGGAGTGTACCATGAGAGCATTCTCTAGCTCTCTAGGTTGTGTGTGACTGGTAAGCCTGATTGCTAGGCTACTTTCCTCTCTTGTGTGAGATTGTGGACTCTAGTGTATGAGCCTTAGTCTCCATGGCTAAGTGGTGTGGCTTGTGAGAGGGCTGACTTACCCAAGCTGTAACTTTATATGTACTCCATAATTTTGAGTGAGTCAACAACCATTCTTCCAAATAATTGATGCCCTTTCAGTCAAACATACTCGCTACTCCCTGGCTCCCCTCTCCTCCAGATCCAATAGTTTTGACAGGTTCAAGGAGTTCAAGGCAATAGTGGAGAACCAGACTGGCAAGATCAAGGTATTGCGCAGAGATCTCGGTGGAGAGTACCTGAACAAGGAGTTCGAAGACTACCTCGTAGGAGCTAGTATCAAGGCACAACGCACTGCATCATACTCGTCGCAGTAGAATGACATACCAAAACGTAATAACCGCACTATCATTAAGTCGGCACGCTCCATGCTATACACGGCTCGGCTGACCTACGATTTGTGGGCCAAAGCCTTGAGCATTACAATCTTCATTTGTATTCTAAGGCATTGGGGTAGATGACAACATATGAGGCATATTGTGGCAAGAAGCCGAGTGTGGCTCATCTTCGCGCGTTTGGCAGCTTGACATACATGCACATACAAAAGGAGTATCGGCAGGAATGGGACGTAAAGAGTGCGTAGATAATGATGATACACTATGATGTGGAAAGCAAGACCTATCGCCTCTATGAGAAGGATACAGGCTACGTGATCATTTCCAGGGATGTTATTTTTAACAAAAGTAATATCATTGGCATCAACATCATCTCCCTGATCCTGTCCCTCCTGACCCTTCCTGTTGGGAAAGGAGCAATCCAGCTCAGTTTCAGGTCCACAGGGGCAAGTTCCTAGAAACTACCAGATCCTTGCTCCGATTATCAATGTGAGATCACCATTGGAAAAATCAGGTGGCACGTTGTTTATGGTCCAAGTTTCAGGCCGATCCAACAGTCGGATTGGGAGATGTGAATTTTCAAAGCTTCTGGGGTCATCGACCAGCAATACCTGGGTGGCCATGGGTGATGGCTCCATACCTTCGCCTGAGAAAAGAAAAAGGTCAAGAGGTCCAAGATCAAGACCTGATGGAAGAAATATCCAAAAAGGTCCTAGATTCTTTGATTTCCTTGTCAGAGTGTACTTACAAGGAAAAAGGTACCTCTCCTTACTTTTTAGGTGATGTGAGATCCTTGTGTACTAGCCATGGATACATGGCGACTCTACATGGGATTGTGGGTTATGTGACCACTAAGAGTGTACCATGAGACTATTTTCTAACTCTCTAGGTCATGTGTGAGTGGTCAACCTGATTACTAGGCTAGTGTATGAGCCTTAGCCTCCATGGCTAAGTGGTGTGGCTTGTGAGAGGGCTGACTTGCCGAAGTTCTAGCTCTATATGTACTCCAAAATATTGAGTGATTCAACAACCATTCTTCAGTACAACTAATGCCCATTCAGTCCCACATGCTCACTGCTCCAAGGCTCCCTCTCTCCTCCAGTTCCAACATTTAGTATCAGAGCCAAGTTTTTCTAGTTTAAGCCAGAACAGGCTGTCACTTTGAAAGTGACGGATAAGAGTCAAGCCTTGAACAAATTTAACAAAAGACCACACGATCTTCCAGTTCACAAGACAAGCTTTCCAAAGAGACCAAGATCGTGACGATCCAATAGTCAGATTGAGAGTTATGCTCAAAACAAGGTCGGCCGGGGCTACACTGTTCTCTATGAGTAAGACTGTCGCCTTCTGATGACCATAACTCTTTGTCAAATGTAAAACGTAGCACATGCAAATTGTATTTTTTTCCTAAGCTTTCTATTGGTACAAAAATATTTGCATTCCAATGATTTTTTTGGGAGAAATGCTGTTCACAAGCTGGCTGGTCTGAATTGGAGTAGGAGCAAAAGTATACCCTGTTTTCAAGAGGGCATATCTTTGAAAATCCCCTGTTAATGACCTTGTTTTTTGGATTGATCTGAAAGTTTTTCAGGTAAATGTTACAGTGGTAGACTCGGTTTTTTCAAATTCTCAGTCTGCTAGCATCTATAGTCCATTTTCTGTTAGACAGATTTCCGGCAGAAGAAGCAGCAGAGCAGGAGTAGCGCCGCCACCCAAGGGCAGCGCTGAGCATCACCAAAGCTCAAAATGGCAGCAAGAGGCATGATCACAGCAACCCAGCCCTTGGAGAGGCAGGAAGAACACGCCAACTTCAAGTTTTGGAAGATTCATACCTGCCTCGTTTTGGAGGAGAGGCGCTTCTATGACGTGGTGAGCGGCGTCGAGCGTGCTCTGCCTCCACAAGCAAAAGGAATCACCGCAGTGCAGGTGGTCGCGGGAAAGATGCCACAAAAAGGTATAGCAGATGGAAGTTCATTTATAACAGCAATGGCGGCATATGAGGAGTGGAAGAAGGACAAGTAGGCCTACAGGCTGAATGTTAATATCATCTCCAACACGCATCTTCAGTACGTGAGTGACAAGGCTACTGTAAAAGAGGGGTGGGACACGTTGTGCAAGAAGTATGAGTGCAAGGATCCTTCATTCCTCATACTTCAGGAGGAGAAGATAATGGCACTGAAAAGGTAGCGTGGTGAGGGATGGAGGCGTACTTGGATAGAACAAAGGAGTTGGCGAAACAACTGAGAGAAGTCGACAACCCTGTGGAAGAGACACGCTTCATTCTCCTCTTGCTCAAGGGACTCCCAACCAGCTACGACATGGTGCATGAGATGCTGGAGTGCCAGTCCACTCTCGATCTTGACTTCATGTGCACATAATTGGTGTAGGAGGAATTACATCTCAATGCAGCAAATCGCAATGGCGGCGGCAACAGTGAAGCACCTTTTGTAGCTACAAGCTCACGCAACCAGCAGCAGCAGCAGTCTGGACAGAAAGGAAAATGCCATTACTGCCAGAAAGAGGGACATTACAAAAAAGAGTATTGCAAGGTCAAGAGTATTGGGTCTGGAAGAGAGAGGGGGTCTTGGAGCAGCGAGTATGTGGGACTGAAAGGGTATGACTTGTGCCGAAGAATGGTTATTGAATCACTCAAAATGATGGAGGACATACAAAGCTAGGGCTTGGACAAGTCAGTCCTCTCACAAGCAACACCTCTTAGTCATGGAGGCTAAGGCTCACACACTAGAGTCCATAATCTCACACAAGAGAGAAAATCAGCCTAGCAATCCGGCTGACCAGTTATACACGACCTAGAGAGCTAGAGAAGGCTCTCATGGCACACTCCTAGTGGTCACATCACCCACAAAGCCATGGAGAATCGCCATGAGTCCATGGCTAGCACACAAGGACCTCACCTCACCTAAAAAGTAAGGAGAGGTACCTTTATCTTAGTCAGCACACTCTGACAAGGCAATCCTAAGACCAAGGAACTTTTTGGATATTTCTCCCATAAGGTCTTGACCCTGGACTTCTTGCCGTTTTCTTTTCACAAGCTGAGATATAAAGCCATCACCCATGGCCACCCACCCATCCGGCTCAATTTCAGGTCCACAGGAGCAAGTTCCAGGAACCTTCTAGATGCCTGCTCTGATTGTCAATCCGTCTTCACCATTGGAAAGATCAGGTTGCAAATTATCCACAATCCAAGTTCCAGGTCGATCGAACGGTCGGATTGGGAGATATGAATTTTCAAAGTTTCAGGGGTCATGGACTGCCGATGTCTAGGTGGTCATGGGTGATGGCTCCATGCCTTAGCCCGAGAACAGAAAAAGGCAAGAGGTCCAGGGTCAAGACCTGATAGGAGAAGTATCCAAAAAGGTCCTTGGTCTTAGGATTGCCTTGTCAGAGTGTACTGACTAGGATAAACGTACCTCTCCTTACTTTTTAGGTGAGGCGAGATCCTTGTGTGCTAGCCATGGACACATGGCGATTCTCCATGGGTTTGTGGGTGATATGACCACTAGGAGTGTGCCATGAGAGCATTCTCTAGCTCTCTAGGTTGTGTGTGACTGTTCAGCCTGATTGTTAGGCTGATTTCCTCCCTTGTATGAGATTGTGGACTCTAGTGTGTGAGCCTTAGCCTCCATGGATAGGTGGTGTAGCTTGTGAGAGGGTTGACTTGCCCAAGACTTCTTTCCTTTTTCTTTTCTCAGGGTAAGGCATGGAGCCATCACCCTTAGCTATCCAGACATCGGCGGTCCATGACCCTGGAAACTTCGAAAACTCATCTCCCAATCCGACCGTTGGATCGGCCTAAAACTCGGACCATGGATAGTTTACCACCTGATCAGGTCAATGGTGAAGTCAGATTATCAATCGGAAGACGCATCAGGTAGTTTCTTGGAAATTGCTCTTATGGACCTGAAACTGAGCCGGATGGCTCCTTTCCCAACAAAGAGGCACGAGAAGCAGCAAAAGTTGCAGTCTCCGAAGCAACCAAAGCAGTAGTCATAGCAACGTCAGCAGCAGCAGCAGTAGGAAAAGCAAAACCAGGTTTGTATTCGCCACTTTGGTAACATGAACGTGGCGAAGGAGGTGCCGGACCGTCTCTTCATGGCAAAATCTGACATGTCGCAGGTGGAGAAGGCGGATCTTGCATGGCACAAGGACCCAGGGTATACCAAGAGCCTAACACATCACAAGGAGTAGTTTACGGAGCTGCTGTCCATCCCTTCCCGTCCTATTGGTCTGGGAGAGGAGTTGGCCTGATCGGTGAAAGAAGGCGACAAGTACCGCCTGTTAGGAGCGACCAAGATCCCGCGCGGGCAGAGTCTTGCCGCAATGGTACAGGCCACTGATGGCGGAATCTGGCATGCACACCATGGCCACATCGGCATGCGTACCTTGCAGTAATTTCAAACAAAATAGATTGTACGTGACTTGTCCACCATCTCCAACTTTGAGCAGCTGTTGTGCATCGGCTGTTTGGAGGGGAAGCAGCACTGCGAGGCGTTCTCTGGAGCAAGGGAGCATGCGAAGGAGGTGCTAGAGCTGGTCCACGCAGACTTGTGTGGCCCGATTCAAACCGTGAGCTTTGGAAGCTCTAGATATTTTTTCACCTTCATTCATGATATCAGCCGCTACACTGCTGTGTACTTCCTTTTCTCCAAGGATCAGTATTTTGATAGGTTCAAGGAGTTCAAGGCAATGGTGGAGAACCAGACTGGCAAAAAAATCAAGGCGCTGCGCAGCGACCACAATGGAGAGTACCTGAGCAAGGAGTTCCAGCACTATCTCGCAGCTGGTATCAAGAGACAATATTTTGCACCGTATCCACCGTAGAAGAATGGTCTAGCAGAATGCGCCAACTGTACCATCATTGAGTCGGCACGCTCCATACTACACGCGGCTTGGCTCACATACGATCTATGGATCGAAGTAGTGAGTACTATGGTCTATATCAAGAACCACATTCAAGTAAGGCGTTGGAGCAGATGACACCATACGAAGCGTAGTTTGGCAAGAAGCCCAGCGTGGGTCATCTTTGTGCGTTAGGCAGCCTAGGACACATGCACGCGCCAGAGGAGAAGTGGCAGAAGTGGGATGCAAAGAGCATGCAGATGTTGATGATTGGCTATGACGTGACAAGCAAGGCCTATCACCTCTACGAGAGGGATACAGGCTACGCCATCATCTCCAGGGATGGTGTTTTCAACAAGAGTAACGCATCGGCACCAATATTGTCTGTGAAGAGGCAGTTAAACCAGCAGCTGTAGAGGCAGTGGGAGCTTATCCTTCCTGACCCAGTCTCTCCTCATCTTTCTGCCACTATGATAGTGGGAGAACCAGTCTATTCTTCCATGTCCGATGTAGCGGATATAGCGGCCTCATCGGCACAAGTAGAGGAAGAAGATGTCGCACCACTAGCAGCAGCAGTTCTGCCAGTACCATCGCGCCAGCCGCGCGCTAACGCTCTAGTACCAAGTCGTAAGTACCCTCTTAGAGTGTGCTACGGGCCTGGTATGCGCGGTCATTTCTAGATGCTCCAGAAACCAGAACAAATGAATGTCACAGTTGTAGCAGATTCAGATGAGACATTGTCCTAGAAGGAGGCCATGGTTGCACCCGATGCAGCAGATTGGGCATAAGGTATGAGGCAGGAGATACAGTCGTAGCTCGATAACGGTACATGGGAACTGTCTGAGCGTCCACCAAGACGCAAAGTGATCAAGTGCAAGTGGGTGTTCAAGAAGAAGCGGGGAGCAGATGGCAACCTGGAAAAATACAAGGCGAGGCTGGTCGCCAAGGGCTACTCACAGTAGGAAGGCATCGACTACACGGAAACGTTTACTCCCGTTACAAAGTTTGCCTCTGTGCGCACGCTCCTTTCCTATGCAATAGCTGAGGACTTTGAGATTCACCACATGGATGTCAAGACGGTATTCTTGAATGGTGACTTGGAGGAGGACATCTACATGGAGCAACCGGAGGGGTTCGTCATGGATGGCCAAGAGTACCTGGTTTGCAAGGTGCAAAAGTCGCTATACAACCTCGAGCAAACATCGCATGCTTGGAACCAGAACTTGGATGTGTTGCTGCACTACATGGGATTTGAGTACAGCGGGTGTGTCTACAACGTGTATCGCTGGCAGCATGAGCATGAGATGCTCATCATCATTGTCTATATAGATGACATGGTCCTCCTTTCCAACAGTATCTATGTACTGCAGGAGTTCAAGGAGGCCATACAAGAGCGCTTCCAGATGTCTGATCACAGGGAGGTATCATACTTCCTTGGTATCCAGATCACGTGTGACAATAAATCATGCTCTCTTTCGCAGTACCAAAGCCGCTACATCAAGGATGTCTTGCAGTAGTTCAGCATGGCAAGGGCTAAACCCATCGGCATGCCGCTAGAGACGTGGAAGTATCTCGTGAGCTTCACTGGAGAAGCGGATGCAGCTTAGCGGCAGATGTACCAGAGCGCGGTCAGCAGTCTCATGTACCTGATGGTGGTAACTAGGCCAGACATCGCATAGGATGAGAGCGCTGTGAGCCAGAATATGGCAAATCCGGGACCTTAGTACAAAAAGGCAGTGAAGCGGATCTTCCGCTACCTTGCTGGAACCATCAATATCGGCATCACGTACAACGGCAACGACAACAACATCATCGGCTATACAGATGCAGATTTGACTTCAAACCCTGAGAACGCAAGTCCATACCTGGACATGTGTTCCTCATGTATGGTGGGGCCATCAGCTAGTGCAGCAAGCGGCAGGTGGTCGTGGCCACCTGAAGCACGGAAGCTGAGTATGTCTCTCTCAGCTTTGGAGCCAAGGAAGCAGTTTGACTTTAGTATCTCATGGAAGAGATGAGTGGGAGTGTAGCAGTTAAAGTTCTTCTGCGCATCGACAACCAGAGCACAATCGCACTCGCCAAGAATCTTGAGCACCATGCACGCACCAAGCATATTGACATCGCATATCACTTCATCAGGTACATAATGCAAGAGGTGCTATCAAGCTGGAGTTTACACCAACCAGCAAGTAGGTCCTTGATTTCTGCACCAAGCCAGTGACCCCTGAGAAGTAGCAGTTCTGCATGAAGGCATGTAGACTCAGTCCACTCTGACTACAACAAAGTGGGAGATTGTTGGGAAAGGAGCCATGCGGCTCAGTTTCAAGTCCACAAGAGTAAGTTCCAGGAAACTACCAGATTCCTACTCTGATCGTCCTTTATCAGTGGAAAGATTATGTGGCAAATTATATACCGTCCAAGTTTCAGGCCGATCCAATGGTTGGATGGGGAGATATGAATGTTTGACGTTTCTGGGGTCATTGACCGTTAGTACCTGGGTGACCATGGGCGATGGCTCCATGCCTTTGCCTGAGAAAAGAAAAAGGGCAAGAGGTCCAAGGTCAAGATCTCATGGGAGAAATATCCAAAAATATCCTAGATACTTGGATTGTCTTGTCACAGTGTACTGACTAGGAAAAAGATACCTCTCCTTACTTTTTAGGTGAGGTGAGATCCTTGTGTCCTAGCCATGGACACATGGCGATTCTCCATGGGATTGTGGGGTATGCGACCACTAGGAGTGTGCCATGAAGGCATTTTCTAGCTCTCTAGGTCGTGGGTGAGTCGCCAGCCTCATAACTAGGCTGATTTCTTCTCTTGTGTGAGATTACGGACTCTAGTGTGTGAGCTTTAGCCTCCATGGCTAAGTGGTGTGGCTTGAGAGAGGGCTGATTTACCCAACCTGTAGCTCTATATGTACTCCATCATTTTGAGTGATTTAATAACCATTCTTCAGTACCACTGATGCCCTTTCAGTCCCACATGCTCGCTCCTCCAAGGCTCCCTCTCTCCTCTTGTTCCAATACTTGTTCTACTGTGACAGTGGGAGAACCACTCTACTCTCCCATTTTTGATGCTGCAAATACAATAGACTCGTCAGCATAAGCAGATCAAGAAGGAGATACAATACTACCAACAGTAGCAGTTATGTCAGGGTATGCTACAAGCCTGGTGAGCGCTGCCATTTTTGGATGCTATAGAAACCAGAACAGATTGAGGTCGTAGTTGTAGCGGATTCAGATGAACAAACATCGAACAAGGAGGCCATGGCTGTAGTAGATGTAGTAGATTGGGTGTAAGCTATGCAGCAGGAGATACAGTCACAGCTTGATAACTGTACGAGTATGGGAGCTGACTCAGCATCCACTTGGATGTATGGTGATCAAGTACAAGTGGGTATTCAAGAAGAAGCGGGGAGTTGATGACAACATGGAAAAATACAAGGCAAGGCTGGTCGCCAAGGGCTACTGGTAGCAGGAGGACATTGATATACAGAAACTTTTCTCCTTGTTACAAAGTTTGCCTTTGTGTACATGCTCCTCTCCTATGCAGCAACTGAGGACTTTGAGGTTCACTACATGGATTTCAAGATGGTATTATTCAATGGTGAATTGGAGGAGATCTACACGCAGCTGCCAGAGGGGTTCATCATGGATGGCCAGGAGTATCTTGTTTGCAAGTTGCAGAAGTCGTTGTTCAGCCTCAAGCAAGCGTCGCGTGCTTGGAACCAGAAGTTGGATGCGGCACTCGAGTACATGGAGTCTGAGTGCAGCGAGTGTAGTTACTGCGTGTATCACTGGCAGCATGAGGAATGAGATCCTCATCATCATTATCTATGTGGATGACATGCCCCTCCTTTCCAATAGCATGTCTACATTGTAGGAGTTCAAGAATCTGATAAAGGAGCACCTCCAGATGTCTGATCTTGGAGAGGAATCATACTTCTTCGGCATCCAGATCATGCCTGACCGCAAAACATACTCTCGCTATAGTAGATTCACTATATCAAGGAAGTCTTGAAGCGGTTCTGCATGGTAGAGAGCAAATCCATCAGCATGCCGTTGTAGACGTGACAATACCTCGTGAGCTTCAGTGGAGAAGTATCATCGGCTACATAGACGCAGATTAGGCTTCAAAACCTGAGGACTGAAAGTCCATCTCTGGACATATATTCCTCATGAATGGTGAACCATCAGCTGGTGCAACAAGCGGCAAGTGCGCGTGGCTACCTAAAGTACAGGAGCTGAGTACGTCTCTCTCAGCTTTAGAGCTAACAAAGTAGTCTGGCTTCAGCATCTCATGGTGGAGATGAGTGGGAGTGCAGCAGTTCTAGTTCTTATGTACATTGATAACCAAAATGTAATCGCACTATCCAAAAAGGTCCTTGGTCTTAGGATCGCCTTTTCAAAGTATGCTCACTGTGACAAAGGCTCCACTCCTTACTTTTTAGGTGAGATGAGATCCTTGTCTGCTAGCCATGGACACATGGCAATTCTTCCTGGGATTGTGGGTTATCTGACCACTAGGAGTGAGCCATGAGAGTATTCTCTAGCTCTCTAGGTTGTCTGTGACTGGTCAGCCTAATTACTAGGTGATTTTTGTTGTTCTTCTATGCCCCATGGCCACTGCTATGGCTTGACGGACAGGTTGGGCATGCACTGCTCCCTTGGAGTAAGTCCCCCAAACCTTGTTCGTGGTGCAAGTCCAAGCGAGATACCAGAAGTGTAGCGCAACGAATAGCATCTTGGACTTATGAACAACAGGTCCTACGATCGAGTCTTGATGTGCGCAGAAGGCTTTTTACCTTTCTAGCACAGGGGAAGTTTCTTAGACATTTCTCCATGCATGAGGAGAGTGCGGCACTTGGCGGTCAGTGGATGCGCCATTTGGTGGACTGGTGAGGTGGTGTGGAGTGACCACCCAAAAAGTGCCACTACCCACACACCTTAGAAGCCAGGCCTAGGACTATATGTACCAGGCTCATTCCTCATTCTAATTACACAATCTGGCCTTAGATGCTCCTCATAGAGTTGTCCAACTAAGGAACAGTATAAAGAAGACACTGGTTGGTCTAAGCCCCAGGAGTTAGTCTTTGACTAGCACCTCGCGCAAAAGTGACCAAGTGTTAAGTGGACACAGTTGCTAGCAAGTGATTGTCTAGGAACTGCTCAATGTGGAACCATGATCCTAAGGGTGATATCTTCTCCTAGCTGAAATGCTAGGAGCGGATGGCAGGTGCTATTGTGTCGGCCCTGTTTTCTAGTCCGTTTGCCTCAGGCCGGTTGACAAAGGGTTATGGGCCCATACTGACCAATTGTAAGGCACGCTTTGCTCAACTCTGGTACGCTCTCTCCAGGTGCGCACGCCGGCTCCATCAGCTCCATCAGCTCCATCAGCTTCACCAACTTCAACGGCTTGGTCTGCACTCAGCACACAGGGATCAAGGAAAGGCTCTGCCCTTGGAGGCACGACCCTTGAGTCCCAACCAGGAAAAGCTCTGCCCTTGGTGGCAAGACCCTGTGTGTGTTGGTGTAGATATCTTCTCTGTCTGTAGGTGAACATCGGCTGAAGGGGTAAGCAACGGATCTGCATCCTAAAACCGGTAGCAGATATCAGCTAACATCAGCCTACATCGGCCTCAACGCAGCAGAGACGTGGGAAGCAGATAAGTGCAACAAAAATGGTTGACCCATCAGGAGGAGTGGGGACTGCCGTAGGGCAGTCCTCAAACTCAACAGTGGCTACCACAGGGCAGACCACTGAAGCAAATGTGAGTACTATGTCACTGCCACAAGGTCTTGGACTCTTGGGAGGAATCCCCATTTTTGAGGGGATTGACTTCCCCCCTTTGGAGATGGCAGTTCGAGCTGGCGATGAAAGTGCACGGCTTCATCAAACTACTGAAGGGAGAAGAGCAGGTTCTCGCGGAAGGCACATCCGAGCATGAGGCATGGATGGATCGAAATGATATTACCATGTCATTCCTCAGCAACGCGATTGCTAAGAAGTATGTTCCCATCATTGCCGGGTACACGCTGGCTTTCGAAGCTTACGACAAGCTCAAGCGCGTGCACCAATCCACCTCCCTTGCGAACAGATTATTAATCCTACAATGGCTGATCAGCATGCGGGTGAATGAGGGCGAATCAATCCCCAATTTCCTACAGGAGTTTGAAGGACTCCTTGGCGAGGCTCGTCGGATGAACTGGGACCTTGACGAGAACATGTAAGCCATGATTCTCCTCATGGTGCTACCGGAGAGCTGGAGCCCGATGATCACCGTCATGGGCGGCTGGAAGGAGGACGACCAGACGTACACGGCAGTGTTCGAGTACGTGCGAAACAAGGCCATGCGCCGCAGCGGAAGTGAGGCTAACTTCTCAGCCTATGCCGCATGCTACGGTGGCCGCGGGAGCAAAGGGTTAGCCTCTAGTCAGAAAGGCAACAACGGAAGCGGTGGTGGCGAAGGCAACAATGGCGGCAAGGCTCCCAAGCGACAGGGTAAGTGCCACAACTGCGGCAAACCTGGGCACTGGACAAGAGAGTGCAGGTCGCCAAAGAAGGAAGACAGCGGAAGCGGTGGGAAGAAAGGCAACAAAAAGGGTGACAAAGAAGCTACCAATATGATGGCACAGAGCACGCCTCCAGAAAAAGGAGCGGCGCTACTCAGGCCAGAAGCTTTTCGGCTTGACTCCGGCACTAATCATCACTCTAGCAACGACCAGGCTGGATTTGTCTCCATCGGTCCCACCGATCGGCGGTTCAGATGCGCAAACGGTAGCGTCGTAAACGCAAAGGACGTGGGCGACAAGCTAGTGAGCATCAGCCTCAATGGTGCGGAGAAGGATCTACGGCTACGTGACGTGGTCTACATGCCCTCCTTTGCGGCAAACCTTCTGTCCGTGTCAAAAATAACGGACGACATGACTGTGGTGTTCACGCAGAAGAAGGCGGTCATCGCCAGGAACGAAGACATCAAGGTCCTGTACGCCAACAAAGATCTTGTGGCACAGGTTCCACGGGTTGACGGACTCTACGTAATGTAGACAACGGCAGCAAAGAGCTCGGAAAAGGAGGACCATGCGGGTGCTACGGAGGCAGTGGTCCCGACATCCACACAGGAGAGCACACCAACAAAAACTGAAAAAGCATCCTCTGCCGCAAAAGATGAAGACGCTGATCTGTGGCATAGACGCTTTGGGCATGTGGCAAACAGCACGCTCCAAGTCATCCAGCAACAACAGCTGGTCCGTGACATGGATGGTTGCAAGAAGGATGCGGTTGGATGTGGCAGCCTGTGTGAACCTTGCCTCCAAGGGAAGACCAAGCGAAATCGCTTTGAGCGCAATGGTCGCCGCGCAGAATCAGCCCTTGACCTCATTCACACCGACGTGTGCGGACCCTTTCGCATGGCGTCAAATGGTGGTAGCAAGTATTTTCTGACCTTCATAGACGACCACAGCCGCAAGGTGTGGATCTTCTTCCTCAAAGCAAAGGGAGAGGTCAGAGAAAAGTTGCAGGAGTTTGTGGCCATGGTGGAGCGGCACACCGGAAAGAAAGTCAAAGCGATGCGAAGCGACCACGGTAGAGAGTACGAGGCATGCAAGGGCTGGTTGAGGCAACATGGGATCAGCCACCAGCCCACAACGCCTTATACGCCACAGAGCAATGGTATTGCCAAACGGATGAATCAGACCATCCTCGGCATGGTGCGTAGCATGCTCTTTGATGCAAAGTTTCCACCGCGGTTCTGGGCGGAAACGGCAAGAACGGCATGCTATCTTATCAACCTGACTCCTACGGCTACTCTGGGCAGACGCGGAAAGAAGAAGGGAAAGCAACAGATGACGCCACAAGAAGGTTGGTCAGGGAAGAAGTCTGACGCACAGCTCAAAGTATTCGGCTGCACCGCATGGGCAAAGGTCCAGGCGGGCGAGGGTGCCGGCAAGCTGGATGCAAGAGCGCGAAAGTACGTTATGGTGGGCTATGAGACGGTCCACAAGACCTACCGCCTGTGGGACCTGGCAGGAAGAAGACTCATCACCAGCCGAGACGTAACCTTTGACGAAAGGAAACCAGGCAAGGAAGAGATGCTTGATCCCACGCAAGCTCCAAAACAGGGAGAGTGGTTGGTGTTGCTGGAGTCAGGGATCAACCTCCCGAAAACTGGCAAGTGGTGCCAGTACAGCAGGCCGTGAAGAATAGTGGTGTGGCAGGAAGAGCGGATACGCAGGCTGACGCAGCGGCGAGCTCCGATACAGAGTCGGAGACGTACGAGGCCTCTGAAAATAGCTTGGAGGCCAGTGGCTCTTCACAAGAAGAAAACTTAACTACAAGACATCCTGCAGCACAAGAGCAACAGCATTGCACAGATCCACCAGCAATGCAACGTTGCGGCAGACGAAAAAGAAAACAAACTCCAAAGTACGACGCTGACATCGGAAGCTGGACTAGACTGAGCTGGTCCTGTTTGGCTCAGGGAGAGCCGCTCACTATGGCTGAGGCGCTGGCAAGGCCCGATGCGGCCAAGTGGAAGGAGGCGGTGGACAGCGAGCTCGCGTCCATCAAAGAAAATGGCACATGGGTGCTGGTGGACATACCCGCTAACGCTCACGTGGTGGGCTCAAAATGGGTGCTCAGGTTGAAGCAGAAGCAAGATGATAGCATCGACAAGTACAAGACAAGGGTCGTGGCGAAAGGATTCTCACAGCACGATGAGACATTTGCACCGGTTGTCACGTTTGCCTCAATCAGATCCTGCTTGCCGTCGCTGCCGCCACCAAATGGA
This sequence comes from Penium margaritaceum, assembly GCA_023375785.1. NCBI lineage: Eukaryota > Viridiplantae > Streptophyta > Zygnematophyceae > Desmidiales > Peniaceae > Penium > Penium margaritaceum. The sequence continues at coordinate 556,407 of SZWC01000043.1, read as the reverse complement.
TATGAAGACAGCTTTCCTTTATGGGAAGCTCGACAAGGAGGTACTAATGGAGGTGCCGGAAGGTGTCAAAGCACCCAAGGGTAAGGTGTGCAAGCTGGTGAAGGCGTTGTACAGGCTGAAACAGGCCCCACGGATCTGGTACAAGGAGATGGACAGCTTCATGGCTGAGATCTCCTTTGCACATTGCAGGAATGACCCCAGCGTCTATGTGCGGGAGGACAAACGTGGCTTGCTGCTCGTGGCATTGTACGTGGACGATCTCATCATGTGTTCTTCCTCGCAGGAGGCCCTTACGGACCTCAAGAAAAATCTGGCCAGCAGGTTTAAGATGAAGGACATGGGACCTCTCGAGTACTACCTCGGGATTGTTGTTCACCGCAACCGCAAAGCAGGCACCATCGAGCTCAACCAGACCAAGTACATCATGGACGTATTGAAGCACTACAACATGGAGGACTGCAAACCCGTCAGCACCCCCATGCCGTCCGACTGCAAGCTCTCCTCCTCTATGTCACCAAGCAACGAGGCAGACCAGCGGGAGATGCAAACCATTCCGTACCAGTCTGCCGTTGGGAGCCTCATGTACGCGATGGTGGGAATGCGACCTGACATTGCTTATGCGGTGGGTCAGGTGAGCAGGTTTGTGGCCAACCCGGGGCCAGAACATTGGCAAGCTGTGAAGCGAATTTTTTACTACCTCAAAAAGACTCGGCACGTCGGACTTTGGTTTGGAGGTCTTGAAGGATCAGACTTGCTGCGAATGACATGCTATAGTGACACGGAGTGGGGAGGACGGATTGATGATAGGAAGTCTACCTCAGGGTTTGTCTGTCTTCTCAACAGTGGTGCACTCTCGTGGACAAGCAGGAAGCAAGAATGCATCTCGCTTTCTACTGCTGAGGTGGAGTACATTGCACTCTCCGAAGTGTGCAAGGAAACGCAGTGGCTTCGCAGTTGGCTTGGTGAGATCAAGGTACCACAAGAGGAAGTAACGGTCATCCGCATCGACAACCAAAACGGAGTCCACCACTGGAAAATTCAGCTCAAAAAATCTCAGATGGACCCATAAAACAGTGTCATCAATAGGGGATTTTGAAAGATATGCCCTCTTGAAAACAGGGTCTGCTTCTACTCCTACTCCAACTCAGACCAGCCAGCTTGTAAACGGCATTTCTCCCAAACAAAATCATGGAATGCAAATATGTTTGCACCAATGGAAAGCTTAGGAAAAATGCTACAATTCGCATGTGCCACGTTTTAAATTTGACAAAGAAACGAGAGAGTTATGGTCATCACAAGACGACAGTCTTACTCATAGAGAAGAATGTAGCCCTGGCCGACCTCGTTTTGAACATAACTCTCAATCCGACCGTTGGATCTTCTCGATCTTGGGCTCCTTGGAAAGCTTGTCTCGCGAACTTGAAGTTTTGACCCTAACCCGTCACTCTCAAAGTTACTGCCTGTGCTGGCTGAACCTGTCAGAATCTGGCTCTGATACCAAATGTTGGATCTGGAGGAGAGAGGGAGCCTTGGAGCAGCGAGCATGTGGGACTGAAAAGGCATCACTTGTGCTGAAGAATGGTTGTTTAATCACTCAAAATGATGCCATCACCCATGGCTACCCATACATCGGCGGTCCATGAGCTCCGAATTTTCGAAAATCCATATCTCCTAATCCGACCGTTGGATCGGCCTGAAACTTGGTCTGTAGATAATTTGCCACCTGATCTTTCACATGGTGAAGAAGGATCGACGATCGGACCAGGCATCTGGAAGTTTCCTGGAACTTGCTCTTGTGGACCTGAAATTGAGCCGGATGGCTCCTTTCCCAACAATCTGTTAGCAGCATGGGTACACGTTACTGCAAAACAGGCCGTAAACTCGTGAAGGTCCTTGTACTAGGCATCGATGCTAATGATACGGAGGCAGAAGTTGATGATATAGGAGTGGACGTTGGGACGAACCTCTTATGTTCTGGAAGTTTCGGCATGGGTACAGGTCATTGCGCAACAGGCCATGCGACCAGGCAGATCCTTGTGCCGAGCGGAGAAGGATGCAGAAGCGAAGGAAGGAGGAGATGGCTAATGACTGAGTGGATACTAGGGTGGAATCACGTACGCTACGAAATGATGTTGACGAGGGTAAGAGCAACACTGATGATGAAGGGAAATTCAAAAGAGGCAGATGAAGTTGAGATGAGGAAGAAAACTGGAGGAGGCAGGCGGAGGATGAAGCCAAGACGTGACGACAGAGGGAAAGAAGGTTGATGAATGATGCTGATGGCAGGACAAGGAAAGGAGAATGATGAAGAAATAGCAGGGGGAGGAGAATGACGAGGCCAAGAATGAGGCGGTCGAGGAAGTGAAGGAGGCAACCACTTACTCCACTTGACAGGAGAGTGACGACTTGTGTCCCATTTGGCTAAAAATGTGAACATGAAGACTGGTGATTTTCGATATCCTAACGGCAAGGGAAGCTTGGCTTGTAGCAAAGGGAGTCGTACAGCAAGCGGTAACACTAGTTTGCTGATGCCAGCAGGGTGACGGCTTGTATCCCAATTGGCTCGCAACAAGAGCAGGAAGACTGGTGGTGTACGATATCCTCACAGCAAATGAAATGCTACTACTGCTAACGACACAAGAGGACGGTACAAGGAAGGCACTCGAGGTAGTGATGGCAAAGGAACAGATAAGGGAGGAGCAGGAGGACTAGATGAGATAGTCAAAGCAATTGAGGAGAAAGATCTCTTTTATAGGAGCTGGAATCACAAGGATAGAACATGGAGTTGAAGGCGAGAAACTTTTAGGAACATGGAGACAGGTGGTGACTCAAAAGAAGTTCTCAGTTCTTTGACGTCTCGTCACCAGCCTTGCCACGGGCATGGATATGGGTACAAAACTTAACTAAGATGGCGAGGTATCGTTTCCATCTGAGGAGCATATAAGGTAGGACAGCCGGCGTCAGCTGTTTATGGAAGTAGAGTTACAGAATGGTGATAGTGACGAAAGATAAATGTTGGGTAGCAGACAGGCGGTGGCGATGATGAAACGTTGATTGGGTCATGGGGCACCAGGTGATGTTACCTGATGTACTGATATCATGTCAAAAAAATAAAGTGAATGGGGAAAACCAATGCAAAAGTAGATAGAAGTGATAGGAACACACAAGAAGGTTAATTGAGTGACAGAAGCGGAGATATGTGAGCAGTCTTTATGAGTTAGAGAGTATGTACGGAGATGAGACACTAGAGCTGGGAGGTAGACACACGTCAGCGAGAGGGTGTGAGATCGAGGCGAGTAATAGTTGACGAATACTGAATGAAGGATGACAAAACAAAAAACAGTGAGCTAGGAATGGCTGGTGATGGTAGAAGGAGTAGAGCGAGAACACGGCCGCTAAGCCGTGGAACAGAAGGGAATAGGATGGTTAGAGATATTCAGGTTAACTAGAGGGAATGAACATCCTTGGTATAAAAGGAAAGAACTGTTGGAACTAGAGGAGAGAGGGAGCCTTGCAGCATCGAGGATGTGGGACTGAAAGGACATCAGTTTTCCTGAAGAATAGTTATTGGATCACTGAAAATGATGGAGTACATATAGAGCTCGAGCTTGGGTAAGTCAGCCCTCTCACAAGGCATACCACTTAGCCATGGAGGCTAAGGATCACACACTAGAGTCCATAATCTTACACAAGAGAGGAAATCAGCCTAGCAATCAAACTGACGACTCACACAGGACCTAGAGAGCTAGAAAATGCTCTCATGCTACACTCCTAGTGGATACATAACCCACAATCCCATAGAGAATCGCCATGTATCCATGGCTAGCACACAAGGATCTCACCTCACCTGAATAGTAAGGAGAGGTACCTTTTTCCTAGTGAGAGTACTATGACAAGGAAATCCTAGAATCTAGGACCTTTTTGGATATTTGTCCCATGAGGTCTTGACCCTGGACCTCTTGCCTCTTTTCTTTTCTCAGGCTAAGGCATGGAGCCATCACCCATGGTCACCCAGACACCGACAATCCATGATCCCAGAAACTTGGAAAATTCATATCTCTCAATCCAATCGTTATACTGCTGTGTACTGATATCAGCCGCTACACTGCTGTGTACTTCCTTTCCTCCAAGGATCAGTATTTTGATAGGTTCAAGGAGTTCAAGGCAATGGTGGAGAACCAGACTGGCAAAAAAATCAAGGCGCTGCGCAGCGTCCACAATGGAGAGTACCTGAGCAAGGAGTTCCAGCACTATCTCGCAGCTGGCATCAAGAGACAGTATTTTGCACCGTATCCACCGTAGAAGAATGGTGTAGCAGAATGCGCCAACTGTACCATCATTGAGTCGGCACGCTCCATACTACACGCGGCTTGGCTCACATACGATTTATGGATCGAAGTACTGATTACTATGGTCTATATCAAGAACCACATTCAAGTAAGGCGTTGGAGCAGATGACACCATAAGAAGCGTAGTTTGGCAAGAAGCCCAGCGTGGGTCATCTTTGTGCGTTAGGCAGCCTAGGAAACATACACGCGCCAGAGGAGAAGCGGCAGAAGTGGGATGCAAAGAGCACGCAGATGTTGATGATTGGCTATGACGTGACAAGCAAGGCCTATCACCTCTACGAGAGGGATACAGGCTACGCCATCATCTCCAGGGATGGTGTTTTCAACAAGAGTAACGCATCGGCACCAACATTGTCTGTGAAGAGGTAGTTAAACCAGCAGCTGTAGAGGCAGTAGGAGCTTATCCTTCCTGACCCAGTCTCTCCTCATCTTTCTGCCACTGTGATAGTGGGAGAACCAGTCTATTCTTCCATGTCCGATGTAGCGGATATAGCGGCCTCATCGGCAAAGTAGAGGAAGAAGATGTCGCACCACTAGCAACAGCAGTTCTGCTAGTACCATCGCGCCAGCCGCCCGCTAACGCTCTAGTACCAAGTCGTAAGTACCCTCTTAGAGTGTGCTTCTAGCCTGGTATGCGCGGCCATTTCTAGATACTCCAGAAACCAGAACAAATGAATGTCACAGTTGTAGCAGATTCAGATGAGACATCGTCCTAGAAGGAGGCCATGGTTGCACCCGATGCAGCAGATTGGGCATAAGGTATGAGGCAGGAGATACAGTCGTAGCTCGATAACGGTACATGGGAACTGTCTGAGCGTCCACCAAGACGCAAAGTGATCAAGTGCAAGTGGGTGTTCAAGAAGAAGCGGGGAGCAGATGGCAACCTGGAAAAATACAAGGCGAGGCTGGTCGCCAAGGGCTACTCATAGTAGGAAGGCATCGACTACATGGAAACCTTTACTCCCGTTACAAAGTTTGCCTCTGTGCGCACGCTCCTTTCCTATGCAATAGCTGAGGACTTTGAGATTCACCACATGGATGTCAAGACGGTATTCTTGAATGGTGACTTGGAGGAGGACATCTACATGGAGCAACCGGAGGGGTTCGTCATGGATGGCCAAGAGTACCTGGTTTGCAAGGTGCAAAAGTCGCTGTACAACCTCGAGCAAGCATCGCATGCTTGGAACCAGAACTTGGATGTATTGCTGCAGTGCATGGGATTTGAGTACAGCGGGTGTGACTACAGCGTGTATCGCTGGCAGCATGAGCATGAGATGCTCATCATCATTGTCTATATAGATGACATGGTTCTCCTTTCCAACAGCATATATGCACTGCAGGAGTTCAAGGAGGCCATACAAGAGCGCTTCCAGATGTCTGATCACAGGGAGGTATCATACTTCCTTGGTATCCAGATCACGTGTGACAATAAATCATGCTCTTTCGCAGTACCAAAGCCGCTACATCAAGGATGTCTTGCAGTAGTTCAGCATGGCAAGGGCTAAACCCATCGGCATGCCGCTAGAGACGTGGAAGTATCTTGTGAGCTTCACTGGAGAAGCGGATGCAGCTTAGCGGCAGATGTACCAGAGCGCGGTTAGCAGTCTCATGTACCTGATGGTGGTAACTAGGCCAGACGTCGCATAGGATGAGAGCGCTGTGAGCCAGAATATGGCGAATCCGGGACCTGAGTACAAAATTGCAGTGAAGCGGATCTTCCGCTACCTTGCTGGAACCATCAATATCGGCATCACGTACAACGGCAACGACAATAACATCATCGGCTATACAGATGCAGATTGGACTTCAAACCCTGAGGACCGCAAGTCCATACCTGGACATGTGTTCCTCATGTATGGTGGGGCCATCAGCTAGTGGAGCAAGCGGCAGGTGGTCGTGGCCACCTGAAGCACGGAAGCTGAGTATGTCTCTCTCAGCTTTGGAGCCAAGGAAGCAGTTTGACTTTAGTATCTCATGGAAGAGATGAGTGGGAGTGTAACAGTTAAAGTTCTTCTGCGCATCGACAACCAGAGCACAATCGCACTCGCCAAGAATCTTGAGCACCATGCACGCACCAAGCATATTGACATCGCATATCACTTCATCAGGTACATGATGCAAGAGGTGCTATCAAGCTAGAGTTTACTCCAACCAGCAAGTATGTCCTTGATTTCTGCACCAAGCCCCTGAGAAGTAGCAGTTCTGCATGAAGGCATGTAGACTCAGCCCACTCTGACTACAGCAAAGTGGGAGATTGTTGGGAAAGGAGCCATGCGGCTCAGTTTCAAGTCCACAAGAGCAAGTTCCAGGAAACTACCAGATTCCTACTCTGATCGTCTTTTATCAGTGGAAAGATTATGTGGCACATTATATACCGTCCAAGTTTCAGACCGATCCAATGGTCGGATGGGGAGATATGAATGTTTGAAGTTTCTGGGGTCATTGACCGTCAGTACCTGGGTGACCATGGGCGATGGCTCCATGCCTTTGCCTGAGAAAAGAAAAAGGACAAGAGGTCCAAGGTCAAGATCTCATGGGAGAAATATCCAAAAATATCCTAGATACTTGGATTGCCTTGTCACAGTGTACTGACTAGGAAAAAGATACCTCTCCTTGCTTTTTAGGTGAGGTGAGATCCTTGTGTCCTAGCCATGGACACATGGCGATTCTCCATGGGATTGTGGGGTATGCGACCACTAGGAGTGTTGGATCTGGAGGAGAGAGGGAGTCTTGGAGCAGCGAGCATGTGGAACTGAAAGGGCATCAGTTGTGCTGAAGAAAGGTTGTTAAATCACTCAAAATGATGGAGTACATATAGAGCTAGAGCTTGGGCAAGTCTGCCCTCTCACAAACCACACCACTTAGCCATGGAGGCTAAGATTCACACACTAGAGTCCACAATCTCACACAAGGGAGGAAATCAGCCTAACAATCAGGCTGACCAGTCACACACGACCTAGAGAGCTAGAGAATGCTCTCATGGCACACTCCTAGTGGTCACATCACCCACAAATCCATGGAGAATCGCCATGTGTCCATGGCTAGCACACAAGGATCTCACCTCACCTGAAAAGTAAGGAGAGGTACCTTTATCCTAGTCAGCACACTCTGACAAGGCAATCCTAAGGCCAAGGACCTTTTTAGATATTTCTCCCTTCAGGTCTTGACCCTGGACCTCTTGCTTTTTTCTTTTCTCAGGCTAAGGCATGGAGCCATCGCCCATGGCCACCCAGACATCGGCGGTCCATGACCATTGAAACTTCAAAAATTCATATCTCCCAATCCGACCGTTGGATCGGCGTGAAACTTGGACCGTAGATAATTTGCCACCTGATCTTTCCAATGGTTGAGACGGATCCACGTTCGGAGCAGGAATCTGGAAGTTTCCTGGAACTTGCTCCTGTGGACCTGAAACTGAGCCAGACGGCTCCTTTCCCAACAATCTCCCACTTTGCCGCAGTCAGAGTGGGTTGAGTCCACATGCCTTCATGAGAACTGCTGCTTCTCATGGGTCACTGGCTTGGTGCAGAAATCAGCGACCTGCCTGGTGGTTGGAGTAAACTCCAGCTTGATAGTACCCTCCTGCACCATGTGCCTGATGAAGTGATATGCGATGTCAATGTGCTTGGTGCGTACATGGTGCTCAGGATTCTTGGCGAGTGCGATTGCGCTCTGGTTGTCGACGCGCACAGGAACTGGAACTGCTACACTCCCACTCATCTCCGCCATGAGACGCTGGAGCCAAACTGCTTCCTTGGCTCCAAAGCTGAGAGAGACGTACTCAGCTTCTGTGCTCGAGGTGGCCACGACCACCTGTCGCTTGCTGCACCAGCTGATGGCACCTCCATTCATGAGAAACACATGTCCANCATGTCCAGAGATGGACTTGCGGGTCTCAGGATTTGAAGCCCAATCTGCATCTGTGTAGCCGATGATGCTGTTGTCGTTGCCGTTGTAGGTGATGCCGACGTTGATGGTTCCAGCAAGGTAGCGGAAGATCCGCTTCACTGCCTTCTGGTGCTCAGGTCCGAGATTAGCCATGTGCTGGCTCACAGCGCTCACAGCCTGTGCGAGGTCAGGCCTGGTTGCCACCATCAGGTACATAAGACTGCCGACGGCGCTCTGGTACTTCTGTCGCTCAACTGCATCTGCTTCTCCACTGAAGCTCACGAGGTACTGCCGCGTCTCCAATGGCGTGCCGATGGGTTTGGCCTCTGCCATGCCGAACCGCTGCAGGACATCCTTGATGTAGCGACTCTGCTGTAGCGAGAGAGAGCGTGATTTGCGGTCACGCATGATCTGGATGCCGAGGAAGTATGACGCCTCCCCGAGATCAGACATCTGGAAGCACTCCTGCATCGCCTCCTTGAACTCCTGTAGTGCAGACATGCTGTTGGAAAGGAGGAGCATGTCATCCACATACACAATGATGATGAGGATCTCATGCTCATGCTGCCAGAGATACACGCTGTAGTCACACTCACTGCGCTCAAACCCCATGCACTGCAATGCCGCATCTAACTTCTGGTTCCAAGCACGCGACGCTTGCTTGAGGCCGTACAGCGACTTCTGCAGCTTGCAAACCAGGTACTCCTGGCCATCCATGACGAACCCCTCCGACTGCTCCATGTAGATCTCCTCCTCCAAGTCACCATTCAAGAATGCCGTCTTGACATCCATGTGGTGAACATCGAAATCCTCAGCTGCTCCATAAGAGAGGAGCGTACGCACAGAGGCAAACTTTGCAACAGGGGCAAAAGTTTCTGTGTAGTCGATGCCCTCCTCCTGGGAGTAGCCCTTGGCGACCAGCCTCGCCTTGTACTTTTCCAGGATACCATCTGCTCCCCGCTTCTTCTTGAACACCCACTTGCATTTGATCACCTTACGTCCAGGTGGACGCTCAATCAGCTCCCACGTGCAGTTATCCAACTGCGACTGTATCTCCTGCTACACGGCTTGCGCCCAATCTGCTGCATCCGGTGCAGCCATGGCCTCCTTGTATGACGTTGGCTCATCTGAATCTGCTACAACTGCAACGTTCATTTGTTCTAGCTTTTGTAGTATCCAGAAATGGCCGCGCCTACCAGGCTTGTAACGCACCCTAAGAGGGTACCTGCGACCTGGTGCTGGAGCTTTAGCGGGTGGCTGGCGCGGTGCTGCTGGCACAACTGCTGCTGCTGGTGGTGCTACATCTTCCTCCTCTGCTTCTACTGGTGAGGCTGCTGTATCTGCTGCATCAGACATGGGAGAGTTGACTGATTCTCCCACTATCACAGTAGAGGAAGGATCGGGAGAGAGTGGGTCAGGAAGGATTTCTGCTCCCACTGTCTCGTCAGCTGCTGGTTCTGCTGCCTCTTCACAGACAATGTTGGTGCCGATGACGTTGCTCTCGTTGAAGACGACATCCCTGGAGATGATGACGTGGCCTGTATCCCTCTCATAGAGGCGATAGGCCTTGCTTGCCACGTCGTAGCCAATCATCAGCATCTGCGCACTCTTTGCGTCCCANCTCCTTGGGCACGTGCATGTGCGCCAGGCTGCCAAATGCTCGGAGATGACCCACGCTCGGTTTCTTGCCGAACCACGCCTCGTACGGCGTCATCCGCTCCAGCGCCTTAGTTGGACTGCGGTTCTTGATGTAGACCGCAGTGCTCACTGCTTCAGCCCAGAAGTCATACGTCAGCCGAGCCGCGTGCAGCATCGAGCGCGCCGACTCCACAATGGTACGGTTGGCGCGTTCTGCTACACCGTTCTGCTGCGGCGAGTATGGCGCGGTACGTTGCGCCTTGATGCCAGCTGCTGCGAGGTAGTCCTGGAACTCCTTGCTCAGGTACTCTCCACCGCGATCGCTGCGCAGCGCCTTGATCTTCTTGCCAGTCTGGTTCTCCACCATGGCCTTGAACTCCTTGAACCTGTCAAAGCACTGGTCCTTGGAAGGAAGGAAGTATACAGCAGTGTAACGGCTGAAATCATCAATGAAGGTCAGGAAATACCTAGAGCCTCCAAAGCTCTGGGTCTACATCGGTCCACACAGGTCCGTGTGGACCAGCTCCAACACCTCCTTCGCACGCTCCCCTGCTATAGAGAACGCCTCCCGGTGCTGCTTCCCCTCCAAACAGCCGATGCACAACTGCTGTTCAAAGTTAGAGATGGTAGGCAGGTCACGCACCATCTGCTTTGCTTGAAGCTGCTGCAAGGCACGCATGCTGATGTGGCCGTAGCGCGCATGCCAGATCTCACCATCTCTCGCCTGCACCACTGCTGCAAGACTCTGCTCACGCGTGATCTTGGTCGCCCCCAGCAGGCGGTACATGTCGCCCTCCCTCACCGACCTAGCCAACTCCTCTCCTGTATCCTTGTTGAGGATGTAGCCATAGTCATCATCGAAGACGACGCGTAGTCCTGTGTTTGTAAGAGAGGAGACTGAGAGGAGGTTGAATGCAGCATTAGGTACGTACAGCACGCCATGGAACACTCCCACTTCAATGCCACGCGGGGTCTCCAACCACATCTCCACAATCCCAATCCCTTCAGCATACACCACCCGATCATCACCCAAAGCGATAGGACGTGGAGGGATGGACAGCAACTGTGTAAACCACTCCCTGTGGTGCGTTAGACTCTTGGTACACCCAGAGTCTTTGTACCAGGCCAGATCCGCCTTCTCTACCTGCGATATGTCAGACTTCGCCATGAAGAGGCGGTCGCGCACCTCTTTGGCCACGTTCATGTTGCCAAAATGGCGCACGCCGGTCTGGTTCTGCTGCTGCTGCTGGTGGTGCTGCTGACGTTGCTGTGACTGCTGCTGCTGTTGCTGGGGAGATTGCTGCTTTTGCTGCTGCTGCTGCTGCTGCTGCTCCTTCTGGTCCCTCTTGAACTTGAAGCACTCTTTCTTGTAGTGCCCCTCTTTCTGGCAATAATGGCACTTGCCCTTCTTCTTGCCTCTCTGCTGCCCGGACTGCTGCTGCTGCTGGTTGCGTGAGCCCATCGCCATGAAAGCTGCTTCACTGCTGCTGTTACCGCCATTGCGTTTTGCGGCATTGCGTCGCAATTCCACCTGCACCAGGTGTGTGTAGATGAAGTCGAGGTCAAGAGTTGGCTGGCACTCCAGCGTCTCTCGCACCGTGTCGTAGCTGGTTGGGAGTCCCCTCAGCAAGAGGAGGATGAAGCGCGTCTCTTCAACAGGGTTGTTGGCCGCTCTCAGCTGCTTCGCCAGCTCCTTTGCCTTGTCCAGGTACGCCTCCATCCCTTCACCACCCTGCATTTTCAGCGCCATCATCTTTTCCTCCTAAAGCATGAGGAATGCAGGATCCTTGCTCTCATACTTCTTGCACAACGTGTCCCACCCCTCCTTTGCAGTAGCCTTGTCTCTCACGTACTGAAGATGCGGGTTGGAGATGGTGTTGACAAGCAACCTGTAGGCCTGTCTGTCCTTCTTCTTCCATTCCTCATACGCCGCCGCTGCAGTTGTAGATGAACTTGCATCTGTTGCACCTTTCTGCGGCGTCTTCCCCGCCACCACCTGAGCTGCGGTGATGCCTTTTGCCTGTGGAGGCGGAGCGCGCTCGTCGCCACTCACCACCTCCCACAAGCCCCTCTCCTCCAAAAGGGGGCGGGTACGGATCTTCCAAATCGTGAAGTTGGCACGTCCTTCCAGCCTCTCCAAGGGCTGGGCTGCTGTTACCACGCCTGCTGCTGCCATTTTGAGCTTTGGTGATGCTCAACGTTGCCCTTGGGTGGCGGCGCTACCCCTGCTTCTGCTGCTGTTTCTGCCAGAAATCTGTCTGACAGAAAATGGACTGTAGATCCCAGCAGACTGGGAATGTGGAAAAACTGAGCCCACCAATGGAAAATTCAGCTCAAAACCTTTCAGATCGACCCATAAAACAGGGTCATCAATAGGGGATTTTGAAAGATATGCCCTCTTGAAAACAGGGTGTGGTTCTGCTCCTACTCCAACTCAGACCAGCCAGCTTGTAAACGGCGTTTCTCCCAAACTAATCAATGGAATGCAAATATTTTTGCACCAATGGAAAGCTTAGGAAAAATACTACAATTCGCATGGGCCACGTTTTAAATTTGACAAAGAAACGAGAGAGTTATGGTCATCACAAGGCGACAGTCTTACTCATAGAGAAGAGTGTAGCCCTGGCCGACCTCGTTTTGAGCATAACTGTCAATCCGACCGTTGGATCTTTAGGATCTTGCGCTCGTTGAAAAGCTTGTCTCTCGAAATTGAAGATCCAGTGGTCGATTGTCAAATTTGGTCAAGGTTCGACCCTAACCCGTCACTCTCAAAGTGACGGCCTGTGCTGGCTGAATCTTGCAGAATCTGGCTCTGATACCAGATGTTGGATCTGGAGGAGAGAGGGAGTCTTGGAGCAGCGAGCATGTGGAACTAAAAGGGCATCAGTTGTGCTGAAGAATGGATTACATATAGAGCGAGAGCTTGGGCAAGTCTGCCCTCTCACAAACCACACCACTTAGCCATGGAGGCTAAGATTCACACACTAGAGTCCACAATCTCACACAAGGGAGGAAATCAGCCTAACAATCAGGCTGACCAGTCACACACGACCTAGAGAGCTAGAGAATGCTCTCATGGCACACTCCTAGTGGTCACATGACCCACAAACCCATGGAGAATCACCATGTGTCCATGGCTAGCACACAAGGATCTCACCACACCTGAAAAGTAAGGAGAGGTACCTTTATCCTAGTCAGCACACTCTGACAAGGCAATCCTAAGACCAAGGACCTTTTTAGATATTTCTCCCATCAGGTCTTGACCCTGGACCTCTTGCCTTTTTCTTTTCTCAGGCTAAGGCATGGAGCCATCGCCCATGGCCACCCAAACATCGGCGGTCCATGACCATTCAAACTTCAAAAATTCATATCTCCCAATCCGACCGTTGGATCGGCCTGAAACTTGGACCGTAGATAATTTGCCACCTGATCTTTCCAATGGTGAAGACGGATCCACAATCGGAACAGGAATCTGGAAGTTTCCTGGAACTTGCTCCTGTGGACCTGAAATTGAGCCGGACGGCTCCTTTCCCAACAAGGAGTGTGCCATGAGAGCATTTTCTAGCTCTCTAGGTCGTGGGTGAGTCGCCAGCCTCATAACTAGGCTGATTTCTTCTCTTGTGTGAGATTACGGACTCTAGTGTGTGAGCCTTAGCCTCCATGGCTAAGTGGTGTGGCTTGTGAGAGGGCTGATTTACCCAAGCTGTAGCTCTATATGTACTCCATCATTTTGAGTGATTTAATAACCATTCTTCAGTACCACTGATGCCCTTTCAGTCCCACATGCTCGCTCCTCCAAGGCTCCCTCTCTCCTCTTGTTCCAATACTTGTTCTACTGTGACAATGGGAGAACCACTCTACTCTCCCATTTTTGATGCTGCAAATACAATAGACTCGTCAGCAGAAGCAGATCAAGAAGGAGATACAATACTACCAACAGTAGCAGTTATGTCAGGGTATGCTACAAGCCTGGTGAGCGCTGCCATTTTTGGATGCTATAGAAACCAGAACAGATTGAGGTCGTAGTTGTAGCGGATTCAGATGAACTAACATCGAACAAGGAGGCCATGGCTGTAGTAGATGTAGTAGATTGGGTGTAACCTATGCAGCAGGAGATACAGTCACAGCTTGATAACTGTACGAGTATGGGAGCTGACTCAGCATCCACCTGGATGTATGGTGATCAAGTACAAGTGGGTATTCAAGAAGAAGCGGGGAGTTGATGACAACATGGAAAAATACAAGGCAAGGCTGGTCGCCAAGGGCTACTAGTAGCAGGAGGACATTGATATACAGAAACTTTTCTCCCTGTTACAAAGTTTGCCTTTGTGTACATGCTCCTCTCCTATGCAGCAACTGAGGACTTTGAGGTTCACTACATGGATTTCAAGATGGTATTATTCAATGGTGAATTGGAGGAGGAGATCTACATGCAGCTGCCAGAGGGGTTCATCATGGATGGCCAGGAGTATCTTGTTTGCAAGTTGCAGAAGTCGTTGTTCAGCCTCAAGTAAGCGTCGCGTGCTTGGAACCAGAAGTTGGATGCGGCACTCGAGTACATGGAGTCTGAGTGCAGCGAGTGTAGTTACTGCGTGTATCACTGGCAGCATGAGGAATGAGATCCTCATCATCATTATCTATGTGGATGACATGCTCCTCCTTTCCAATAGCATGTCTGCACTGTAGGAGTTCAAGGATCCGATAAAAGAGCACCTCCAGATGTCTGATCTCGGAGAGGAATCATACTTCTTCGGCATCCAGATCATACCTGACCGGAAAACATACTCTCGCTATAGTAGAGTCACTATATCAAGGAAGTCTTGAAGCGGTTCTGCATGGTAGAGAGCAAATCCATCAGCATGCCGCTGTAGACGTGACAATACCTCGTGAGCTTCAGTGGAGAAGTATCATCGGCTACATAGACGCAGATTAGGCTTCAAAACCTGAGGACTGAAAGTCCATCTCTGGACATATATTCCTCATGAATGGTGAACCATCAGCTGGTGCAACAAGCGGCAAGTGCGCGTGGCTACCTAAAGTACAGGAGCTGAGTACGTCTCTCTCAGCTTTAGAGCCAACGAAGTAGTCTGGCTTCAGCATCTCATGGTGGAGATGAGTGGGAGTGCAGCAGTTCTAGTTCTTATGTACATTGATAACCAAAGTGTAATCGCACTATCCAAAAAGGTCCTTGGTCTTAGGATCACCTTTTCAAAGTATGCTCACTGTGACAAAGGCTCCACTCCTTACTTTTTAGGTGAGATGAGATCCTTGTCTGCTAGCCATGGACACATGGCAATTCTTCCTGGGATTGTGGGTTATCTGACCACTAGGAGTGAGCCATGAGAGTATTCTCTAGCTCTCTAGGTTGTCTGTGACTGGTCAGCCTAATTACTAGGTGATTTTTGTTGTTCTTCTATGCCCCATGGCCACTGCTATGGCTTGACGGACAGGTTGGGCATGCACTGCTCCCTTGGAGTAAGTCCCCCAAACCTTGTTCGTGGTGCAAGTCCAAGCGAGATACCAGAAGTGTAGCGCAACGAATAGCATCTTGGACTTAGGAACAACAGGTCCTACGATCGAGTCTTGATGTGCGCAGAAGTCAAGCGCGTGCACCAATCCACCTCCCTTGCGAACAGATTATTAATCCTACAATGGCTGATCAGCATGCGGGTGAATGAGGGCGAATCAATCCCCGATTTCCTACAGGAGTTTGAAGGACTCCTTGGCGAGGCTCGTCAGATGAACTGGGACCTTGACGAGAACATGTAAGCCATGATTCTCCTCATGGTGCTACCGGAGAGCTGGAGCCCGATGATCACCGTCATGGGCGGCTGGAAGGAGGACGACCTGACGTACACGGCAGTGTTCGAGTACGTGCGAAAAGAGGCCATGCGCCGCAGCGGAAGTGAGGCTAACTTCTCAGCCTATGCCGCATGCTACGGTGGCCGCGGGAGCAAAGGGTTAGCCTCTGGTCAGAAAGGCAACAGCGGAAGCGGTGGTGGCGGAGGCAACAATGGCGGCAAGGCTCCCAAGCGACAGGGTAAGTGCCACAACTGCGGCAAACCTGGGCACTGGACAAGAGAGTGCAGGTCGCCAAAGAAGGAAGACAGCAGAAGCGATGGGAAGAAAGGCAACAAAAAGGGTGACAAAGAAGCTACCAATATGATGACACAGAGCACGCCTCCAGAAAAAGGAGCGGCGCTACTCAGGCCAGGAGCTTTTCGGCTTGACTCCGGCACCAATCATCACTCTAGCAACGACCAGGCTGGATTTGTCTCCATCGGTCCCACCGATCGGCGGTTCAGATGCGCAAACGGTAGCGTCGTAAACGCAAAGGACGTGGGCGACAAGCTAGTGAGCATCAGCCTCAATGGTGCGGAGAAGGATCTACGGCTACGTGACGTGGTCTACATGCCCTCCTTTGCGGCAAACCTTCTGTCCGTGTCAAAAATAACGGACGACATGACTATGGTGTTCACGCAGAAGAAGGCGGTCATCGCCAGGAACGAAGACATCAAGGTCCTCTACGCCAACAAAGATCTTGTGGCACAGGTTCCACGGGTTGACGGACTCTACGTAATGTAGACAACGGCAGCAAAGAGCTCGGAAAAGGAGGACCATGCGGGTGCTACGGAGGCAGTGGTCCCGACATCCACACAGGAGAGCACACCAACAAAAACTGAAAAAGCATCCTCTGCCGCAAAAGATGAAGACGCTGATCTGTGGCATAGACGCTTTGGGCATGTGGCAAACAGCACGCTCCAAGTCATCCAGCAACAACAGCTGGTCCGTGACATGGATGGTTGCAAGAAGGATGCGGTTGGATGTGGCAGCCTGTGTGAACCTTGCCTCCAAGGGAAGACCAAGCGAAAGCGCTTTGAGCACAATGGTCGCCGCGCAGAATCAGCCCTTGACCTCATTCACACCGACGTGTGCGGACCCTTTTGCATGGCGTCAAATGGTGGTAGCAAGTACTTTCTGACCTTCATAGACGACCACAGTCGCAAGGTGTGGATCTTCTTCCTCAAAGCAAAGGGAGAGGTCAGAGAAAAGTTGCAGGAGTTTGTCGCCATGGTGGAGCGGCACACCGGAAAGAAAGTCAAAGCGTTGCGAAGCGACCACGGTAGAGAGTACGAGGCATGCAAGGGCTGGTTGAGGCAACATGGGATCAGCCACCAGCCCACAATGCCTTACACGCCACAGAGCAATGGTGTTGCCAAACGGATGAATCAGACCATCCTCGGCATAGTGCGTAGCATGCTCTTTGATGCAAAGCTTCCACCGCGGTTCTGGGCGGAAGCGGCAAGAACGGCATGCTATCTCATCAACCTGACTCCTGCGGCTACTCTGGCCAGACGCGGAAAGAAGAAGGGAAAGCAACAGATGACGCCACAAGAAGGTTGGTCAGGGAAGAAGTCGGACGTACAGTTCAAAGTATTCGGCTACACCGCATGGGCAAAGGTCCAGGCGGGCGAGGGTGCCGGCAAGCTGGATGCAAGAGCGCGAAAGTACGTTATGGTGGGCTATGAGACGGTCCACAAGACCTACCGCCTGTGGGACCTGGCAGGAAGAAGACTCATCACCAGCCGAGGCGTAACCTTTGACGAAAGGAAACCAGGCAAGGAAGAGATGCTTGATCCCACGCAAGCTCCAAAACAGGGAGAGTGGTTGGTGCTGCTGGAGTCAGGAGATAAACCTCCCGAAAACTGGCAAGTGGTGCCAGTACAGCAGGCCGTGAAGAATAGTGGTGTGGCAGGAAGAGCGGCTATGCAGGCTGACGCAGCGGCGAGCTCCGATACAGAGTCGGAGACGTACGAGGCCTCTGAAAACAGCTTGGAGGCTAGTGGCTCTTCACAAGAAGAAAACTTAACTACAGGACATCCTGCAGCACAAGAGCAACAGCATTGCACAGATCCACCAGCAATGCAACGTCGCGGCACACAAAAAAGAAAACAAACTCCAAAGTACGACGCTGACATCGGAAGCTGGACGAGACTGAGCTGGTCCTGTTTGGCTCAGGGAGAGCCGCTCACTGTGGCTGGGGCGCTGGCAAGGCCCGATGCGGCCAAGTGGAAGGAGGCGGTGGACAGCGAGCTCGCGTCCATCGAAGAAAATGGCACATGGGTGCTGGTGAACATACCCGCTAACGCTCACGTGGTGGGCTCAAAATGGGTGCTCAGGTTGAAGCAGAAGCAAGATGATAGCATCGACAAGTACAAGACAAGGGTCGTGGCGAAAGGATTCTCACAGCACGATGAGACATTTGCACCGGTTGTCACGTTTGCCTCAATCAGATCCTGCTTGCCGTCGCTGCCGCCACCAAATGGATATGAAGACAGCTTTCCTTTATGGGAAGCTCGACAAGGAGGTACTAATGGAGGTGCCGGAAGGTGTCAAAGCACCCGAGGGTAAGGTGTGCAAGCTGGTGAAGGCGTTGTACGGGCTGAAACAGGCCCCACGGATCTGGTACAAGGAGATGGACAGCTTCATGGCTGAGATCTCCTTTGCACATTGCAGGAATGACCCCAGCGTCTATGTGCGGGAGGACAAACGTGGCTTGCTGCTCGTGGCATTGTACGTGGACGATCTCATCATGTGTTCTTCCTCGCAGGAGGCCCTTACGGACCTCAAGAAAAATCTGGCCAGCAGGTTTAAGATGAAGGACATGGGACCTCTCGAGTACTACCTCGGGATTGCTGTTCACCGCAACCGCAAAGCAGGCACCATCGAGCTCAACCAGACCAAGTACATCATGGACGTCTTGAAGCGCTACAACATGGAGGACTGCAAACCCGTCAGCACCCCCATGCC
>SZWC01000043.1:509329-532688 GCA_023375785.1 Penium margaritaceum | reverse complement strand
TATGAGGCAGGAGATACAGTCGTAGCTCGATAACGGTACATGGGAACTGTCTGAGCGTCCACCAAGACGCAAAGTGATCAAGTGCAAGTGGGTGTTCAAGAAGAAGCAGGGAGCAGATGGCAACCTGGAAAAATACAAGGCGAGGCTGGTCGCCAAGGGCTACTCATAGTAGGAAGGCATCGACTACATGGAAACCTTTACTCCCGTTACAAAGTTTGCCTCTGTGCGCACGCTCCTTTCCTATGCAATAGCTGAGGACTTTGAGATTCACCACATGGATGTCAAGACGGTATTCTTGAATGGTGACTTGGAGGAGGACATCTACATGGAGCAACCGGAGGGGTTCGTCATGGATGGCCAAGAGTACCTGGTTTGCAAGGTGCAAAAGTCGCTGTATAACCTCGAGCAAGCATCGCATGCTTGGAACCAGAACTTGGATGTGTTGCTGCAGTGCATGGGATTTGAGTACAGCGGGTGTGACTACAGCGTGTATCGCTGGCAGCATGAGCATGAGATGCTCATCATCATTGTCTATATAGATGACATGGTCCTCCTTTCCAACAGCATGTATGCACTGCAGGAGTTCAAGGAGGCCATAGAAGAGCGCTTCCAGATGTCTGATCACAGGGAGGTATCATACTTCCTTGGTATCCAGATCACGTGTGACAATAAATCATGCTCTCTTTCGCAGTACCAAAGCCGCTACATCAAGGATATCTTGCAGTAGTTCAGCATGGCAAGGGCTAAACCCATCGGCATGCCGCTAGAGACGTGGAAGTATCTCGTGAGCTTCACTGGAGAAGCGGATGCAGCTTAGCGGCAGATGTACCAGAGCACGGTCAGCAGTCTCATGTACCTGATGGTGGTAACTAGGCCAGACGTCGCATAGGATGAGAGCGCTGTGAGCCAGAATATGGCGAATCCGGGACCTTAGTACAAAAAGGCAGTGAAGCGGATCTTCCGCTACCTTGCTGGAACCATCAATATCGGCATCACGTACAAAGGCAACGACAATAACATCATCGGCTATACAGATGCAGATTGGACTTCAAACCCTGAGGACCGCAAGTCCATACCTGGACATGTGTTCCTCATGTATGGTGGGGCCATCAGCTAGTGCAGTAAGCGGCAGGTGGTCGTGGCCACCTGAAGCACGGAAGCTGAGTATGTCTCTCTCAGCTTTGGAGCCAAGGAAGCAGTTTGACTTTAGTATCTCATGGAAGAGATGAGTGGGAGTGTAATAGTTAAAGTTCTGCGCATCGACAACCAGAGCACAATCGCACTCGCCAAGAATCTTGAGCACCATGCACGTACCAAGCATATTGACATCGCATATCACTTCATCAGGTACATGATGCAAGAGGTGCTATCAAGCTAGAGTTTACTCCAACCAGCAAGTAGGTCCTTGATTTCTGTACTAAGCCAGTGACCCCTGAGAAGTAGCAGTTCTGCATGAAGGCATGTAGACTCAGCCCACTCTGACTACAGCAAAGTGGGAGATTGTTGGGAAAGGAGCCATGCGGCTCAGTTTCAAGTCCACAAGAGCAAGTTCCAGGAAACTAGCAGATGCCTACTCTGATCGTCCTTTATCAGTGGAAAGATTATGTAGCAAATTATATACCGTCCAAGTTTCAGGCCGATCCAATGGTCGGGTGGGGAGATGTTTGAAGTTTCTGGGGTCATTGACCGTCAGTACCTGGGTGACCATGGGCGATGGCTCCATGCCTTTGCCTGAGAAAAGAAAAAGGGCAAGAGGTCCAAGGTCAAGATCTCATGGGAGAAATATCCAAAAATATCCTAGATACTTGGATTGCCTTGTCACAGTGTACTGACTAGGAAAAAGATACCTCTCCTTACTTTTTAGGTGAGGTGAGATCCTTGTGTCCTAGCCATGGACACATGGCGATTCTCCATGGGATTGTGGGGTATGCGACCACTAGGAGTGTGCCATGAGAGCATTTTCTAGCTCTCTAGGTCGTGGGTGAGTCGCCAGTCTCATAACTAGGCTGATTTCTTCTCTTGTGTGAGATTACGAACTTTAGTGTGTGAGCCTTAGCCTCCATGGCTAAGTGGTGTGGCTTGTGAGAGGGCTGATTTACCCAAGCTGTAGCTCTATATGTACTCCACCATTTTGAGTGATTTAATAACCATTCTTCAGTACCACTGATGGCCTTTCAATCCCACATGCTCGCTCCTCCAAGGCTCCCTCTCTCCTCTTGTTCCAATACTTGTTCTACTGTGACAGTGGGAGAACCACTCTACTCTCCCATTTTTTATGCTGCAAATACAATAGACTCGTCAGCAGAAGCAGATCAAGAAGGAGATACAATACTACCAACAGTAGCAGTTATGTCAGGGTATGCTACAAGCCTGGTGAGCGCTGCCATTTTTGGATGCTATAGAAACCGGAACAGATTGAGGTCGTAGTTGTAGCGGATTCAGATGAACTAACATCAAACAAGGAGGCCATGGCTGTAGTAGATGTAGTAGATTGGGTGTAAGCTATGCAGCAGGAGATACAGTCACAGCTTGATAACTGTACGAGTATGGGAGCTGACTCAGCATCCACCACCCATGGTCACCCAGACACCGACGATCCATGATCCCAGAAACTTGGAAAATTCATATCTCTCAATCCAATCGTTGGACCAGCCTGAAACTTGGAACTTAGACAATTCACCACTTCACCTTTCTATTGGTGAAGTCGGATCAATGATTGGACTAGGCATCTAGTAGTTTCCTAGAACTTACTCCCTTAGACCTGAAACTAAGCAGGATGGCTCCTTTTCCAACAAGAACTAAACAAAATAACAAAGCAATGGCTTCTTTTTGCTAGTCGGATACTATTGACAAATGTCACATTATTTGGGGATATCTTGACTGTTAGTCAAACGGTCAGAGACCTTTTTATCCGTTGGTCAAGTCGATTACGTAATTGTCTGGAACCTTTATTGAGAACTTGGAGTGACCTGAGGGATGATCTGTCTGTCACTCCGTACTTGGCCACGGTCTAGAGTAAACGGCGCCGACAGGCAAACCGCCGACCGCCCTTGGTATTTTAACCAAGGTAGAGATCACACACGGAGTGGTGTCTCCACACTGAAAGTTTCACTTAGCTTGTCCCAACCGTGGCCGGAGAGTGTTCCAAACTCTCACCCAACATACAAAGCTACATACCAAAGTGTGCATTTGTACTCGTTCTTTATTCTCTTTCTTGGTAGCCAACAAGGGATTAGTTTTCTCCCAAGTCTCAAGAGTAAGAGATGATGTTATAATCACATGCAAATAACGGGCCTTATATAGTCTCTGGTCAGTGCTCCCAATGGCTCCTTGGAAGGGCCTCCCTCCAAGGCCACCCTAGACAGTGTCATCAGCTTTGATGACATGGCACCCTCTGTGACCGCCAAGTGGCGCTCGATCCACCTTGGACCTTCGAAGCTTCTAGGAAGCTTCCTTGGCCCTTTTTGGTCACAATGAAAATTTGGCCCTGGAGGGATTTGACCCCAGACCTCTCGCTTGCAAGACGGTGCCTTCACCTACTAGGCTATAGGAAGTTGTCCTAAGGAGCATGCACCAGGTAGACTGCCAAGAGTAGACCAAGGGGACTTACTCCACAAGGGTGAGCAG
Source organism: Penium margaritaceum (assembly GCA_023375785.1). NCBI lineage: Eukaryota > Viridiplantae > Streptophyta > Zygnematophyceae > Desmidiales > Peniaceae > Penium > Penium margaritaceum. The sequence continues at coordinate 529,061 of SZWC01000043.1, read as the reverse complement.
TGCATGCCTTGTCTCTTTCAGCCTGTCTTGCATATCGCTGGGGGACTTGCACTACAAGCGCAGTGCATACCCAGTCTAAATCTTCCGCTGATTGGACCAGGGGCATATACAGAACATAACAAACTCTCCCTTGTACCTGCGTCCATCTGCGGCTAGATTCCTGCTGTGGCCATGGACCCAGCGATGTCGGCCACCTGTGAAACAGCCCGCCCGTTCAGTCCTCGTCTGCTGCGCTCACCATCCCGATGCCTCGTGTCCCTGCCATGTGCGGGTCACTGTCCAGCAGCTTCGTCAGGAAGTCCGCGAGCATCTGCTTGGTCGAGATGTACTGCGGATCCACCACTCCCTTGGCGACGAGGTTGCGCGTATAGTGATAGCGGATGTCGATGTGCTTGGTCCGCCTCGAGACGGTGTCCTTGAACGTGATGTCCATCGCGCTCTGGTTGTCGACGTGGATAACTGTGACCTCCTTCTGTAGTGCGTACATCTCAGCGAGCAAGCTGTGTAGCCACTGCGTCTCCTTGCACACCTCAGACAACGCCACGTACTCAGCTTCTGCGGTTGAGATGGAGACACAATCCTGCTTGCGGCTGGCCCACGACACAGCGCCGCCGTTCACAAGGCACACAAAGCCCGAAGTGGACTTCCTATCATCCACGTTGCCTCCAAAATATGCATCGGTGTAGCACTTGAGGCGCAAAGGGTCTGTTCCTTGAAGGCCGCCGTACTACAGCCCCATGTGTCGTGTCTTGTTGAGATAGCGCAAAATGCGCTTCACGGCCTGCTAGTGGAGTGGCCCAGGTTTGGCCACGTACCGACTGACTAGCCCCACAGCAAAGGAGATGTCCGGCCGCGTGCCAACCATGGCATACATGATGCTACCCACCGCAGACTGGTACGGTACATCCTGCATTTCGCGACGCTCGGCTTCCGTGCTGGAGGACTGGGCTGAGGTGAGATTGCACTTCGTGGGGAGAGGAGTGCTGAGGGATTTGGCGTCTTCCATGCCATAGCGCCAAAGCACCTTTGAAATGTACTTTGTCTGGTTGAGCTCGATGGTGCCTGCAGCTCGGTTACGATGTATGGCGATGTCCAAGTAGTACTCGAGCTCGCCCATGTCCTTCATCTTAAACCGCCCATGCAGCTTCTCCTTGAGGCCCTCAAGGACCTTCATGGAGGTGGAGGCCAGAATCAGGTCATCCACGTACAGCGCTACCAGTAACTGTCCGTGGTCATCCGCACACACATTCACACTGGGGTTGTTGTGGCAGTGCGAGAAGCCAAGGCCGGCCATGAAGCTGTCCATCTCCTTGTACCAGATCCTTGGGGCCTGTTTCAGCCCGTAGAGCGCCTTGATGAGGCGACACACCTGCCCGGGTTTTGCCTTGACACCCTTGGGCACCTCCATGATTATCTCCTTGTCAAGCTTGCCGTAGAGGAAGGCGGTCTTGACGTCCATCTGGTGGATTTCCATGTTGCACGCCGCAGCCACAACCAGCAAGGTGCGGATGGAGGGGAAGGACGCCACAGGAGAGTAGGTCTCGTCGTACTCAGACCCTGCTCTCTGCGAGAACCCCTTCACGACGATCCTTGCCTTGTACTTGTCGATGCTATTATCTTGCTTGCGTTTGACACGTAAGACCCACTTCACGCCCACCACGTGTGCGTTTGGTGGTCTGTCCACCAGCACCCACGTTCCGTTCTCCTCGATGGAGGCGAGCTCGCTCTCCATCGCCTCCTTCCACTTAGCGGCGTCCGGCCGCGAGAGAGCCTCGGCGATGGTAGCCGGCTCTCCCTGCGCAAGGCACAACTAGCTCAGGCCAGTCCACTCGGCCTTCCCTCCGTCGTAGTGCTTTGCAGGCTTTGCTTAGCGGTCACTGCGCCNTTGTCTTGCTTGCGTTTGACACGTAAGACCCACTTCACGCCCACCACGTGTGCGTTTGGTGGTCTGTCCACCAGCACCCACGTTCCGTTCTCCTCGATGGAGGCGAGCTCGCTCTCCATCGCCTCCTTCCACTTAGCGGCGTCCGGCCGCGAGAGAGCCTCGGCGATGGTAGCCGGCTCTCCCTGCGCAAGGCACAACTAGCTCAGGCCAGTCCACTCGGCCTTCCCTCCGTCGTAGTGCTTTGCAGGCTTTGCTTAGCGGTCACTGCGCCGTAGTGGTGCTGGTGCTGGCTGCTCATGCTGCTGCTGCTGCTGTGCTTCCCCAGGAGGGGTTGCTGGAAGAGAAGAGCCACTGGCCTCCGAGGAGGCCGGATGTCTTCAACGCGGTGTCAGATGTCAACTCCATTTCAGCCTGAGCGGACGCTTTCCCTGAATTGGCAGCCTCGCTGGCTATGGCCACTGGCGTCCCACGCCAGTTAGGTGGGGGTGTGTCACCCACCTCCAGCAGCACGATCCACTCTCCCTGTTTTGGAGAGTTCTCTGGGTCCAGCAGTTCTCCCTTGTCGTGTGACTCTTCCTGAAAGGTCACATCTCTGGAGGTGATGACTCTCCCAGCTGCCTGGTCCCACAGCCTGTACGCCTTGTACGCGGCCTCGTAGCCGATCATCACGCACTTGCGCGCACGTGCATCCAACTTCCCCGCTCCTTGCCCGTCCTAGATTTTGGCCCAAGCCGTGCAGTCCTAGCCCTGCTCTGCGACCGTTTTTGGAAAGCCTTTAGGTGAGAGGCATCCGGCTTCTTTCCCGACCACGCCTCCTGCGGCGTCATGCGTTCTGCACTTTGCTCCTTTTTTGTCCCCTTGCTGCGCAGTACTGCAGCAGGCATGATGTTGATGAGGTAGCATGCAGTGCGCGCTGCTTCTGCCCAGAAGTGAGGAGGGAGCTTTGAGTCGAACAGCATGGTTCGCGTCATGGCCAGAATGGTCTGGTTCATGCGCTCGGCCACGCCGTTGTTCTGCGATGTATAGGGGGTAGTAGGTAGGTGGACAATGCCGTGTGCCCGAAGCCACAGCTTGCACCCCTCGTACTCTCCGTCGTTGTCGCTCTGCAGGGCCTTGACCTTCCGCCCGGTTTGTCGCTCCACCATGGCGACAAACTCTTGCAGGCGCTCCAGTACCTCTCCCTTTGTTTTGAGGAAGTACACCCATACCTTCCGAGAGTAATCATCGATGAAGGTGAGGAGGTACTTGGAGCCGCCGTTTGACGTGGTGCGGATGGGGCCGCACATGTCGTTGTGGACGAGGTCGAGTATGCCCTCTGCTCTGCGACCGTTTTTGGAGAAGCGTTTCCGCTCTGTCTTCCCTTGCAGGCAAGCCTCACACCAAGCGTTGCATCCACCCTTCAGCTCACACCCCTCCAGCCCGCGTACAAGCTTCTGCTCCTGCATGACCTACAGGATGCTGTCGGCCACGTGTCCAAGGCGTCTGTGCCACAGCTTTGCAGTTGCTGCTCCCGCGTCTTTAGCCGCCACAGCAGGCGACATGGATGGTGTCTTGGCATTTGGCGATGGTGCAGCTTCTGCTACTGCCTCTGCCACCCCAGCGTGCCCTTTCGAGCTCTTTGTCTTCAGAACATAGAGCCCATCCGTTCGTGGCACCTTGGCGACAAGGTCTGACGCAGCATAGGTAATCGTCACGTCCTCGTTCTTGAGGATGACGGCTTCCTTCTATGTGAACACCACCGTCATCGCGTGATCCATAATCCGCGAGACGGAGAGGAGGTTCGCGGTGAAAGTTAGCATGTAGACAACGTTCTGCAGCCGCAACTCCGTTTCGGCTCCGTTGAGCCGTGTGTGCACGACCTTCTCTCCCTCACCAGCCGCGTACTCGATGCCGCTGTTGGCGCACCGGAATTTGGCCGTGGACGGTGTGAGGGACGAGAAGCCACATGCCTCGCGAGAGGTGGGGTAGTCCGTGCCACTGTCGAGCCCAAAGGCTCCCGGCCATAGCAGCGTAGAGCCCTTGGGAGGGGCCTTGCTCTCGGCCATCATGCTCGTGGACGTCGAGTCCACCTTCTTACTCACGTTGCTGCTCCTACCACCGCCTCCTTCCTTCTTTGGTGCACGACACTCCCGCACCCAATGCCCCGCCTTGCCACAGTTATGGCACTTGCCCTACCTTTACTGTTACCATGAGAGGAGGTGCCTCCCGAGCTACTCGCGTATGCGGCATTGTTGATGACGCTGTTGTTGCGCCGCATGGCCTTGTTCTGGACAAACTCGGAGACACGAGGGAACGTGAACTCCGACTCCTCCCAACCACCCAAGGTGGTGATCATGGGGTCCTAGCTTGGCGGCAAGGCCATGAGGAGAATCATGGCCTACATTTGTTGGTCGAGCTGCCAGGACATGGCGCGGGCTTCTTGAAGCAGTCCTTCGAACTACTGGAGGAAGTCCGAGATGGATTCCCCTTCACCCACCCACAGCCCGATGAGACGCTGCAGGATGAAGAGTCGTTCGTCAGCTTGGTGTAAGCCTCAGCTGCCGTCGTACACCCCTCGATGTGGGAGATTAGGGAAGGGCTTATGGACGTGACGAGGAGTGAGAGAGCGATGTCATTCCGCTCTTGCCACTCTGCGTATTCCGCGCTTGCCTCATCCTCCGGTGCTACCTCCGTCCCTTTCAGCATGTTGAGGTACCCGCGCACGCGCATCACCATCTCAAACTGCCATTTCCACGTGCCGAAGGCTTTGCCATCGAAGCATGCGATGGCGTTGGCCGCACCCAACTCGGTGGGCCGTGAGGTGACTGGAACGATCTCTTGATCCCTCGGCATGATTGCGGTGTGATCAAGGATGCTCACTTAGTCTCTACTGTTCTGCTTCGTTGAGGCCGATGTAGGCTGATGAGGCTGGTGACTGCTACAGATTTTCAAGGTGCAGTCCGTTGTATTCCCCTCCAACCGATGATCTCCTAGCTATTGTGGAGGAAGTACTCCCACAGACACAGAGTCGTACCCACAAGGGCAGAGCATAACCCGCTTAGAACTCGAGGGTCATACAAACAATGGTAGAGCGTATCCTCGTTCCTTGTCCGTGGAGAGTAGAAGTGGACCACGGGTCCAGCCCGCGTCCGGTCTCTCACAATGCGTACCTTGGTCCAAGGTGGACCGACGATGAAGTAGATGGAGCAGTGGTGTCTTGTCTGCTGCGGAGGTACCTACCACGTGAACTGAGCGGTGGTACAAAGAACCAAGTTTCCCGATCAGTGTGGACCCATAACTCTTTGTCACTCCGTACTTGGCCACCGTCTAGAGTAAACGGCGCCGACAGGCAAATCACCGACCGCTCTTGGTATTTCAACCAAGGTAGAGATCACCCAAGGAGTGGTGTTTCCACACTCAAAGGTTCACTTAGCTTGTCACAACCGTGGCCGGAGAGTGTACCAAACTCTCACCCAACTTGCAAAGCTACACACCAAAGTGTGTACTTGCACTTGTTCTTTATCCTCTTTCTTGGTGGCCAACAAGGGATTAGTTTTCTCCCAAGTCTCAAGAGTAAGACATGATGTTATAATCACATGCAAATGACAGGCCTTATATAGTCTCTGGTCAGTGCTCCCAATGGCTCCTTGGAAGGGCCTCCCTCCAAGGCCACCCTAGACAGTGTCATCAGCTTTGATGACATGGCACCCTCTGTGACCGCCAAGTGGCACTTGATCCACCTTGGACCTAAGAAGCTTCTAGGAAGCTTCTTTGGCCCTTTTTAGTCACAAAGAAAATTTGATCCTGGGGGGATTTGACCCCGGACCTCTCGCTTTCGAGATGGTGCCTTCACCCACTAGGCTATAGGAAGTTGTCCTAAGGAGCATGCACCAGGTAGACAACCAAGAGTAGACCAAGGGGACTTACACCACAAGGGTAAGCAGTGCATGCCTTGTCTCTCTCAGCCTCTCTTGCATGTCACTGGGGGACTTGCGCTACAAGCGCAGTGCATACCCAGTCTAAATCTTCCGCTGATTGGACCAGGGGCATATACTTCTGTGTATGCCCCTGGTCCAATCAGCGGATGACACTGTCTCAGTACCAGATTTATTTCTCACACCCTCCAATCTGCTAGAGAGAGAGGATAATTTGTGTGAGAATTTGCATTTTTCATCTTTTCTTGGAGGGTCTACTCCATAGGTTAGGAGAAAGTTATCTCACATGGTACTTAGATTATCTCGGTGCCTGGTCAGAGCCACATGGTGGCTGTCGTTAGTCATGGTTTGGAGTTCTGCACGATCTTCATGGTTGATATTTGTATACCTCCGAGTCTGTTCTGCCTTGGTAATGGGAGGTCTAAAGTACGGAGGAGAACCCAAGAGAACATATGTCACTCCGAATCCATAAAGGAATTTCGGAAAGAGGACGTCCAGGACTTCATCAGCCAGTGGTCTACTGTCTCTGGGTTTCCATAAACGGAGTATGCGGGGAGGACATTGACACATCCTGTGAGGGGAGGAAGAATGGTGCAAATGTTGAAGGTGCTCTTGATCCAATTCTTCCACCAAGTGTGCTTGGAAATATTATGCCAGAGAAGGGGACCTGTGTGAGGCTCCAGGAGTAGAGGATGGTATGATATGTACTGGAAGGATTGGAGGTATGTACACATAAACCGAAGTCTTTGATGGTAGATAGAGGAGTGGTTGGTGACAAAAGTACAACTTTTTGTACATTGTTTGTCACAATGTGGGATCTAATGTAGCTAAGCGGATGAGTGAACAAAATTAGAAGTGATCATGGGAAGTACAGATACAGATGATGATGGCGGAGGAATGCACCATAGATGTGCTTGGCATGATCACTGGTCGTCACAAAATCAGAGATCTGATCTGTGAATCCGTGTGGATCCTTGTACGGATGCGAAGGAAGATTCGGCGTGGCCGCAGATCATTGCGAAGTAGACGATGCGACCGGGTGGATCCTTGTACGGAGCAGTCGACGAAAGATGATGAAAATGGTGGAATGATGAACGATAGAGTGGACGCAAGGGCAAAACCATGTGCGCTGGTGAATAGAGAAGTAGAATGCGACAAGGGGAAGACAGAAGCCGACGCACTGTAAGAAATCTGTTGCTGGCATGGGTACAGGCTGCTGTAAAACTGGCAGCGAACTTATGCAGGTCCTTGTGCCAGCTACAGATGTTGATAATGTACAGGCAGAAGCTGATGATATAAGAGTGGACGCAGGGACAAACCTTGTGCGCTAAGGAATTTTGATATGGGTGTAGGTCCTCACGCAATACGCAATGCGACTGGGTAGATCCTTGTGCCGAGCGGAGAATGATGCAAAGTCGAAGAAGGCAGAGATGGATGATGGTTGATTGGGCACAAGGGCGGAACCACGTGTAATGCAAAGTGATGCGGATGAGGGCAAGAACAACACAGATGATGAGGGGTAATTCGAAGGAGGCAGGTGAAACTGAGGTGATGAAGAAAGCTGGAGGAGACAAGCTAAGGATGAAGGCGAGGCGTGAAGACAGAGGGGACAAAGGTTGATGAGCGATGCTGATGATACGGTAAGGAAAGGAGGATGATGAAGAAATAGCAGGAGGAGAATGGCAAGGCCGGGAATGAGGCGGTAGGAGAAGTGTGCGAGGTAACTAATTACTTTGTTTGTCAGGACAGTTTCAGCTTGTCTCCAGTTGGCCCAAAACGTGAGCAGGAAGACTGTGGTGCCTGGTATCCTGATGATAAGAGAAGCTTGGCTTGAAGCAAAGGAAGTCGAGCAGCAAGCGGTAAAATTGTTCCTTTGATGCTAGGAGAGTGACGGCTTGTTCCCCAGTTGGCTCGCAACAAGAGCAGGAAGACTGGTGGTATCCAATATCCTGACAGCAAATGAAGTGCTACTTCTGCTGATGATGCAAGAGGACGGTACGAGGATGCAACTAGAGGCGGTGACGGCAAAGCGGCTGATGAGGGAGTAGCGGGAGGAGAAGATGATACAATCAAAGTAATTGAGGAAGAAGACCTCTTTTGCGGGAGCTCGAATGACAAGGATAGAATATGTGAGAAGAAGATAAGAAACTCCTAGGAAGATGGCGATAGATGGCAACTCGAGCGTTAATCTGAGTTCTTCTTCGACGTCTCGTCACCAGATTGGCTACGGGCGTGGATATGGGTACAGGGCTTGACCAAGATGGTGAGGTATTGTTTCCATCTTAGGAGCAGATGAGGTAGGACAGGAGACGTCAGCAGTTTGCGGAAGCAGAGAGATACGAAATGGTGATAGCAACAGTAATGAAATGATGAGTAGGTCAAGGTACACTAGGTGATGTTACGTGATGCGTGGATACCATGTCAAAAGAATGGAATGAGTGGGAACGGTAGTGTAGACCTGATATGCTCCTTGTCCATAGCTGACATTTGGCAGGCACAGGACGGACTAGGCATGCACTACTCCCTTGGAGTTCGTCCTCTAAGTCTGGTCAAGATAGACAAGGCATGCATTGCTCCTTTGGAACAAGTCCACTTGGTCTAAAGAGGATAGTCGACGTGACAAAAGTTGGTCTAAAGAGGATAGTATAGCCAGCAAACACTCCCTAGGACAACTCACAGTTAATCTCCGGAGCAAGAAGTCACTAGGTCAAATCTCAGCCCAGTGACTAATTTTCTTTGTCACCAAAAGGGGGACAGGAAGGTTCTAAGAGACATCTTAGAACATTCCAAGATCCTTCTTGGTGCTTGGTGCCACTTGGCGTTCACAGGGAGTACCATGTACACAGGGGGGATGATACAATCCAGATTATCCCCAAAGTAGCTCATCCAAGGAGCCACTACGTGCCTAGGTTAGAGACTAGCTCTAGGATAACAAGAACCTGTCAGTTGCCTATCATTGAGTACAATTCTTACCTTTAAGGCTCCTCACAAGATTGTCCATCAAAGGTAGACACTAAAGAAGCATTGGTTGGTCTAAGCTCCAGGAGTTCCTCGAACGAAAGTGATCAGGTGCCAAGGACACAGTACAAGGAAGTGATTACTATGAACTGCTCAATGAGGATATCACCTCTCGGTTGTAATACCAAGAGCGGTTTGTAGGAACCATTGTGTTGGACCTGAACCGTCGCCTCAGGCAGGTTGACAGGTAGGAGCAGAAGCAGGCAGAAGTAGTAGGAACACACAGACCGGTTAGTTGAGTGATGAAAGCTGAGATATACAAGCAGTCTTGACGAGTTAGTTGAAGAGCATGAAGGGAGGCGAGACACCAAAGCTAGGAGGTAGAGAGAGGTCAGCGAGAGGACATGAGATTAAGGCTAGTAATAGATGACAAATAGTGAATGAAGGACGACAAAGGAAAAGGTGGTGAGCTGGGAATAGCTGACGATGGCATAAGGAGTAAAGCGAAAATACAGCGGCTAAGCTATAGAACCGAAGGAAATAGGATGGTCAAAACTATTCTGGTTAACTTGAGGGAATGAATATCCCTGGTATAAAAGGACAAAATAGGATAAAATAAAGAAGAAGCAGCTTTTTTTTGCTAGACGAACGCTAGTGACTGATGTCATATTATTATAGGATGTCTTGACTCTTGGTCGAGCGATGAAAGATCTTTCTATCCATTAGTCAAGTCGGTTAGGTGAAATCCTGGAACCGTTATTGAGAACTCGTAGTGACCCGTGGGATGATCCGTCTCGCTTACAGATTTATTTCTCATACACCAGTCAGTCATGTCATACCGCCAGGCGCCTGAAGTACCACAGTACCCACGCCCTCAACTGCAAACACAATTCCGGATCCTGTCTTCAACAACATGTGATGTGAGGCAGCAGTGTCATACAGCCATTCATGCATGGACAAAATATACGTGGTGTTCATATACGTATACCCAAACCGCTGATCTGCAACTCCTGAGATGCTATTGGCTCTGGTAGATGAAGCTCTATCGGTGTAGTCTAGCCAATGGACGGAGCTGTTGTGGGTTGTTGTACCTCATTTGTTGCTCTGTAGATGCGCTACGTCCACCCCGGTGCAAGAATATGGGTTTTTGAGTCGGGTGACATATAGTAAGGCCCCTGGTAGATAACTACTGGCCCCTATTCCATGGAAATGGTAAGTGGAAGAGGAGGCAGTGATGGACCAAACGTGGCTACACCAAAAGATGGAGGTACTCGTATTCCACCTGTCTCCTATGTCATCCAAGCCGGCTGCTGTAGGTAATGAGCGAACTGAGGATGTGGCTGGTGAACAGTCTGTGACTATTGTGAAGGAGTCATGATACAAAGAAGCTCAGGTCATATACGCCACAAACATCACTGCTCTCCATAGTAGTTACAAATACGACTCCCTGCAGCTCTGCCACGACCGCACTTGCCTACGAACTGTCTGTCTTGATCCCCTCTGCCACCTCCTCCATTGCGATCTCCAATATATCCACATCTAGAGGAAGAGGATGTTGATGCATGATATATGAAAGCACTCGTTGTCGGGGTATCAGTCTCTCGCGACTCACCACGGAGAACATCCTCATAGTGTCAAAATTCCTCAAACACCCCTGTAAGGTCGGTGCTCTCTATGTTAATCACACCAGGTCTTCGTAACAAGCTACGACAGAACTCTCTATAGGACTTTCCAACGTGGAGAAAAACAAGATCTGACACTCCAACAAGAATCAAGGAGCGCCAAGGCCCAGAATCCTACGACGAATGTCCATTGCTGCATCCCAGTACTCTACAATCGGTATCCCTGGTTTGGGATACTGTTGCCAAAGTGTGTCGCGTAGTGTGATGACCAGGACCATACTTCGTTCTTAGTGACACGTGGCAAGGTGTTATATTGTTTCGTTTGGGCAACCAGTACCACTTCGCAGGTTGGGTATTTCTTCTCCTTTACCACCAAAGTAAAGGTGGCAGATTGCATAAGCTTATTGATCGAAAAGAGTACGCAGGAGGACCCGCTTCTCGGTGTCGTCGGTTAGTGGTGAGAGGTATAAGTCCTCTAAACCTTGTTCCCCCACCCACGCAAGGAGAGTGTCTTTCCATGCCAAGAAGTCCCGTGTTCCAAGCAGCGGCGGTTTAAGGTCCTTTTGGGATATTACTTTCGTCAAATCGTCCAACGTCACGGTTCCTGACGTGTCGGCAGGTTCATTAGCGCCGGGGTTGTCAATACCGTCGGGCACTGATCCAGCGGTATTCATTGTGGATACAAGACCTCATTGATGCTGTGGAGATGTTGGTGGTCATCTTACTACTCCTCCACTTCCTTTCTATTGTTGGGAAAGGAGCCATCCGGCTCAATTTCAGGTCCACAGGAGCAAGTTCCAGGAAACTTCCACATGCCTGCTCCAATCGTCGATCCATCTTCACCATTGAAAAGATTAGCTGGCAAAATTACCTACAATCCAAGTTTCAGGCCGATCCAACAGTCGGATTGGGCGATATGAATTTTCAAAGTTTCAGGGGTCATGGACCGCCGATGTCTGGGTGGCCATGTGTGATGGCTCCATGCCTTAGCCTGAGAAAAGAAAAAGACAAGAGGTCCAGGGTCAAGACCTGATGGAAGAAATAGGCAGCAAAACCAGCAGCTGACGAGACAGTGGGAGCAGAAATCCTTCCTGACCCAGTCTCTCCTGATCCTTCCTCTACTATGACAATGGTAGAATCACTCTACTCTCCCATGTCTGATGTAGTAGATACAGCAGCCTCATCGGCAGAAGCAGAGGAGGGAGATGTAGCACTGCTAGCACCAGCAGTTGTGCCAAGAGCACCGTCCCAGCCGCCCTTTAGCGCTCCAGTACCAGGTCGCGAGTGTTGGCAAAGGAGCCATCCGGCTCAATTTCAAGTCCACAGTAGAAAGTTCCAGGAAACGTCCAGATACCTGCTCCGATCGTCGATCCGTCCTCACCACTTGAAAAATCAGGTGGCAAGTTATCTACACTCCAAGTTTCAGGCCGATCCAACAGTCGGATTCGGAGATATGCATTTTCGAAGTTTCGGGGGTCATGGACCGGCGATGTGTGGGTGGCCATGGGTCATGGCTCCATGCCTTAGCCTGAGAAAAGAAAAAGGCAAGAGATCCAGGGTCAAGACCTGATGGGAGAAATATCCAAAAAGGTCCTTGGTCTTGGGATTACCTTGTCAGTGTGCTGACTAGGATAAAGGTACCTCTCCTTACTTTTTAGGGGAGGTGAGATCCTTGTGTGCTAGCCATGGACACATGGCGATTCTCCATGGTTTTGTGGGTGATGTGACCACTAGGAGTGTGCCATGAGAGCATTCTCTAGCTCTCTAGGTCGTGTGTGACTGGTGAGCCTGATTGTTAGGCTGATTTCCTCCCTTGCATGAGATTGTGGACTCTAGTGTGTGAGCCTTAGCCTCCATGGCTAAGTGGTGTGGCTTGTGAGAGGGCTGACTTGCCCAAGCTCTAGCTCTATATGTACTATATCATTTTGAGTGATTCAACAACAGAAGGTACCCTCTAAGGGTGCGTTACAAGCCTGGTGAGCGTGACCATTTGTTGGATCTCGAGGAGAGAGGGAGCCTTGGAGCAGCGAGCATATGGGACTAAAAGGGCATCACTTGTGCTGAAGAATGGTTGTTGAATCACTGAAAATGATGGAGTACATATAGAGCTAGAGCTTGGCAAGTCAGTCCTCTCACAAGCCACACCACTTAGCCATGGAGGCTAAGGCTCACACACTAGAGTCTACAATCTCATACAAGGGAGAAAATTAGCCTAACAATCAGGCTGATCAGTCACACACGACCTAGAGAGCTAGAGAATGCTCTCATGGCACACTCCAAGTGGTCACATCACCCACAAATCCATGGAGAATCGCCATGTATCCTTGTGTGCTAGCGCACACAAGGATCTCACCTCACCTAAAAAGTAAGGAGAGGTACCTTTATCCTAGTCAGTACACTCTGACAAGGGAATCCTAAGACCAAGGACCTTTTTGGATATTTCTCCCATCAGGTCTTGACCCTGGACCTCTTGCCTTTTTCTTTTCTCAGGCTAAGACATGGAGCCATCGCCCATGGCCACACCGACATCGGCGGTCCATGACCCCCGAAACTTCAAAAATTCATATCTCTCAATCCGACCGTTGGATCGGCCTGAAACTTGGGCTGTAGATGATTTGCCACCTGATCTTTCTAATGGTGAAGACAGATTGACGCTCGCAGCAGGCATCTGGAAGTTTCCTGGAACTTGCTCCTATGGACCTGAAACTGAGGCGGACGGCTCCTTTCCTAACAATCTCCCACTTTGCTGCAGTCGGAGTGGGCTGAGTCCACATGCCTTCATGCAGAACTGCTGATACTCACAAGTCACTAGCTCGGTGCAGAAATCAGCGACCTGCCTGCGGGTTGGAGTAAACTCCAGCTTGATAGCACCCTCCTGCACCATGTGCCTGATGAAGTGATATGCGATGTCAATGTGCTTGGTGCGTGTATGGTGCTCAGGACTCTTGGCGAGTGCGATTGCGCTCTGGTTATCAACGCGCACAGGAACTGGAACTGCTACACTCCCACTCATCTCCGCCATGAGACACTTGAGCCAAACTGCTTCCTTGGCTCTAAAGCTGAGAGAGACGTACTCAGCTTCTATGCTCGAGGTGGCCACGACCACCTGTCGCTTGCTGTACCAGCTGATGACACCTTCATTCATGAGAAACACATGTCAAGAGATGGACTCATGGGTCTCAGGATTTGAAGCCCAATCTGCATCTGTGTAGCCAATGATGCTGTTGTCGTTGGCATTCTAGGTAATGCCGACGTTGATGGTTAAAGCGAGGTAGCGGAAGATCCGCTACACTGCCTTCTGGTGCTCCGGTCCGGGATTAGCCATGCGCTGGCTCACAACGCTCACAGCCTGTGCGAGGTCAGGCCTGGTTTCCACCATCAGGTACATGAGACTGCGGACGGCGCTCTGGTACTTTTGCCGCTCAGATACATCTCCAGCGGCGTGCCGATAGGTTTGGCCTCTGCCATGCCAAACCACTGCAAGACGTCGTTGATGTAGCGACTCTGCTGTAGCGAGAGAGAGCATGATTTGCGGTCATGCATGATCTGGATGCCAAGGAAATATGACGCCACCCCGAGATCAGACATCTGGAAGCGCTCCTGCATGGCCTCCTTGAACTCCTGCAGTGCAGACATGCTGTTGGAAAGGAGGAGCATGTCATCCACATAGATAATGATGATGAGGATCTCATGCTAATGCTGCCAGCGATACACGCTGTAGTCACACTTGTGCTCAAACCCCATGCACTGCAACGCCGCATCCAACTTCTGGTTCCAAGCACGCGACGCTTTCTTGAGGTCGTACAGCGACTTCTGCAGCTTCCAAACCAGGTACTCCTGGCTATCCATGACGAATCCCTCTAGCTGCTCCATGTAGATCTCCTCCTCCAAGTCACCATTCAAGAATGCCGTCTTGACATCCATGTGGTGAACCTCGAAATCCTCAGCTGCTGCATAAGATAGGAGCGTACGCACAGAGACAAACTTTGCAACAGGGGTAAACGTTTCTGTGTAGTCGATATCCTCCTGCTGTGAGTAGCCCTTGGCGACCAGCCTCGCCCTGTACTTTTCCAGGTTACCATCTGCTCCTCGCTTCTTCTTGAACATCCACTTGCACTTGATCACCTTACGTCCAGGTGGACGCTCACTCAGCTCCCACGTGCCGTTGTCCAGTTGCGACTGTATCTCCTGCGGTACGGCTTACGCTGAATCTGATGCATCCAGTGCAGCCATGGCCTCCTTGTATGACGTTGGCTCATCTGAATCTGCTGCAACTGCGACATTCATCTGTTCTGGTTTCTGCAGTATCAGGAAATGGCCGCGTTCACTAGGCTTGTAACGCACCCTAAGAGGGTACCTGCGACCTGGTGCTGGAGCGTTAGCGGGCGGCTGGCGCAGTGCTGCTCGCACAACTGCTGCTGCTGGTGGTGCTACATCTCCCTCCTTTGCTTCTGCCGGTGAGGTTGCTGTATCTGCTGCATCAGATATGGGATGGTAGGGTGATTCTTCCACTGTTATAGTAGAGGAAGGATCGGGAGAATCCCTTTCCCAACAGTCTCTCATGATCCTTCCTCTACTATAACAGTTGGAGAATCACTCTACTCTCCCATGTCTTATGCAGCAGATACAACAGCCTCACCGGCAGAAGCAGAGGAGGGAGATGTAGCACCACCAGCAGCAGTAGTTGTGCCAGCAGCACCGCGCCAGCCGCCCGCTAACGCTCCAGTACCAGGTCGCAGGTACCCTCTTAGGGTGCGTTACAAGTCTGGTGAGCGCGGCCATTTCTGGATGCTGCAGAAACCAGAACACATGAATGTCGTAGTTGCAGCAGACTCAGATGAGCCAATATCATACAAGGAGGCCATGGCTACACCGGATGCAGCAGATTGGGCGCAAGCCGTGCAGCAAGAGATACAGTCGCAGCTAGACAACGGCACGTGGGAGCTGACAGAGCGTCCACCTGGACGTAAGGTGATCAAGTGCAAGTGGGTGTTCAAGAAGAAGCAAGGAGCAGATGGTAACCTGGAAAAGTACAAGACGAGGCTGGTCGCCAAGGGCTACTCCCAGTAGGAGGGCATCGACTACACAAAACCTTTTGCCCCTGTTGCACATTTTGCCTCTGTACGCACGCTCCTCTCTTATGCAGCAGCTGAGGACTTCGAGGTTCACCACATGGATGTCAAGACGACATTCTTGAATGGTGAGCTGGAGGAGGAGATCTACATGGAGCAGCCGGAGGGGTTCGTCATGGATGGCCAGGAGCACCTGGTTTGCAAGCTGCAGAAGTCGCTATACGGCCTCAAGCAAGTGTCGCGTGCTTGGAACCAGAAGTTGGATGCGGCGTTGTAGTGCATAGGGTTTGAGCGCAACGAGTGTGACTACAGCGTGTATCGCTTGCAGCATGAGCATGAGATCCTCATCATCATAGTCTATGTGGATGACATGCTCCTCCTTTCCAATAGCATGTCTGTACTACAGGAGTTCAAGGAGGCCATGCAGGAGCGCTTCGAGATGTCTAATCTCGGGGAGGCATCATACTTCCTCGGTATCCAGATAATGCGTGACCGCAAATCACGCTCTCTCTCGCTACAGCAGAGTCCCTACATCAAGGACATCGTGCAACGGTTCAGCATGGCAGAGGCCAAACCCATCGGCACACCGCTGGAGACGCGGCAGTACCTCGTGAGCTTCAGCGGAGAAGTAGATGAAGCTGAGCGCCAGAAGTACCAGAGCGCCGTCGGCAGTCTTATGTACCTGATGGTGGGAACCAGGCCGGACCTCGCACAGGCTGTGAGCGCTGTGAGCCATCACATGGCTAATCCTGGACCGGAGCACCAGAAGGCAGTGAAGCGGATCTTCCGCTACCTTGGTAGAACCATCAACGTTGGCATCACCTACAACGGCAACGACAATAGCATCATTGGCTACACAGATGCAGATTAGGCTTCAAATCCTGAGACCCGCAAGTACATCTCTGGACATGTGTTTCTCATGAATGGAGGTGCCATTAGCTGGTGCAGCAAGCGACAGGTGGTCGTGGCCACCTCGAGCGCAGAAGCTGAGTACGTCTCTCTCAGCTTTGGAGCCAAGGAAGCAGTTTGGCTCCAGCGTCTCATGGCGGAGATGAGTGGGAGTGTAGCAGTTCCAGTTCCTATGCGCGTCGACAACCAGAGCGCAATTGCACTCGCCAAGAATCCTTAGCACTATGCACGCACTAAGCACATTGACATTGCATATCACTTCATCAGGCACATGGTGCAGGAGGGTGCTATCAAGCTGGAGTTTACTCCAACTTGCAGGCAGGTCGGTGATTTCTGCACCAAGCCTGTGACCCGTGAGAAGCAGTAGTTTGTATGAAGGCATGTGGACTCAGCCCAGAATGACTGCGACAAAGTGGGATATTGTTGAAAAAGGAACCATCCGGCTCAATTTCAGGTCCACGGGAGCAAGTTCCAGAAAACTTCCAGATGCCTGCTTCGATCGTCCATCCCTCTTATTCATTAGAAGGCTCAGGTGGAAAATTATCTATAGTCCAAGTTTCAGGCCTATCCAACGGTCGGATTTGGAGATATGAATTTTCGAAGTATCGGGGGTCATGGACTGCCGATGTCTGGATGGCCATGGGCGATGGCTCCATGCCTTAGCCTGAGAAAAGAAAAAGGCAAGAAGTCCAGGGTCAAGACCTGATGGGAGAAATATCCAAAAAGGTCCTTGGTCTTAGGATTGCCTTGTCAGAGTGTGCTGACAAGGATAAAGGTACCTATTCTTACTTTTTAGGTGAGGTGAGAACCTTGTGTGCTAGCCATGGACACATGGCGATTCTCCATGTGTTTGTGGGTGATGTGACCACTAGGAGTGTGCCATGAGAGCATTCTCTAGCTCTCTAGGTCATGTGTGACTGGTCAGCCTGAATGTTACGCTGATTTCCTCCCTTGTATGAGATTGTAGACTCTAGTGTGTGAGCCTTAGCCTCCATGGCTAAGTGGTGTGGCTTGTGAGAGGGCTGACTTGCCCAAGCTCTAGCTCTATATGTACTCCATCATTTTGAATGATTCAACGACCATACTTCAGCTCAAGTGATGCCCTTTCAGTCCCACATGCTCGCTGCTCCAAGGCTCCCTCTCTCCTCCAGATCCGACATTTGGTATCAGAGCCAGATTCTACCAGATTCAGCCAACACAGGCTGTCAATTTGAGAGTGCCGGTTTAGGGTCAAAACTTGACCAAATTTGACAATCAACTACAAGATCTTCAAGTTCGCGAGACAAGCTTTCCACGGAGCTCAAGATCGCAAAGATTGAAGAGTTGGATTAAGAGTTATGCTCAAAACGAGGTCGGCCAGGCTACACTCTTCTCTATGAGTAAGACAGTCGCCTTGTGATGACCATAACTCTCTTGTTTCTTTATCAAATTTAAAAAGTGGCACATGCGAATTGTAGTAGTTCTCCTAAGATTTTTATTGGTACAAAAATATTTGCATTCCATCGATTCGTTTGGGATAGACGCCGTTTACAAGCTGGCTTGTCTGAGTTGGAGTAGGAGCAGAAGCAGACCCTGTTTTCAAGAGGGCATATCTTTTAAAATCCCCTGTTGATGACCCTGTTTTATGGATTGATCTGAAAGGTTTTGAGCTGCATTTTCCAGTGGTGGACTCAGTTTTTTCAAATTACCTGTCTGCTAGCATCTACCGTCTATTTTCTGTCAGAAGATTTTTGGCAGAAGGACTAGCAGAAACAGGGATAGCGCCGCCACCTAAGGGCAGCGTTGAGCATCACCAAACCTCAAAATGGCAGCAACAGGCGTGGTTACAGCAGCCCAGCCCTTGGAGAGGCTGGAAGGACGCGCTAACTTCACGTTTTGGAAGATCCGTACCCGCCTCCTTTTGGAGGAGAGGGGCTTGTGGGAGGTGGTGAGCGGCGACGAGCGCACTCCGCCTCCACAGGCAAAAGGCATCACCGCAGTTGAGGTGGTGGCGAGGAAGACGCCGCAAAAAGGTGCAGCAGATGCAAGTTCATCTACAACTGTAGCGATAGCGTATGAGGAGTGGAAGAAGAAGGAGAGGCAGGCCTACAGGTTGCTTGTCAACACCATCTCCAACCCGCATCTTCAGTACATGAGTGACAAGGCTATTACAAAGGAGGGATGGGACACGTTGTGCAAGAAGTATGAGAGCAAGGATCCAGCATTCCTCATACTTTTGGGGGAAAAGATGATGACGCTGAAAATGTACGGTGGTGAAGGGATGGAGGCGTACCTGGACAGGGCAAAAGAGCTGGCAAAGCAGCTGAGAGCGGCCGGCAATCCTGTGGAAGAGACGCGCTTCATCCTCCTCTTGCTGAGGGGACTCTGAACCAGCTACGACACGGTGCGAGAGATGCTGGAGTGCTAGCTAACTCTCGACCTCGACTTCATCTGCACACACCTATTGCAGGTGGAACTGCGTCACAATGCAGCAAAACGCAATGGCTGCAACAACAACAGTGAAGCAGCTCTCATGGCGATGGGCTCACGCAACGAGCAGCAGCAGCAGTCCAGGCAGCAGAGAGGCAAGAAGAAGGGCAAGTACCATTATTGGCAGAAAGAGGGGTACTACAAGAAAGAGTGCTTCAAGTTCAAGAGGGATCAGAAGGAGGAGCAGCAACAGCAGCAAAAGCAGTAATCTCCACAACAGTAGCAGTAGTCACAGCAACATCAGCAGCACCAGCAGCAGCAGCACAACTAGACCGGCGTGTGCCATTTTGGCAACATGAACGTGGCCAAGGAGGTGGGCGACCGCCTCTTCATGGCGAAGTCTGACATGTTGTTGAAGGAGAAGGCGGATCTGGCGTGATACAAAGACTCTAGGTGTACCAAGAGTCTGACACACCACAAGGAGTGGTTTACGCAGTTGCTGTCCATCCCTCCCTGTCCTATCGCTTTGGGTGATGATCGGGTGGTGTATGCTGAAGGGATTGGGATTGTGGAAATGTGGTTGGAGATCCCGCGTGGCATTGAAGTGGGAGTGTTCCATGGTGTGCTGTACGTACCTAATGCATTCAATCTTCTCTCAGTGTCCTCTCTCACCAACACTGGACTGCGAGTCGTCTTTGACGACGACTATGGCTAAGGCCTCCTTGCTCAGGTACTCTCCATAAGGCCTTATATAGTCTCTGGTCAGTGCTCCCAGTGGCTCCTTGGAGGGGCCTCCTCCCAAGGCCACCCTAGACAGTGTCATCAGCTTTGATGACATGGCACCCTCTGTGACCGCCAAGTGGCGCTTGATCCACCTTGGACCTTAGAAACTTCTAGAAAGCTTCCTTAGCCCTTTTTAGTCACAAAGAAAACTTGGCCCTGGTGGGATTTGACCCCGGACCT
>SZWC01000043.1:498124-509311 GCA_023375785.1 Penium margaritaceum | reverse complement strand
TAAGGCCTCCTTGCTCAGGTACTCTCCATAAGGCCTTATATAGTCTCTGGTCAGTGCTCCCAGTGGCTCCTTGGAGGGGCCTCCTCCCAAGGCCACCCTAGACAGTGTCATCAGCTTTGATGACATGGCACCCTCTGTGACCGCCAAGTGGCGCTTGATCCACCTTGGACCTTAGAAACTTCTAGAAAGCTTCCTTAGCCCTTTTTAGTCACAAAGAAAACTTGGCCCTGGTGGGATTTGACCCCGGACCTCTCGCTTGCGAGACGGTGCCTTCACCCACTAGGTTGTAGGAAATTGTCCTAAGGAGCATGCACTAGGTAGACTACGAAGAGTAGACCAAGGGGACTTACTCCACAAGGGTGAGCAGTGCATGCCTTGTCTCTCTCAGCCTCTCTTGCATGTCGCTGGGGAACTTGCGCTACAAGCACAGTGCATACCCAGTCTAAACCTTCCGCTGATTGGACCAGGGGCATACACAGAACATAACACTCTACTCTCCCATGTCTGATGCAACAGATAGAGCAGCCTCACCGGCAGAAGCAGAGGAGGGAGATGTAGCACCAGCAGCAGCAGCAGGTGTGCCAGCAACACCGCGCCAGCCGCCAGCTAACGCTCCAGCACTAGGTCGCAGGTACCCTCTTAGGGTGCGCTACAAGCCTGGTGAGCGCGGCCAATTCTAGATGCTATAGAAACCAGAACAGATGAATGTCGCGGTTGTAGTAGATTCAGATGAGCCAACGACATACAAGGAGGCCATGGCTGCACCGGATGCAGTAGATTGGGCGCAAGCCGTGTAGCAAGAGATACAGTCGCACGTAGGAGCTAACTGAGCGTCCACCTGGACGTAAAGTGATCAAGTGCAAGTGGGTGTTCAAGAAGAAGTGGGAAGGAGATGGTAACCTGGAAAAGTACAAGAACTACTCGTAGCAGGAGGGCATCGATTACACAGAAACGTTTGCCCCTGTTGCAAAGTTTGCCTCTGTACGCACGCTCCTCTCTTATGTAGCAGCTAAGGACTTCGAGGTTCTCCACATGGATGTCAAGACGGCATTCTTGAATGGTGACTTGGAGGAGGAGATCTACATGGAGCAGCCGGAGAGGTACGTCATGGATGGCCAGGAGCACCTGGTTTGTAAGCTACAGAAGTCGCTGTACGGCCTCAAGCAAGCGTCGCGTGCATGGAACCAGAAGTTGGATGCGGCGTTGCAGTGCATGGGGTTTGAGCACAGCGAGTGTTACTATAGCATGTATCGCTGGCAGCATGAGCATGAGATCCTCATCATCATTGTCTATGTGGATGACATGCTCCACCTTTACAACATGTCTGCATTGCAGGAGTTCAAGGAGGCCATGCAAAAGCGCTTCCAGATGTCTGATCTCGGGGAGGCGTCATACTTCCTTGGCATCCACATCATGCGTGACCGCAAATCACACTCTCTCTCACTATTGCACAGTCACTACATCAAGAAAACTTGCAGCGGTTCGGCATGGCAGAGGCCAAACCCATCAGCACGCCGCTGGAGACGCGGCAGTACCTCGTGAGCTTCAGTGGAGAAGCAGATACAGCTGAGAGGTAGAAGTACGAGAGTACCGTCGGCAGTCTCATGTACCTGATGGTGGCAACCAAGCCTGACCTCGCACAGGCTGTAAGCGCTGTGAGCAAGCACATGGCTAATCCTAGACCGGAGCACCAGAAGGCAGTGAAGCAGATCTTTCGCTACCTCGCTGGAACCATCAATGTCGGCATCACCTACAACGCCAACGACAACAGCATCATCAGCTATACAGGTGTAGATTGGGCTTCAAATTCTGAGACCCGCAAGTCCATCTCTGGACATGTGTTTCTCATGAATGGAGGTGCCATCAGCTGGTGCAGTAAGCGACAGGTGGTCGGGGCCACCTCGAGCACAGAAGCTGAGTACGTCTCTCTCAGCTTTGGATCCAAGGAAGCAGTTTGGCTCTAGTGTCTCATGGCGGAGATGAGTGGGAGTGTAGCAATTCCAGTTCCTGTGCGCGTCGACAACCAGAGCACAAATTGCACACGCCAAGAATCCTGAACACCATGCACGCACCAAGCACATTGACATCGTATATCACTTCATCAGGCACATGGTATAGGAGGGTACTATCAAGCTGGAGTTTACTCCAACCAGCAGGCAGGTCGCTGATTTCTGTACCAAGCCAGTGATCCGTGAGAAGCAGCTGTTCTGCATGAAGGCATGTGGACTCAGCCCACTCTGACTGCGGCAAAGTGGGAGATTATTGAGAAAGGAACAGTCCGGCTCAGTTTCAGGTCCATAGGAGCAAGTTCCAGGAAACGTCCAGATGCCTACTCAGATCGATAATCCATCTTCACCATTGGAAAGATCAGGTAGCAAATTATATTCAATCCAAGTTTCAGGCCAATCCAACGGTCGGATTGGGATATATGAATTTTCGAAGTTTCAGGGGTCATGGACCGCAGATGTCTGGGTGGCCATGGGCGATGGCTCCATGCCTTATCCTGAGAAAAGAAAAAGGCAAGAGGTCCAGGGTCAAGACCTGATTGGAGAAATATCCAAAAAGGTCCTTGGTCTTAGGATTGCCTTGTCAGAGTGTACTGACTAGGATACAGGTACCTCTTCTTACTTTTTAGGTGAGGTGAGATCCTTGTGCGCTAGCCATGGTCACATGGCGATTCTCCATGGGTTTGTGGGTGATGTGACCACTTGGTGTGTACCATGAAAGCATTCTCTAGCACTCTAGGTCGTCTGTAACTGGTCAGCCGGATTATTAGGCTGATTTCCTCCCTTGTGTGAGATTATAATCTCACACAAGGGAGGAAATCAGCCTAACAATCAGGCTGACCAATCACACAGTCACCAGTAGACTCTAGTGTATGAGCCTTAGCCTCCATGGCTAAGTTGTGTGTTGTGAGAGGGCTGACTTGTCCAAGCTCTAGCTCTATATGTACTCCTTCATTTTGAGTGAATAAACAACCATTCTTCAGCACAAGTGATGTCCTTTCAAACCCACATACTCGCTGCTCCAAGGCTCCCTCTCTCCTCCAGATCCAACAGCTATCAAGCTGGAGTTAACTCCAACCAGCAGGCAGGTCGGTGATTTCTGTACCAAGCCGGTGACCCGTAAAAAACCGAAGTTCTGCATGAAGGCATGTGGACTCTGCCCACTCTGACTGCGGCAAAATGGGAGATTGTTGGGAAAGGAGCCATCTGGCTCAATTTCAGGTCCACAAGAGCAAGTTTCAGGAAACTTCCAGATGCCTGCTCCAATTGTCAATCCGTCTTCACCATTGGAAATATCAGGTGGCAAATTATCTATAGTCCAAGTCTCAGGCCGATCCAACAGTCGGATTGGGAGATGAATTTTTGAAGTTACCCGGGTCATGGACGGCCGATGTCTCGGTGGCCATGGGTGATGGCTCCATGCCTTAGCCTGAGAAAAGTAAAAGGCAAGAGGTTGAGGGTCAAGACCTGATGGGAGAGATATCCAAAAAGGTCCTTGGTCTTAGGATTGCCTTATCAGAGTGTGCTGACTAGGATAAAGGTACCTCTCCTTACTTTTTAGGTGAGGTGAGATCCTTGTGTGCTAGCCATGGACACATGGCGATTTTCCATGGGTTTGTGGGTGATGTGACCACTAGGAGTGAGCCATGAGAGTATTCTCTAGCTCTCTAGGTTGTGTGTGACATGTCAGCCTGATTCTTAGGCTGATTTCCTCCCTGTTCAGCAGAGGTAGCGCCGCCACCCAAGGGCAGCGTTGAGCATCACCAAAGCTCAAAATGGCAGCAGCAGGCGTGGTAACAGCAGCCCAGTCCTTGGAGAGGCTGGAAGGATGTGCCAACTTCACGTTTTGGAAGATCCGTACCCGCCTCCTTTTGGAGAAGAGGGGCTTCTGGGAGGTGGTGAGCGGCGACGAGCGCACTCTGCCTCCACAGGGAAAAGGCCTCACCGTAGCGCAGGTGGTGGCGGGGAAGACGCCGCAAAAGGGTCCAGCTGATGCGGGTTCTTCTACAGCTGTACCAGCGGCGTATGAGGAGTGGAAGAAGAACGACAGGCAGGCCTACAAGTTGCTTGTCAATACCATCTCCAACCCGCATCTTTAGTACGTGAGTGACAAGGCTACTGCAAAGGAGGGGTGGGACACGTTGTGCAAGAAGTAAGAGAGTAAGGATCTTGCATTCCTCATGCTTTTGGAGGAAAAGATGATGGCACTGAAAATGTAGGGTGGTGAAGGGATGGAG
The DNA here is from genome assembly GCA_023375785.1 of Penium margaritaceum. Lineage (NCBI taxonomy): Eukaryota > Viridiplantae > Streptophyta > Zygnematophyceae > Desmidiales > Peniaceae > Penium > Penium margaritaceum. The sequence goes on along the minus strand of SZWC01000043.1, from coordinate 505,068 downwards.
GCGTACCTGGACAGGACAAAGGAGCTGGCGAAGCAGCTGAGAGCGGCCAGTAACCCTGTGGAAGAGACGCGCTTCATCCTCCTCTTGCTGAGGGGACTCCCAACCAGGTACGACACGGTGCGAGAGACGCTGGACTGCCAGCTTACTCTCGACCTCGACTGCATCTGCACACACCTGGTGCAGGTGGAATTGCGTCGCAATGCAGCAAAGTGTAATAGCAGCGGCAGCGGTCTAGCAGCTTTTGTGGCCACGAGCTCACGCAACCAGCAGCAGCAGCAGAAGTCTGGGCTGCAGAGAGGCAAAAAGAAAGGGCAGATCCTTGTGTGCTAGCCATGGACACATGGCGATTCTCCATGGGTTTGTGGATGATGTGACCACTAGGAGTGTGCCATGAGTGCATTCTCTAGCTCACTAGGTCGTGTGTGACAGGTCAGCCTGATTGTTAGGCTATTTTCCTCCCTTGTGTGAGATTGTGGACTCTAGTGTGTGAGCTTTAGCCTCCATGGCTAAGTGGTGTGGCTTGTGAGAGGGCTGACTTGCCCAAGCTCTAGCTCTATATGTACTCCATCATTTTGAGTGATTCAACAACCATTCTGTAGCACAAGTGATGCCCTTTCAATCGCACATGCTCGCTGCTCCAAGGTTCCCTCTCTCCTCCAGATNGGTCAGCCTGATTGTTAGGCTATTTTCCTCCCTTGTGTGAGATTGTGGACTCTAGTGTGTGAGCTTTAGCCTCCATGGCTAAGTGGTGTGGCTTGTGAGAGGGCTGACTTGCCCAAGCTCTAGCTCTATATGTACTCCATCATTTTGAGTGATTCAACAACCATTCTGTAGCACAAGTGATGCCCTTTCAATCGCACATGCTCGCTGCTCCAAGGTTCCCTCTCTCCTCCAGATCCAACACAAGTAGGATGCAACTGTGGCATAACCAGGGCACAAAAGGGCAGAAAAAGGGTACAACTAGGGCGCAACTAGGGCACAACTCAGGCACAAGTAGGATGCAAGGAGGGCACAATTAGAGTGCAAATAGGACCTAACAAGGGCACCACTAGGGCGTAGTTAGTGCCCTACAGAGGCGCAACAAGGACTCAACTAGGGTACAAGTAGGGCGCAACTAGGACGTAAGTAGGGTGCAACAGGGACGGAACTAGGTAGCAACTAGGGTGCAACAAGGGTGCAAGTAGGACGCAAGTAAGACGCAACTATGACGCAACTAGGGTACAGGTAGAGTGCAATTAAGACATAACCACGATGCAACTTGGGTGCATCTCGGGCGTAACTAGGATGTAGCTAGTGTCCATCTGAGGCTTAACTAGGGTGCAACTAGGATGCAACTAGGGCACAACTAGGGCGCAACTAGGGTGCAAGTAGACGCATGTAGGGCGCAACTAGGGTGCAACTAGGATGTACGTAGTGCCTAACAAAGGCGCAACTAGGGTGCAACTAGGGCACAACTAGGCCGCAACTAGGGGGCTAGTACACTGCAACTAGGACGCAAGTAGGACGAAAATAGGGCGTAAGTAGAACACAAGTATGACGCAACTAGGGTGCAACTAGGGCGCAACTAAGGGGAAAGTAGGACCCTACTAGGGCGCAAGTATGGTACAACTAGGGCACAACTAGGGCCTGACTATAGTGCAACTAAGGCATAACAAGAGCGTAACTTGGGCGCAAGAAGGATGCAAGTAGGGCACAACTAGGGCACAACTAAGAAGCAACTAGGCCGCAACTAGGACATAGCTAGTGCCAAACTGAGGTGCAACTAGGGTATAACTAGGATGCAACTAGGAAATAACTAGGGCGCAACTAGGGTATAACCATGGCGGAATAAGGGCATAAGATGGACACAAGTAGGCACAAGTAGGATACAACTAGGACACAACTAGTGTGTAACTAGGGCGTAAATAAGACACAAGTAGGGCGTTACTAGGATGCGACTAGGGCACAACTAGGGCACAAGTAGGACGCAAGTAGGGTACAACTAGAGTGCAACTAGGACGCAACAAGGGTGCAAGTAGTGTGGAACTAGGGCATAACTAGGGCGTAAACAGGGTGCAAGTAGGGTGTAAGTAGGGCGCAACTAGAGCACAACTAGGATGGGAAGGGTCCAACTAGGGTGTATCTAGGGCAGAACTAGGGCAGAATTAGGGCGTAGCTAGTGCCAAACTGAGATGCAACTAGGATGTAACTAGGGCACAACGAGGGTGCAATATTGATGTTAGAAGGATGGAAGTAGGACAAAAGTAGGATGCAACTAGGGAGCAATTAGGACGCAACTAGGATGTAGCTAGTGCCCAACTGCGGTGCAACTAGGGTGCAACTAGGGTGCAACTAGGCACATGTAGGGAGTAACTAGGACACAACAAGGGTGCAACAAGGGCGGAACTAGGGTGCAAGATGGATGCAAGTAGGATGCAAGTAGGATACAACTAGGGCATGACTAGTGTGCAACTAGGGCATAAGTAGGCAAAAGTGTGGTGCAACTAGGATGCAATAGGATATAACTAGGGCACAAGTAACGTAAAAGTAGTATGCAACTAGGACGCAACTAGGGCATAACAAGGATGCAAGTTAGGCACAACTAGGGCACAAGTAGGGTGCAAATAAGGTACAAGTAGGGCACAAGTAGAGTGCAACTAGAGCACAGCCGGGGTACATCAAGGGTGCACTAGGGTGTAGCTAGTGCCTAACTGAGGCGCAACTGAGGTATAACTAGGGTGCAACTCGGGTACAACTAGAGCGCAAGTAGGACGCAACTAGGGTGCAACTAGGGTACAACTAGAGTGCAAGTAGGACGCATCTAGGACAAAAGTAGGGTGCAAGTAGGACACAACTAGAGGGCAATTAGGATGTAACTAGGACATAACTAGGGCGTAGCTAGGGCCAAACTAAGGCGCAACTAGGGCCCAACTACGGCACACGTCGGGTGCAACTAGGGTGCAACTAGGGTACAACTAGAGTGCAAGTAGGACGCATCTAGGACAAAAGTAGGGTGCAAGTAGGACACAACTAGAGGGCAATTAGGATGTAACTAGGACATAACTAGGGCGTAGCTAGTGCCAAACTAAGGCGCAACTAGGGCCCAACTACGGCACACGTCGGGTGCAACTAGGGTGCAATTAGAGCGAAACTAGGGTCCAACTAGGGTGCAACTAGGGTGCAAGTAGGGTGCAAGTGGGACAGAAGTAGGACGCAACTAGGGTGCAACTGGGACGCAACCAGGATATAAGTAGGGTACAACTAGGATACACCTAAAACACAACTAGGGTGTAACTAGTGTGTAACTAGTGCCCAAATGAGATGCAACTATGGCACAAGTAGGACGCAAGTCGGGCGCAAGTAGGGCACAAGTAGGACATAAGTAGGGCATAACTAGGGTGCAACTACGGCACAACTAGGACGCGTCTAGGGCGTAGCTAGTACCGAACTGAGGTATAACTAGGACGCAAGTAGGGTGCAAGTAGGGCGAAACTAGTGCGCGAGTAGGACGCAAGTATGACGCAACTAGGACACAATTATGGAGTAACTAGGATGCACGTATGGCGCAAGTAGGGTGTAACTAGGATGCAACTAGGGTATAACTAGGACACGGGTAGGGTGCAAGTAGGGCACAAGCAGGGTGCAAGTAGGACGCAAGTACGGCGTAAGTAGGGGGCAAGTAGGATGCAAATAGGGCCAAACTAGAGCTCAACTAGAACACAACTAGGGCATAAGTAAGGCACAAATAGTACGCAACTAGGACGCAACTAGGGTGCAACTAGGGTGCAACTAGGGTGTAACTAGGGCGCAACTAGGCCACAACTAGGGTGTAACTAGGAAGTATGTAGGGCACAAATAGGTCGCAACTAGGACGCAACTAGTGCGCAACCACGGTGCAAGTAGAGTACAAGTAGGACTCAAGTCGGCCGTGAGAAGGCCGCGAGTAGGACGCAAGTAGGGCGCAAGTAGGATCCAACTAGGGAGAAATTAGGGTACAACTACGGCACAAGTAGGGCGCAAGTAGTGCACAACTAGGGTAAAACCAAGGTGCAACTAGTGTGCCACAAGGATGCAGATAGGACACAACTAGGACGTAGCTAGTGCCCAACTAAGGCACAACTAGGGCATAACTCGGGTGCAACTATGGCACTATTAGGGCACAAGTATGGCGCAAGTATGACTCAAGTAGGACACAACTACGACGTAACTAGGGCGTTGCTAGTGTCCAATTCAGGTGTAGCTAGGGAGCAACTAGGATGTAACTAGGTCAAAACTAGGACGCATGTTGGGTAGAACTAGGGCGCATCTAGGACGCAACTAGGGTGCAACTAGGGCGTAACTAGAGAACAACTAAGGCGTAACAAGTGTCCAACTAGGGTGCAAGTAGGGCACAACTAGGGCGTAATAAGGGCACAAGTAGGGTGCAAGCAGNGCCCAACTAAGGCACAACTAGGGCATAACTCGGGTGCAACTATGGCACTATTAGGGCACAAGTATGGCGCAAGTATGACTCAAGTAGGACACAACTACGACGTAACTAGGGCGTTGCTAGTGTCCAATTCAGGTGTAGCTAGGGAGCAACTAGGATGTAACTAGGTCAAAACTAGGACGCATGTTGGGTAGAACTAGGGCGCATCTAGGACGCAACTAGGGTGCAACTAGGGCGTAACTAGAGAACAACTAAGGCGTAACAAGTGTCCAACTAGGGTGCAAGTAGGGCACAACTAGGGCGTAATAAGGGCACAAGTAGGGTGCAAGCAGGGTACAACTAAGGTAAAACTAGGGTGCAACTAGGGTGCAACTAGGGCGCAACTAGGGCCTAGCTAGTGCCCAGTTAAGGCGCAACTAGGGCGTACCTAGGGCACAACTAGAGTGTAAGTAGGGTATAACTAGGGTACAAGTAGGGCACAAGTAGGGCACAAGTAGTACACAACTCGGGTACAACTAGAACTTAATTAGGGCGTAGCTAGTGCCAAACTGAGACGCAACTAGGGCGCAACTAGGACGCAATTAGGGCGCAACTAGGGGATAGCTAGTGCCTAAATGATGTATAACTAGGGCGCAACAAGGGTGTAACTAGGGTCCAAGTAGGGCGTAAGTAGGGCATTACTAGGGCGTACCTAGGACTCAATCAAGGCAAAAGGAGGAAGAAAGTAAGGCACAATTAGGGGAAAATTACAGTGAAACTAGGACACAAGTAGGGTGTAAGTAGGGCGTAAGTACGACGGAACTACGGTACAACTAGGGCGTAACTAGGATGCAAGGAGGGTACAAGTAGGGCACAACTAGGACACAACAAGGCGGTATCTAGGCCACAACTAGGGCATTGCTAGTGCCTAACTAGGGCAAAACCAGGACACAAGTAAGACGTAACTAGGGCGCAAGTAGGGCATAACTAAGGCGCAAGTAGGACATAACTAGGACATTACTTGGACGTTACTAGGGTGTAACTAGGGCGTGGCTAGTGTCCAACAGAGGTGTAACTAGGGCGCAACTAGGACGCAAGAAGGGTGTAAGTAGGGTACAACTAGGGCGTACGTAGGGTGTAACTAGGACACAAATAGGGCACAACAAGGGTGTAAATAGGGTCAGGTAGTGCGCAACTAGGATGTAAGTAGGGCGCAACTATAGTACAACAAGCGTGCAACTAGGGTGCAAGTATTACACAAGTAGGGCATAACAAGGGCGCAACTAGGGCATAACTAGGTTGCAAGTAGGGCACAAGTAGGGTGCAAGTAGGATACAACTAGGGCGCAACTAGGGTGCAACTTGTTGGGAAAGGAGCCGTCCGGCTCTGTTTCAGGTCCACAGGAGCAAGTTCCAGGAATCCACCAGATGCCTGCTCCGATCGTCAATCCGTCTTCACCATTATAAAGATCTGGTAGCAAATTATCTACATTCCAAGTTTCAGGCCAATCCAACAGTCGGATTGGGAGATATGAATTTTCAAAGTTTCAGGGGTCATGGACAACTAGAGTAGGGTACAACTAGAGTGCAACTAGGGCGCAACAAGGGTGCAAGTAGTGTGGAACTAGGGCATAACTAGGGCATAAACAGGGTGCAAGTAGGGTGTAAGTAGGGCGCAACTAGAGCACAACTAGGATGGCAAGGGTCCAACTAGGGTGTATCTAGGGCAGAACTAGGGCAGAATTAGGGCGTAGCTAGTGCCAAACTGAGATGCAACTAGGACGTAACTAGGGCACAATGAGGGTGCAATATTGGTGTTAGAAGGATGGAAGTAGGACAAAAGTAGGATGCAACTAGGGAGCAATTAGGACGCAACTAGGACGTAGCTAGTGCCCAACTGCGGTGCAACTAGGGTGCAACTAGGATGCAACTAGGCACATGTAGGGAGTAACTAGGACGCAACAAGGGCGCAACAAGGGCGGAACTAGGGTGCAAGATGGATGCAAGTAGGATGCAAGTAGGATACAACTAGGGCATGACTAGTGTGCAACTAGGGCGTAAGTAGGCAAAAGTGTGGTGCAACTAGGATGCAATAGGATACAACTAGGGCACAAGTAAGGTAAAAGTAGTATGCAACTAGGACGCAACTAGGGCATAACAAGAATGCAAGTTAGGCACAACTAGGACACAAGTAGGGTGCAAATAAGGCACAAGTAGGGCACAAGTAGAGTGCAACTAGAGCACAGCCGGGGTACATCAAGGGTGCACTAGGGTGTAGCTAGTGCCTAACTGAGGCGCAACTGAGGTATAACTAGGGTGCAACTCGGGTACAACTAGAGTGCAAGTAGGACGCAACTAGGACAAAAGTAGGGTGCAAGTAGGACACAACTAGAGGGCAATTAGGATGTAACTAGGACATAACTAGGGCGTAGCTAGTGCCAAACTAAGGCGCAACTAGGGCCCAACTACGGCACACGTCGGGTGCAACTAGGGTGCAATTAGAGCGAAACTAGGGTCCAACTAGGGTGCAACTAGGGTGCAAGTAGGGTGCAAGTGGG
>SZWC01000043.1:473432-497344 GCA_023375785.1 Penium margaritaceum | reverse complement strand
AGTAGGGCGCAAGTAGTGCACAACTAGGGTAAAACCAAGGTGCAACTAGTGTGCCACAAGGATGCAGATAGGACACAACTAGGACGTAGCTAGTGCCCAACTAAGGCACAACTAGGGCATAACTCGGGTGCAACTATGGCACTATTAGGGCACAAGTATGGCGCAAGTATGACTCAAGTAGGACACAACTACGACGTAACTAGGGCGTTGCTAGTGTCCAATTCAGGTGTAGCTAGGGAGCAACTAGGATGTAACTAGGTCAAAACTAGGACGCATGTTGGGTAGAACTAGGGCGCATCTAGGACGCAACTAGGGTGCAACTAGGGCGTAACTAGAGAACAACTAAGGCGTAACAAGTGTCCAACTAGGGTGCAAGTAGGGCACAACTAGGGCGTAATAAGGGCACAAGTAGGGTGCAAGCAGGGTACAACTAAGGTAAAACTAAGGTGGAACTAGGGTGCAACTAGGGCGCAACTAGGGCCTAGCTAGTGCCCAGTTGAGGCGCAACTAGGGCGTACCTAGGGCACAACTAGAGTGTAAGTAGGGTATAACTAGGGTACAAGTAGGGCACAAGTAGGGTACAAGTAGTACACAACTCGGGTACAACTAGAACTTAATTAGGGCATAGCTAGTGCCAAACTGAGACGCAACTAGGGCGCAACTAGGACGCAATTAGGGCGCAACTAGGGGACAAGTATGGTACAACTAGAGTACAAGATGGACGCAACTAGGATGCAAGTAGGGCGCACCTAGGGTGCAACTAGGGTACAACTAGGTAGTAACTAGGGCGCAACTAGGGCATAGCTAGTGCCTAAATGATGTATAACTAGGGCGCAACAAGGGTGTAACTAGGGTCCAAGTAGGGCGTAAGTAGGGCATTACTAGGGCGTACCTAGGACTCAATCAAGGCACAAGGAGGAAGAAAGTAAGGCACAATTAGGGGAAAATTATAGTGAAACTAGGACACAAGTAGGGTGTAAGTAGGGCGTAAGTACGACGGAACTACGGTACAACTAGGGCGTAACTAGGATGCAAGGAGGGTACAAGTACGGCACAACTAGGACACAACAAGGCGGTATCTAGGGCGCGACTAGGGCATTGCTAGTGCCTAACTAGGGCAAAACCAGGACATAAGTAGGACGTAACTAGGGTGCAAGTAGGGCATAACTGAGGCGCAAGTAGGACATAACTAGGACATTACTTGGACGTTACTAGGGTGTAACTAGGACGTGGCTAGTGTCCAACTGAGGTGTAACTAGGGCGCAACTAGGACGCAAGAAGGGTATAAGTAGGATATAACTAGGGCGTACGTAGGGTGTAACTAGGACACAAATAGGGCACAACAAGGGTGTAAATAGGGTGCATTTAGTGCGCAACAAGGATGTAAGTAGGGCGCAACTATAGTACAACTAGCATGCAGCTAGGGTGCAAGTATTACACAAGTAGGGCATAACAAGGGCGCAACTAGGGCATAACTAGGTTGCAAGTAGGGCACAAGTAGGGTGCAAGTAGGATACAACTAGGGCGCAACTAGGGTGCAACTTGTTGGGAAAGGAGCCGTCCAGCTCTGTTTCAGGTCCACAGGAGCAAGTTCCAGGAATCTTCCAGATGCCTGCTCCGATCGTCGATCCGTCCTCACCATTATAAAGATCAGGTAGCAAATTATCTACGGTTCAAGTTTCAGGCCGATCCAACGGTCGGATTGGGAGATATGAATTTTCAAAGTTTCAGGGGTCATGGACCGCCGATGTCTGGGTGGCCATGGGCGATGGCTCCATGCCTTAGCCTGAGAAAAGAAAAAGGCAAGAGGTCCAGGGTCAAGACCTGATGGGAGAAATTTCCATAAAGGTCCTTGGTCTTAGGATTGCCTTGTCAGAGTGTGCTGACTAGGATAAAGGTACCTCACCTTACTTTTTAGGTGAGGTGAGATCCTTGTGTGCTAGCCATGGACACATGGCGATTCTTCATGAGTTTGTGGTTGATGTGCTGACTAGGAGTGTGCCATGAGAGCATTCTCTAGCTCTCTAGGTCGTGTCTGACTGGTCAGCCTGATTGTTGGGCTGATTTCCTCCCTTGTGTGACATTGTGGACTCTAGTGTGTGAGCCTTAGCCTCCATGGCTAAGTGGTGTGGCTTGTGAGAGGGCTGACTTGCCCAAGCTCTAGCTCTATATGTACTCCATCATTTTGAGTGATTCAATAACCATTCTCCAGCACAACTGATGCCCTTTCAGTCCCACATGCTCTCTGCTCCAAGACTCCCTCTCTCCTCCAGATCCAACATTTGGTATCAGAGCCAGATTCTGCCAGATTCAGCCAGCACAGGCCGTCAGTTTGAGAGTGACAGGTTAGGGTCAAACCTTGACCAAATTGGACAATCAACCACAAGATCTTCAAGTTCGGGAGACAAGCTTTCCAACGAGCCCAAGATCGCGAAGATCCAACTGTCGGATTGAGAGTTATGCTCAAAACGAGGTCGGCCAGGGCTACACTCTTCTTTAAAAAGTGGCATATGCTAATTGTAGTATTTTTCCTAAGCTTTCCATTGGTGCAAACATATTTGCATTCCATTGATTCGTTTGGGAGAAACGCCGTTTACAAGCTGGCTGGTCTGAGTTGGAGTAGGAGCAGAAGCATACCCTGTTTTCAAGAGGGCATATCTTTCAAAATCCCCTGTTGATGACCCTGTTTTATGGGTCGATCTGAAAGGTTTTGAGCTGCATTTTCTAGTGGTGGGCTCAGTTGTTCCAAATTCCCAGTCTGCTGGCATCTACAGTCCATTTTCTGTCAGACAGATTTCTGGCAGAAGCAGCAGCGGAAGCAAGGGTAGCGCCACCACCCAAGGGCAGCGTTGAGCATCACCAAAGCTCGAAATGGCAGCAGCAGGCGTGGTAACAGCAGCCCAGCCCTTGGAGAGGCTGGAAGGACGCGCCAACTTCACGTTTTGGAAGATCCGTACCCGCCTCCTTTTGGAGGAGAGGGGCTTGTGGGAGNGGCGACGAGCGCGCTCCGCCTCCACAGGCAAAAGGCATCACCGCAGCTCAGGTGGTGGCGGGGAAGACGCCGCAGAAAGGTGCAGCAGATGCAAGTTCATCTACAACTGCAGCGGCGGCGTATGAGGAGTGGAAGAAGGACAGGCAGGCCTACAGGTTGCTTGTCAATACCATCTCCAACCCGCATCTTCAATACGTGAGTGACAAGGCTACTGCAAAGGAGGGGTGGGACACATTGTACAAGAAGTATGAGAGCAAGGATCCTGCATTCCTCATGCTTTTGGAGGAAAAGATGATGGCGCTGAAAATGCAGGGTGGTGAAGGGATGGAGGCGTACCTGGACAGGGCAAAGGAGCTGGCGAAGCAGCTGAGAGCAGCCGGCAACCCTGTTGAAGAGACGCGCTTCTTGGGAGTCGCCTCTTGCTGAGGCGACTCCCAACCAGCTACGACACGGTGCAAGAGACGCTGGAGTGCCAGCCAACTCTCGACCTCGACTTCATCTGCACACACCTGGTGCAGGTGGAACTGTGCCGCAATGCCGCAAAACGCAATGGCAGCAACAGTAGCAGTGAAGCAGCTTTCATGGCGATGGGCTCACGCAACCAGCAGCAGCAGCAGTCCGGGCAGCAGAGAGGCAAGAAGAAGGGCAAGTGCCATTATTGCCAGAAAGAGGGGCAGTACAAGAAAGAGTGCTTCAAGTTCAAGAGGGACCAGAAGGAGCAGCAGCAGCAGCAGCAGCAGCAGCAGCAGCAACAGCAGCAAAAGCAGCAATCTCCCCAGCAACAGCAGCAGCAATCACAGCAACGTCAGCAGCAGAACCAGACCGGCCTGCGCCATTTTGGCAACATGAACGTGGCCAAGGAGGTGCGCGACCGCCTTTTCATGGCGAAGTCTGACATGTCGCAGGTGGAGAAGGCAGATCTGGCGTGGTACAAAGACTCTGGATGTACCAAGAGTCTGACGCACCACAGGGAGTGGTTTACGCAGTTGCTGTCCATCCCTCCCCGTCCTATCGCTTTGGGTGATGATCGGGTGGTGTATGCTGAAGGTATTGGGATTGTCGAGATGTGGTTGGAGAACCCGCGTGGCATTGAAGAGGGAGTGTTCCATGGCGTGCTGTACGTACCTAATGCTGCATTCAACCTCCTCTCAGTCTCCTCTCTTACAAATACAGGATTGCGTGTCGTCTTTGATGATGACTATGGCTACATCCTCAACAAGGATGCAGGAGAGGAGTTGGCCAGGTCGGTGAGGGAGGGCGACATGTACCGCCTGCTGGGGGCGACCAAGATCCCGCGTGAGCAGAGTCTTGCAGCAGTGGTGCAGGCGAGAGATGGTGAGATCTGGCATGCGCGCTACGGCCACATCGGCATGCGTGCCTTGCAGCAGCTTCAAGCAAAGCAGATGGTGCGTGACCTGCCTATCATCTCTAACTTTGAACAGCAGTTGTGCATCGGCTGTTTGGAGGGGAAGCAGCACCGGGAGGCGTTCTCTGGAGCAGGGGAGCGTGCGAAGGAGGTCTTCGAGCTGGTCCACACAGACCTGTGTGGACCGATGCAGACCCAGAGTTTTGGAGGCTCTAGGTATTTCCTGACCTTCATTGATGATTTCAGTCGTTACACTGCTGTGTACTTCCTTCCTTCCAAGGACCAGTGGTTTGACAGGTTCAAGGAGTTCAAGGCCATGGTGGAGAACCAGACTGGCAAGAAGATCAAGGCGCTGCGCAGTGATTGCGGTGGAGAGTACCTAAGCAAGGAGTTCCAAGACTACCTCGCAGCAGCTGGCATCAAGGCACAGCGTACCGCGCCATACTCGCCGCAGCACAAGGGTGTAGCAGAACGCGCCAACTATACCATTGTGGAGTCGGCGCGCTCCATACTGCACGCGGCTCGGCTGACTTACGACTTCTGGGCTGAAGCAGTGAGCACTACGGTCTCCATCAAGAACCGCAGTCCAACTAAGGCGCTGGAGCAGATGACGCCGTACGAGGCATGGTTCGACAAGAAACCGAGCGTGGGTCATCTCCGAGCATTTGGAAGCCTGGCGCACATGCACGTGCCCAAGGAGAAGCGGCAGAAATGGGACGCAAAGAGTGCGCAGATGCTGATGATTGGCTACGACGTGGCAAGCAAGGCCTATCGCCTCTATGANAGGCATGGTTCGACAAGAAACCGAGCGTGGGTCATCTCCGAGCATTTGGAAGCCTGGCGCACATGCACGTGCCCAAGGAGAAGCGCCAGAAATGGGACGCAAAGAGTGCGCAAACGCTGATGATTGGCTACGACGTGGCAAGCAAGGCCTATCGCCTCTATGAAAGGGATACAGGCCACGTCATCATCTCCAGGGATGTCGTCTTCAACGAGAGCAGCGTCATCAGTACCAACATTGTCTGTGAAGAGGCAGCTGAACCAGCAGCTGACGAGACAGTGGGAGCAGAAATCCTTCCTGACCCACTCTCTCCCGATCCTTCCTCTACTGTGACAGTGGGAGAATCACTCTACTCTCCCATGTATGATGCAGCAGATACAGCAGCCTCACCGGCAGAAGCAGAGGAGGAAGATGTAGGACCACCAGCAGCAGCAGTTGTGCCAGCAGCACCGCGCCAGCCGCCCGCTAACGCTCCAGCACCAGGTCGCAGGTACCCTCTTAGGGTGCGTTACAAGCCTGGTGAGCGCGGCCATTTCTGGATGCTACAAAAGCCAGAACAAATGAACGTCGCAGTTGTAGCAGATTTAGATGAGCCAACGTCATACAAGGAGGCCATGGCTGCACCGGATGCAGCAGATTGGGCGCAAGCCGTGCAGCAGGAGATACAGTCGCAGCTGGACAACGGCACGTGGGAGCTGACTGAGCATCCACCTGGGCGTAAGGTGATCAAGTGCAAGTCGGTGTTCAAGAAGAAGCGGGGAGCAGATGGTAACCTGGAAAAGTACAAGGCGAGGCTGGTCGCCAAGGGCTACTCGCAACAGGAGGGCATCGACTACACAGAAACTTTTGCCCCTGTTGCAAAGTTTACCTCTGTGTGTACGCTCCTCTCTTATGCAGCAGCTGAGGATTTCAAGGTTCACCACATGGATGTCAAGACGGCATTCTTGAATGGTGACTTGGAGGAGGAGATCTACATGGAGCAGCGGGAGGGGTTCGTCATGGATGGCCAGGAGCACCTGGTTTGCAAGCTCCATAAGTCGCTGTACGGCCTCAAGCAAGCGTCGCTTGCTTGGAACCAGAAGTTGGATGTGGCGTTGCAGTGCATGGGGTTTGAGCGTAGCGAGTGTGACTACAGCGTGTATCGCTGGCAACATGAGCATGAGATCCTCATCTTCATTGTGTATGTGGATGACATGCTCCTCCTTTCCAACAGCATGTCTGCACTGCAGGAGTTCAAGGAGGCGATGCAGGAGCGCTTCCAGATGTCTGATCTCGGGGAGGCGTCATACTTCCTCGGCATCCAGATCATGCGTGACCGCAAATCACGCTCTCTCTTGCTTCAGCAGAGTCGCTACATCAAGGATGTCCTGTAGCGGTTCGACATGGCATACGCCAAACCCATCGGCACGCCGCTGGAGACGCGGCAGTACCTCGTCAGCTTCAGTGGAGAAGCAGATGCAGCTGAGCGGCAGAAGTACCAGAGCGCCGTCAGCAGTCTTATCTACCTGATGGTGGCAACCAGGCCTGACCTCGCACAGGTTGTGAGCGCTGTGAACCAGCACATGGCGAATCCCGGACCTGAGCACCAGAAGGCAGTGAAGCGGATCTTCCGCTACCTTGCTGGAACCATCAACGTCGGCATCACCTACAACGGTTACGACTACAGCATCATCGGCTGTAGTCGTGTGTAGAAATCAGCGACCTGCCTGCTCGTTGGAGTAAGCTCCAGCTTGATAGCACCCTCCTATACCATGTGCCTGATGAAGTGATATGCAATGTCAATGTGCTTGGTACGTGCATGGTGCTCAGGATTCTTGGGGAGTGCGATTGCGCTCTGGTTGTCGATGCGCACAAGAACTGGAACTGCTACACTCCCACTCATCTCCGCCATGAGACGCTGGAGCCAAACTGTTTCCTTGGCTCCAAAGCTGAGAGAGACGTACTCAGCTTCTGTGCTCGAGGTAGCCAAGACCACCTGTCGCTTGCTGCACCAGCTGATGGCACCTCCATTCATGAGAAACACATGTCCAGAGATGGACTTGCGGGTCTCAGGATTTGAAGCCCAATCTGCATCTGTGTAGCCGATGATGCTGTAGTCGTTACCGTTGTAGGTGATGCCGACGTTGATGGTTCCAGCAAGGTAGCGGAAGATCCGCTTCATCGCCTTCTGGTTCTCAGGTCCGGGATTTGCCATGTGCTGGCTCACAGCGCTCACAACCTGTGCGAGGTCAGGCCTGGTTGCCACCATCAGGTAGATAAGACTGCCGACGGCGCTCTGGTACTTCTGCCGCTCAACTGCATCTGCTTCTCCACTGAAGCTCACGAGGTATTGCCGCGTCTCCAGCGGCGTGCCGATGGGTTTGGCCTCTACCATGCCGAACCGGTGCAGGATGTCCTTGATGTAGTAACTCTGCTATAGCGAGAGAGAGCGTGATCTGCGGTCACGCATGATGTGGATACCGAGAAAGTATGCTGCGTCCCCGAGATCAGACATCTGGAAACGCTCCTGCATGGCCTCCTTGAACTCCTGCAGTGCAGACATGCTGTTGGAAAGGAGGAGCATGTCATCCACATACACAATGATGATGAGGATCTCATGCTCATGCTGCCAGTGATACACGCTGTAGTCACACTCGCTGCGCTCAAACCCCATGCACTGCAACGCTGCATCCAACTTCTGGTTCCAAGCACGCGATGCGTGCTTGAAGCGATACAGTGACCTCTGCAGCTTGCAAACCAGGTGCTCCTGGCCATCCATGACGAATCCCTCCGGCAGCTCCATGTACATCTCCTCCAAGTCACCATTCAAGAATGTCACCTTGACATCCATGTGGTGAACCTCGAAGTCCTAAGCTGCTGCATAAGAGAGGAGCGTGCGCACAGAGGCAAACTTTACAACAGGGACAAAAGTTTCTGTGTAGTCGATGCCCTCCTGTTGCGAGTAGCCCTTGGCGACCAGTCTCGCCTTGTATTTTTCCAGGTTACCATCTGCTCCCTGCTTCTTCTTGAACATCCACTTGCACTTGATCTCTTTACGTCCAGGTGGACGCTCAGTCAGCTCCCACGTACCGTTGTCGAGCTGCAACTGTATCTCTTGCTGCACGTCTTGCGCCCAATCTGCTGCATCCGGTGCAGCCATGGCCTCCTTGTATGACGTTGGCTCATCTGAATCTGCTACAACCGCAACATTCATCTGTTCTGGTTTCTGCAGCATCCAGAAATATCCGCGCTCACCAGGCTTGCAACGCACCCTAAGAGGGTACCTGCGACCTGGTGCTGGAGCGTTAGCAGGTGGCTGGCACGGTGCTGCTGGCACAACTGCTACTGCTGGTTGTGCTACATCGCCCTCCTCTGCTTCTGTTGGTGAGACTACTGTATCTGCTGCATCAGACATTGGAGAGTAGAGTGATTCTCCCACTATCAAAGTAGAGGAAGGATCGGGAGAGAGTGGGTCAGGAAAGATTTCTACTCCCACTATCTTGTCAGCTGCTGGTTTTGCTGCCTCTTCACAGACAATGTTGGTGCCAATGACGTTGCTCTCGTTGAAGAAGACATCCCTGGAGATGATGACGTGGCCTGTATCCCTCTCTTAGAGGTGATAGGCCTTGCTTCCCACGTCGTAGCCAATCATCAGCATGTGCGTACTCTTTGTGGCCATTTCTGCCGCTTCTCTTTGGGCACGTGCATGTGCGCCAGGCTGCCAAATGCTCGGAGATGACCCACGCTCGGTTTCTTGCCGAACCACACTTTGTACGGCGTCATCTGCTCCAGCGCCTTAGTTGGACTACGGTTCTTGATATAGACCACAGTGTTCACTGCTTCAGCCCAGAAGTCGTAGGTCAGCCGAGCCGCGTGCAGCATGGAGCGCGTCGACTCCACAATGGTACGGTTGGCGCGTTTTGCTACACCGTTCTGCTGCGGCGAGTATGGCGTGGTACGCTGCGCCTTGATGCCTACTGCTGCAAGGTAGTCCTGGAACTCCTGACTCCTGTACTCTCCACCGCGATTGCTGCGCCGGGCCTTGATCTTCTTGGCAGTCTGGTTCTCCACCATGGCCTTGAACTCCTTGAACGTGTCAAAGCATTGGTCCTTGAAAGGAAGGAAGTACACAGCAGTCTAACGGCTGAAATCATCAATGAAGGTCACGAAATACCTAGAGCCTCCAAAGCTCTGGGTCTGCATCGGTCTGCACAAGTCCGTGTAGACCAGCTCCAATACCTCCTTCGCACGCTCTCCTGCTCCAGACAATGCCTCCCGGTGCTGCTTTCCCTCCAAACAGCCGATGCACAACTGCTGCTCAAAGTTAGAGATGAGAGGTAGGTCACGCATCATCTGCTTTGCTTGAAGCTGCTGCAAGGCGCGCATGCCGATGTGGCCGTAGCGCACATGCCAGATCTCGCCATCTGTTGCCCGCACCACTGATGCAAGACTCTCCTCACGCGGGATCTTCATTGCCCCCAGCAAGCGGTACATGTCGCCTTCCAACTCCTCTCTTGTTTCCTTGTCGAGGATATAGCCATAGTCGTCGTCAAAGACGACTCGCAGTCATGCGTTGGTGAGAGAGGACAGTGCGAGAAGATTGAACACAGCATTAGGAACGTACAGCACGCCATGGAACACTCCCACTTCAATGCCACGCGGGATCTCCAACCACATCTCCATAATCCCAATCCCTTCGGCATACACCACTCGATCATCATCCGAAGCGATAGGACGGGGAGGGATGGACAGATACTGCGTAAACCACTCCTTGTGGTGCGTCAGACTCTTGGTACACCCACACTCTTTGTTCCACGCCAGATCCGCCTTCTCCTTCTGCGACATGTCAGACTTCGCCATGAAGAGGCGGTCGCGCACCTCCTTGGCTACGTTCATGTTGCCAAAATGGCGCACACCGGTCTGGTTCTGCTGCTGCTGCTGGTGCTGCTGACGTTGCTATGACTGCTGCTATTGTTGTTGTGGAGATTGCTGCTTTTACTGCTACTGCTCCTTCTGCTTCTGGTCCCTCTTGAACTTGAAGCACTCTTTCTTCTAGTGTCCCTCTTTCTGGCAATAATGGCACTTGCCCTTCTTCTTGCCTCTTTTCTGCCCGAACTGCTGCTACTGCTGGTTGCGTGAGCCCATCGCCATGAAAGCTGCTTCACTGCTGCTGTTGCCGCCATTGCATTTTGCTGCATTGCGACGCAGTTCCACCTGTACTAGGTGTGTACAGATGAAGTCGAGGTCGAGAGTTGGCTGGCACTCCAGCGTCTCTCGCACCGTGTTGTAGCTGGTTGGGAGTCCCCTCAGCAAGAGGAGGATGAAACGTGTCTCTTCCACAGGGTTGCCGGCCGCTCTCAGCTGCTTTGTCAGCTCCTTTGCCCTGTCCAGGTACGCCTCCATCCCTTCACCACCTTGTATTTTCAGCGCCATCATCTTTTCCTCCAAAAGCATGAGGAATGCAGGATCCTTACTCGCATACTTCTTGCACAACTTGTCCCACCCCTCCTTTGTAGTAGCCTTGTCACTCACGTACTGAAGATGCGGGTTGGAGATCGTGTTGAAAAGCAACCTGTAGGCCTGCCTGTCCTTCTTCTTCCACTCCTCATACGCCGCCGCTGCAGTTGTAGATTAACTTGCATCTGTTGCACTTTCTGCGGCGTCTTCCCCGCCACCATCTCAACTGCGGTGATGCCTTTTGCCTGTGGAGGCGGAGCGCGCTCGTCGCTGGTCACTACCTCCCACAAGTCCCTCTCCTTCAAAAGGAGACGGGTACCGATCTTCCAAAACGTGAAGTTGGCGCGTCCTTCCAGCCTCTCCAAGGGCTGGGCTACTGTTACCACGCCTGCTGCTGCCATTTTGAGCTTTGGTGATGCTCAACGCTGCCCTTGGGTGGCGGCGTTACCCCTGCTTCTATTGCTGCTTCTACCAGAAATCTGTCTGACAGAAAGTGGACTGTAGATGCTAGCAGACTGGGAATTTGGAAAAACGGAGCCCACCATTGGAAAATGCAGCTCAAAAACTTTCACATTGACCCATAAAACAGGGTCATCAACAGGGGATTTTGAAAGATATGCCCTCTTGGAAACAGGGTATGCTTCTGCTCCTACTCCAACTCAGACCAACCAGCTTGTAAATGGCGTTTCTCCCAAACGAATCAATGCAATGCAAATATGTTTTCACCAATAGAAATATTAGGAAAAATAATACAATTTGCATGTGCCACTTTTTAAATTTGACAAAGAAACAACAGAGTTATGGTCATCACAAGGCGACAGTCTTACTCATAGAGAAGAGTGTAGCCCTGGCCGACCTCGTTTTGAGCATAACTCTCAATCCAACCATTGCATCTTCGTGATGTTGGGCTCGTTGGAAAGCTTGTCTTGCGAACTTGAAGCTCTTGTGGTCGATCATCAAATTTGGTCAAGGTTTGTCCCTAACCCATCACTCTCAAAGTGACGGCCTGTACTGGCTGAATCTGGCAGAATCTGGCTCTGATACCAAATGTTGGATGTGGAAGAGAGAGGGAGCCTTGGAGCAGCGAGCATGTGGGACTGAAAGGGCATCACTTGTGCTGAAAAATGGTTATTGAATCACTCAAAATGGAGTACATATAGAGCTAGAGCTTGGGCAAGTCAGCCCTCTTACAAGCCACACCACTTAGCCATGGAGGGTAAGGCTCACACACTAGAGTCCACAATCTCACACAAGGGAGGAAATCAGCCTAACAATCAGGCTGACCAGTCACACACGACCTAGAGAGCTAGAGAATGCTTTCATGGCACACTCCTAGTGGTCACATCACCCACAAACCCATGGAGAATCGCCATGTGTCCATGGCTAGCATACAAGGATCTCACCTCACCTAAAACGTAAGGAGAGGTACCATTATCCTAGTCAGCACACTCTGACAAGGCAATCCTAAGACCAAGGACCTTTTGGATATTTCTCCCATCAGGTCTTGACCCTGGACCTCTTGCCTTTTTCTTTTCTCAGGATAAGGCATGGAGCCATCGCCCATGGCCACCCCGACATCGGCGGTCCATGACCCCTGAAACTTTGAAAATTCATATCTCCCAATCCGACTGTTGGATCGGCCTGAAACTTGGGCCATAGATAATTTGCCACCTGATCTTTCCAATGGTGAAGACAGATCGACGATCAGAGCAGGCATCTTGAAGTTTACTAGAACTTGCTCCTATGGACCTGAAACGGAGCCGAACGGCTCCTTCCCAAGAGCAAGTAGGGCGTAAGTAGGATAACAAGAGTACAACTAGGGCGCATCTTGGGCGTAGTTATTGCCCAACCAAGGCACAAATAGGATGTAACTTGGGCAGAAATAGGGCACAACTAGGATGTAGCTAGTGTCCAACATGGGCGCAACTAGGGGACAACTAGGGCACAACTAGGGCACAACTACGGCATAGTTAATGCCGAACTGAGGTACAACTAGAGTATAACTAGGATGGAACTAGGACATAACTATGACCCAAGTAGGGTGGTATTAGACACAAGTAGGGCATAACTAGGGTGCAACTAGGATGTAACTAGTGCTTAACTAAGGGACAACTAGGACGCAACTAGGGCATAACTAGGGTGTAACTAGGGTTCAAGTCGATTGTAACTAGGGTGCAAGTAGACAAAAGTAGGACGTAAGGAGAGCACAAGTAGGGCAGAACTAGGACGTAACTAGGGTACAACTAGGGGGCAAGTAGGACCCAAGTATGGAACAAGTAGGACACAACTAGGGCGTAACTAGGGCCCAACTAGGATGCAACTACTGTGCAACTAGTGCAGAATTAGGGCGTAGCTAGTGCCAAACTTAGGTGCAACTAGGGTGTAACTAGGGTGCAATGAGGACGTAATATTGGCGTTAGAAGAATGGAAGTACGGCACAAGTAGGGAGCAATTAAGGCAAAACTAGGATGTAGCTAGTGCCCAACTGAGGTCCAACTAGGGCGCAAGTAACGAGTAACTAGGATGCAACTAGGGCGCAACTAGGACGCAACTAGGTCGTAACAAGGGCAGAACTAGGATGCAAGATGGACGCAAGTAGGATGCAAGTAGGGCACAACTAGGGCATAAGTAATGTGTATCTAGGGCGTAAGTACGACGTAAGTAGGACGTAACCAGGACGCAGCTAGGGCACATCTAGGGCACAAGTAGGGCGCAAGTAGGGAGCAACTAGGATGCAACTAGGGCAGAACAAGGGCACGAGTAGGGCAGAACTATGGCACAACTAGGGTGCAAACAAGGCGCAAGAAGTGCACAAATAGGATGCAACTAGAGCACAACCAGGACATATCAAGGGCGCAACTATAGTCTAGCTAGTTCTTAACTGAGACACATCTAAGGTACAACTAAGGCACCAGTCGGGTACAACTAGGGTGTAAGTAGGACGCAATGAGAGTGCAAGTAAGTTGCGAGTAGAACGCAACCAGAGCGCAACTAGGACGCAACTAGGACACAACTAGGGCGTAGCTAGTGCCAAATTAAGGCGCAACTAGGGCTCAACTAGGATACAAGTAGGGCAAAACTAGGGTCCAATTAGGACGCAACTAGGGTACAACTAGGGTGCAACTAGGGTATAACTAGGGCGCAATTAGGGCACTAGTAGGGCATTACTAGGGTGGAACCAGGGCGTAACTAGGATACAAGTAGGGTGCAAGTAGGATGTAATTAGGGTGCAACTAGGGCGCAAGTACGACGCAACTAGGACACAACTAGCTTGTAAGCAGGACGCAAGTACGGCACAACTAGGACAGAACTAGGACGTAGCTAGTCCCCAACCGAGGTGCAACAACGGTGTAACTAGGTTGTAACTAGGACACAACTAGGATGTAGCTAGTGTCCAAATGAGACGCAACTAGGGTGCAACTAGGACGTATTTAGGGCACAACTGAGCGCAAGTAGGGTGCAAGTAGGACGCAAATAAGGCGCGACTAGGACACAACTAGGGCGCAACTAGGACAGCTAGTTTCCAACTAGGGCGCAACTAGGGTAGAACTAGAGTGCAACTAGGGTGCATGTAGGGCGTAACTACGGCGCAAATAGGGCGAAAGAAGGGTGTACATAGGGCACAAGTAGGACGCAACTAGGGTGTAACTAGGGCATAACTAGGGCGCAATTAGGGCTCAAGTAGGGTACAAATAGGCTGCAAGTGTGGCACAACTAGGGGGCAACTAGGACACAACTAGGGCGCAAGAAGGATACAACTAGGAGGTACCTAAGATACAACCAGGGTGCAACTAGGACATAGCTAGTGCCCAACTAAGGCGTAACTATGGCGCAACTAGGACGCAAGTCGGGCGCAACAAGGGCTCAAGTAAGGTGTCACTAGGACGTAAGCAGGGTGTAACTAGTGTGCAACTAGGGCGAAACTAGGGCGCATCTAGGGCGTAACTAGTGCCGAGCTGAGGTACAACTAGGGTGCAACTAGGACGCAAGTAGGCCGGAACTAGTGCGTAAGTAGGATGCAAGTATGGCGCAACTAGGGCGCAACTATGGCTCAACTAGGACACAAGTATGGTGTAAGTATCGTGTAACTAGGGCGCAACTAGGGTATAACTAGGGTACAAGTTGGACGCAACTAGGGCAAAACTAGGACGCAAGTAAGGCGCAAGTAGGGCGCAAGTAGGGTCCAACTAGGACGTAACTAGGGCACATCTAGGGCACAAGTAAGGCAAAAATTAAACGCAACTAGGGCATAACTAGGGCGTAACTAGGGTACAACTAGGGTGTAATTAGGTTGTAACTAGGTTGTAACTAGGGTGCAACTAGGGCGCGACTATGGCATAGCTGGTGCCCAACTTAGGCACAACTAGGGTGCAACTAGGATACAAGTAGGATACAACTAAGACGTAATTAGGGCTTATGTACGGCACAACTAGGGTACAACTATGGCATAACAAGGATTTAAGTAGGGCACAAGTAGGGTGCAGCTAGGATGCAACTAGTGTGTAACCAGGGCGTAGGTAGAGCACAATTAGGTTGCCAATAGGCCGCAAGTAGGCCGCTATTAGGATGCAAGTAGGACGCTAGTAGGGCCCAACTAGAGCGCAACTAGGGCATCACTAGGACACAAGTAGGATGCAAGTAGTGCACAACTAGGGTATATGCTCGGTGGAGCGACAAACGACCTAGTCTGATTGGTTATGTTTGAGCTTACAAGGATATTCTATTTAGTAACATGATACCACCCGGGTTCTTAGGTGATGGCCCTTGTATTGACCCGCACACCAGAGTGTACCATCAGCCGTACAGAGTAAAAGCTGCGGCCAGAAGAAGCTGTCGTACCCAGCGGCGAGGGCAAGAGGAGAAGGAGGTAAAGGAGGAGAAGGAGAAAGAGAAGAAGGGGAAGGAGAAGGTGAACGGGAAGGAGAAGGAGAAGGAGAAGGCGAAGGCAAAGGCAAAGGAGAAAGGAGAAGGAGAAGGTGAAGGAGACAGAAACAGAAGGAGAAGGAGACGGAGTAGAAGGAAAAGGAGAAGGAGAAGGAGAAGGAGGAGACAGATAAGGAGAAGAAGAAGGAGAAGGAGAAGGAGAAGGAAACAAAAAAGGAAAAGGTGTTGCAAAATCAGGATCTTCATCATCACAAGGCCAATTCCTGATCAGGTGGTACCAATGGACAAATCTCCTTGTCAATCATCCACTGTCCAAATTTCAGCCAATTCTGATGGCTTGATCTAGAGATATGGGCAAAAGGAGAAAAGTGACATAGATTATGTCACTATCTCACAAGTGTCCTACTTTGTGCTCCGCATTGGCACTTGGGATAAAACGGCAAGAGGGCTGGGGGAGAGGTCGCCACTCTCTCCCCCACCCCTCTACCTACTCTACCGTACTCTACTCTACTGGTCTCTACTCTACCGATGGCGGGGCCAGTTACCGTCGTCCGGGAGTCTAACCCGGTACGAGGGCCTGCCGCAGCCTCCTATTCATTTGACAAAATACTGCGGACGGCCACCTTAAGTTCTGGCGTGATTTGCGGAAGCACAGGTTACGGCTTTGGAGAGGACAGAGTGCAAGTACGAGAGTGCGAGCGTGAGCTCCTCTCGATACGATGGGTGCTGACGTGGCGAGTGGTGGAGCAGCGGAAACATGGACCGAAGATGGGAGCAGATGGACGGGCTTCAATCAAGGCATCGGATCGAGAGAACGGAGCTACGGGATCTTTATAAACAATGGATCAATGGATCGGAGAGCATCGCGTAGACGATGGAGCGATCGCAGCCGTCGCGGGATCGAGAGTGCGAGCACGAGCTCCTCTTCACCCGACGAGCGAGAAGATCGACGGAAGCAGAGGACCAGCCGCAGATCTGGACGATCTCATCCGTGGATCGCACCGAGGGCGCTGGGCATCCGCCAACCTCGGTCGCTCGGTGACTGGGGACACCGACCGGCGTCCGGGACGCTCAAGGAAGACACAAGCGGACCGGACAGACCAAGCTCGTGCATTCTGCTTGCTCTTTGTATTTCCTAGTCACTAGACTAGCACAAATAGGTAGCAGTTTCATTTGTAGATTGCTTCATCTGTACTGCACCATTTTTCAAGTATAGCATATCGTTGGAAAGCTCAAGAGACGAGCCGTGTACCTCTGACTTTTGTGTAACCTCTTGAATCGTCAGTGTGTAACAAGAAGGTGATTCTTTGCAGCGTACAGTTGTAGTGTGTACAACACAGTGGATTTCAGTCACAGTTGTTTGATTTGTTGTATCTCCTGAGACACCTATGATCCTGGAGAAGTGCTAATTTTTACATTTGGTATCAGAGCATGAGGTGCCTTCACCAGGAGAAGTCATCACCATGGCGTTACTCACAGGAAGCGGCCATCATGATCATTTCAAGATACCAATCTTCAATGGCGACGACTACCAATCTTTTGCGCTCAACATGAAAATGGTATTCATGAACAAAGGACTATGGGGAGTGGTCACCGACCCACCTACAGACGTCGTGGACGCTAATGCCTCTACCAAGGAGAAAATCAGTCACAAGAGGCGGTGCGACCAAGCCTTTGCAATCCTGGCTATGCAACTGGAAGAGCGGCTCAAATTTCTCATTCGTGACGACAATGCGGACCTCTGTCCGAGAACTGCATGGCGAGCCCTCAAGCAACATTATCACAAGATCAGCGACGATGAGCTGGGTCATCTACTCAAAGAGTTTCATACTCAAAGAATGGAGGAACACGCTCGGCTTGAGGATCATATCAGTTATTTGAAAGACCTTTCCAGTCGCATCACAGCTTTGGGTGAAGTTATCTCTGAAAGAGTGCTTGTTTAGACCTTGTTTCAGAGTCTTCCTACACGTTTTCAACACATAGTGAAACGACTTCAAACCTTCAACAACGATCGACAGGAAGATGATGAAAAAATTACACTCATTGGGTCTGCTGTCAAGAGTGCTCTAGACGCCATTGGGAACACCGTCCCAGAAGAAGCAGCAGCTGTACAAGCAGCAGCAGGACGAGCAGCGGTCGCAGCGACAGCAGCTGCCAAGCCACATGTGCTGACCATTGAGAAGGCAATACAGGCTCTCATGCTTGACAAAGATGCCTATCAAAGAAAACGGTGGTGAAGTCGGACTTTACGCAAAATACCAAGGACGACCAGATCGACGAATAAAGAAATACGAGACCTATGGGAATGTTCGTCCCAGCACCAACCAAGGCACTCAAGCTACCTATCAACCTCGACCTGGATATCCTCAACAGGCTCCCACACCTTATGTTCACCCAGGGGATCGTATCTGTTGGCGATGCAACAAAAAAGGGCACATCCAACTTGACTGCCCGACCCGTCCAGAGCAACGACCGCGATTCAATGCGCCAACGCGCAATACTCTGAATGCTCTTCTCACTGATGAGACACCATCAGCCTTTCTCTCAGCCTTTTCAACACTTTTGGCTGACTTTTCCCATCTCATCTCAGGTTTTACAGGTCACAATTCCGCTGACACGTAGCAAATCTCGGACAGTGACTCTATTCTCCAGCTAAATTTTGTCACAGCCGACGCAACCAACTTCGAACAACACCCTTCAGACTCAAGCGGAGCAAGTTCTGACTCCTCAATTAATCATGGAAAACCCATCCTGGAAGAACTGGCAATGTGCTCCGTCGACTGTGCTTACCTACTCGCTGCGGGAGTCCTCGCCT
This sequence comes from Penium margaritaceum, assembly GCA_023375785.1. NCBI lineage: Eukaryota > Viridiplantae > Streptophyta > Zygnematophyceae > Desmidiales > Peniaceae > Penium > Penium margaritaceum. The sequence goes on along the minus strand of SZWC01000043.1, from coordinate 479,070 downwards.
GGATTATTGACTCGGGATGTACCAAACATATGACCTGTCGCAACGAATGGTTCACCACCTACACTCAGTATGCACAACCTTGCGGAGTCCGTGTGGGTGATGGACGACTCATTCCAGCCTACGGTGAAGGTACAGTGCGAGTGCGTATTACCCTTCAAGGGCAGCAGGTGACGCGTACCTTTAGCCAGGTCTTATTCGTCCCTGAACTTGCGGCTAATCTCCTATCCGTCGGACGCATCAACGACAACGGCTTCAGAGTGATTTTTGATTTGGACAAGAACTGCAAGATTCTGGACACCAAAGGGAATCTAGCAGCCGTCGCTACTCGTACTGGTCACCTGACAATTCTCGACTCAGAGGAGGTGCCATCAGCTATGTTGACAAATGAACCAGAAGTCGCATTCATGGCAGCCGTTTCTTCTGACTGTCATCATTCCACCTCGGCTACTTCCACAGCTGATTTATGGCATCGCCGGCTTGTCCATGTCAACTATGCCACTCTACACAACATGGCACAACAACAATGGGTTCATGATCTCCCATCTGGACTTACGAAGCCGTCCGACACAACACCATGCAGCGGCTGTTTGACAGGCAAACAACATAAAAAACCATTCAAGGCTCATCCAACTACAACAACAATACAAAAACTGGAACTGCTTCACATGGACCTCTGCTACATCAAGGAAGGCTCCCTGTCAAACAAGCACTACTTCCTGGTCATCATCGATGACTACAGCCATTTCGTTTGAGTCAACTTTCTCCGCTACAAAAACGAAGTCGCCGATATCATCAAGACCTGGATGCGGCAGATTGAAAATGAAACCAACCTCACTGTGAAGAAAATCAGAACTAACAATGGTGGTGAGTTCATTTGTCACTCACTCAACTCCTTCTTCCAGCAGAAAGATATTCAACACCAACGCACCGTTCCTTACACGCCTCAACAAAACGGGAAGGATGACCGCATGAATCAGACTCTTCTGGAACGTGCTCGGACAATGCTGTTGGAAAGGGAGCCATCCGGCTCAATTTCAGGTCCACAGGAGCAAGTTCCAGGAAAGTACCAGATGCCTGCTCCGATCGCCAATCCGAATTCACCATTGGAAAGATCATGTGGCAAAATGTCTACGGTCCAAGTTTGAGGCCGATCCAACAGTCTGATTGGGAGATATGAATTTTCGAAGTTTCGGGGGTCATGGACCGTCGATGTCTGGGTGGGCATGGGTGATGGCTCCATGCCTTAGCCTGAGAAAAGAAAAAGGCAAGAGGTCCAGGGTCAAGACCTGATGGGAGAAATATCCAAAAAGGTCCTTGGTCTTAGGATTGCCTTGTCAGAGTGTGCTGACTAGGATAAAGGTACCTCTCCTTACTTTTTAGGTGAGGTGAGATCCTCGTGTGCTAGCCATGGACACATGGCGATTCTCCATGGGTTTGTGGGTTATGTGACCACTAGGAGTGTGCCATGAGAGCATTCTCTAGNAGCCAGCACAGGCCGTCACTTTGAGAGTGACGGGTTGGGGTGAAACCTTCACCAAATTTGACAATCGACAACTGGATCTTCAAGATCGGAAGACAAGCTTGCCAACGAGTCCAATATCGCTAAGATCCAACGGTCGGATTGAGAGTTATGCTCAAAACGAGGTCGGCCAGGGCTACACTCTTCTCTATGAGTAAGACTGTCGCCTTGTGATGACCATAACTCTCTCGTTTCTTTGTCAAATTTAAAACGTGGCACATGCGAATTGTAGTATTTTTCCTAAGCTTTCCATTGGTGCAAAAATATTTGCATTCCATCCATTCGTTTGGGAGAAACGCCGTTCACAAGCTGGCTGGCCTGAGTTGGAGTAGGAGCAGAAGCATACCCTGTTTTTAAGAGGGCATATCTTTTGAAATCCCCTGTTGATGACCCAGTTTTATGGGTCGATCTGAAAGGTTTTGAGCTGAATTTTCCAGTGGTGGGCTCATTTTTTTAAAATACCCAGTCTGCTGGCATCTACAGTCCATTTTCTGTCAGACAGATTTCTGGCAGAAGCAGCAGCAGAAGCAGGGGTAGCGCCGCCATCCAAAGGCAGCGTTGAGCATCACCAATGCTCAAAATGGCAGCAGCTGGCGTTGTGACAGCAACCCAGCCTTTGGAGAGGCTGGAGGGACGCGCCAACTTCACGTTTTGGAAGATCCGTACCCGCCTCCTTTTGGAGGAGAGGGGCTTGTGGGAGGTGGTGAGCGGCGACGAGCCGGCTCCAGTTCCACAGGCAAAAGGCATCACCGCAGCGCAGGTGGTGGCGGGGAAGACGCCACAAAAGGGTGCAGCTGATGCGGGTTCTTCTGCAGCTGTACCAGCGACGTATGAGGAGTGGAAGAAGAAGGACAGGCAGGCCTATAGGTTGCTTGTCAACACCATCTCCAACCCGCATCTTCAGTACGTGAGTGACAAGGCTACTGCAAAGGAGGGGTGGGACACATTGTGCAAGAAGTATGAGAACAAGGATCCTGCATTCCTCATGCTTTTGGAGGAAAAGATGATGGTGCTGAAAATGCAGGGTGGTGAAGGGATGGAGGCGTATCTGGACAGGGCCAAGGAGCTAGCGAAGCAGCTAAGAGCGGCCAGCAACCCTGTGGAAGAGACGCGCTTCATCCTCCTCTTGCTGAGGGGACTCCTAACCAGCTACGACACGGTGCGAGAGACGCTGGAGTGCCAGCCAACTCTCGACCTCGACTTCATCTGCACACACCTGGTGCAGGTGGAATTGCGTCGCAATGCAGCAAAGCGCAATGGCGGCAGCAACAGTGAAGCAGCTTTCATGGCCATGGGCTCACGCAACCAGCAGCAGCAGCAGTCCGGGCAGCAGAGAGGCAAGAAGAAGGGCAAGTGCCACTATTGCCAGAAAGAGGGGCACTACAAGAAAGAGTGCTTCAAGTTCAAGAGGGACCAGAAGGAGCAGCAGCAGCAAAAGCAGCAATCTCCACAGCAACAGCAGCAGCAGTCACAACAACGCCAGCAGCAGCAGCAGCAGCAGAACCAGACTGGCGTACGCCATTTTGGCAACATGAACATTGCCAAGGAGGTGCGCGACCGCCTCTTCATGGCGAAGTCTGACATGTCGCAGAAGGAAAAGGCGGATCTGGCGTGGTACAAGGACTCGGGGTGTACCAAGAGTCTGACGCACCACAAGGAGTGGTTCACGCAGCTGCTCTCCATTCCCCCCCGTCCGATTGCTTTGGGTGATGATCGGGTGGTGTATGCTGAGGGGATTGGGATTGTGGAGATGTGGTTGGAGACCCCGCGTGGCATTGAAGTGGGAGTGTTCCATGGCGTGCTGTATGTGCCTGATGCTGCGTTCAACCTTCTCTCAGTGTCCTCTCTCACAAACACAGGACTGCGCGTCGTTTTTGACGATGATTACGGCTACATCCTCGACAAGGAAACAGGAGAGGAGTTGGCCAAGTCGGTGAAGGAGGGCGACATGTACCGCCTGCTGGGGGCGACCAAGATCCCGCGTGAGCAGAGTCTTGCAGCAGTGGTGCAGGCGACAGATGGCGAGATCTGGCATGCACGCTACGGCCACATCGGCATGCGCGCCTTACAGCAGCTTCAAGCAAAGCAGATGGTGCGTGACCTACCTACCATCTCTAACTTTGAGCAGCAGTTATGCATTGGCTGTTTGGAGGGGAAGCAGCACCGCGAGGCGTTCTCTGGAGCAGGGNGCGCGACCGCCTCTTCATGGCGAAGTCTGACATGTCGCAGAAGGAAAAGGCGGATCTGGCGTGGTACAAGGACTCGGGGTGTACCAAGAGTCTGACGCACCACAAGGAGTGGTTCACGCAGCTGCTCTCCATTCCCCCCCGTCCGATTGCTTTGGGTGATGATCGGGTGGTGTATGCTGAGGGGATTGGGATTGTGGAGATGTGGTTGGAGACCCCGCGTGGCATTGAAGTGGGAGTGTTCCATGGCGTGCTGTATGTGCCTGATGCTGCGTTCAACCTTCTCTCAGTGTCCTCTCTCACAAACACAGGACTGCGCGTCGTTTTTGACGATGATTACGGCTACATCCTCGACAAGGAAACAGGAGAGGAGTTGGCCAAGTCGGTGAAGGAGGGCGACATGTACCGCCTGCTGGGGGCGACCAAGATCCCGCGTGAGCAGAGTCTTGCAGCAGTGGTGCAGGCGACAGATGGCGAGATCTGGCATGCACGCTACGGCCACATCGGCATGCGCGCCTTACAGCAGCTTCAAGCAAAGCAGATGGTGCGTGACCTACCTACCATCTCTAACTTTGAGCAGCAGTTATGCATTGGCTGTTTGGAGGGGAAGCAGCACCGCGAGGCGTTCTCTGGAGCAGGGGAGCGTGCAAAAGGGGTGTTGGAGCTGGTCCACACGGACTTGTGCGGACCGATGCAGACCCAGAGCTTTGGAGGCTCTAGGTATTTTCTCACCTTCATTGATGATTTCAGCCGTTACACTGCTGTGTACTTCCTTTCCTCCAAGGACCAGTGCTTTGACAGGTTCAAGGAGTTCAAGGCCATGATGGAGAACCAGACCGGCAAGAAGATCAAGGCGCTTCGCAGCGATCGCGGTGGAGAATACCTAAGCAAGGAGTTCCAGGACTACCTCGCAGCAGCTGGCATCAAGGCGCAGCATACCGCGCCGTACTCGCCGTAGCAGAACGGCGTAGCAGAACGCGCCAACCGTACCATTGTGGAGTCGGCGTACTCCATGCTGCACGCGGCTCGGCTGACCTACGACTTCTGGGCTGAAGCTGTGAGCACTGCGGTCTACATCAAGAACCGTAGTCCAACTAAGGCGCTGGAGCAGATGACGCCGTACGAGGCGTGGTTCGGCAAGAAGCCGAGCGTGGGTCATCTTCGCGCGTTTGGCAGCTTGGCGCACATGCACGTGCCAAAGGAGAAGCGGCAAAAGTGGGACGCGAAGAGTGCGCAGATGCTGATGATTGGCTACGACGTGGCAAGCAAGGCGTATCGCCTCTACGAGAGGGATACAGGCCACGTCATCATCTCCAGGGAAATCGTCTTCAATGAGAGCAACGTCATTGGCACCAACATTGTGTGTGAAGAGGCAATAGAAACAGCAGCTGACGAGACAGTGGGAGTAGAAATTCTTCCTGACCCAGTTTCTCCCGATCCTTCCTCTACTGTGACAGTGGGAGAATCACTCTACTCTCCCATGTCTGATGCAGCAGATACAGCAGCTTCATCGGCAGAAGCAGAGGAGGGAGATGTAGCACCACCAGCAAAAGCAGTTGTGCCAGCCGTACCGCGTCAGCCGCCTGCTAACGCTCCAGCTCCAGGTCGGAGGTACCCTCTTAGGGTGCGTTACAAGCCTGTTGAGCGCGGCCATTTCTGGATGCTGCAGAAACCAGAACAGATGAACGTTGCAGTTGCAGCAGATTCAGATGAGCCAACGTCATACAAGGAGGCCATGGCTGCACCGGATGCAGCAGATTGGGTGCAAGCCGTACAGCAAGAGATACAGTCGCAGCTGGACAACGGCACGTGGGAGCTGAGTGAGCGTCCACCTGGACGTAAAGTGATCAAGTGCAAGTGGATTTTCAAGAAGAAGCGGGGAGCAGATGGTAACCTGGAAAAGTACAAGGCGAGGCTGGTCGCCAAGGGCTAC
>SZWC01000043.1:457651-473276 GCA_023375785.1 Penium margaritaceum | reverse complement strand
GGCCCTGAGCACCAGAAGGCAGTGAAGCGGATCTTCCGCTACCTTGCTGGAACCGCCAACATCGGCATCACCTACAACGGCAACGACAACAGCATCATCGGCTACACAGACGCAGATTGGGCTTCAAACCCTGAGACTCGCAAATCCATCTCTGGACATGTGTTTCTCATGAATGGAGGTGCCATCAGCTGGTGCAGCAAGCGGCAGGTGGTCGTGGCCACCTCAAGCACAGAAGCTGAGTACGTCTCTCTCAGCTTTGGAGCCAAGGAAGCAGTTTGGCTTCAGCGTCTCATGGCGGAGATGAGTGCGAGTGCAGCAGTTCCTGTTCCTATGCGCGTCGACAACCAGAGCGCTATTGCACTCGCCAAGAATCCCGAGCACCATGCTCGCACCAAGCACATTGACATCGCCTATCACTTCATCAGGCACATGGTGCAGGAGGGTGCTATCAAGCTGGAGTTTACTCCAACGAGCAAGCAGGTTGCTGATTTCTACACCAAGCCAGTGACCCGTGAGAAGCAGCAGTTCTGCATGAAGGCATGTGGACTCAGCCCACTCTGACTGCGGCAAAGTGGGAGATTGTTGGAAAGGGAGCCATCCGGCTCAATTTCAGGTCCACAGGAGCAAGTTCCTGGAAAGTACCAGATGCCTGCTCCGATCGCCAATCCGACTTCACCATTGGAAAGATCATGTGGCAAAATATCTACGGTCCAAGTTTGAGGCCGATCCAACGGTCCGATTGGGAGATATGAATTTTCGAAGTTTCGGGGGTCATGGACCGCTGATGTTTGGGTGGGCATGGCTGATGGCTCCATGCCCTAGCCTGAGAAAAGAAAAAGGCAAGAGGTCCAGGGTCAAGACCTGATGGGAGAAATATCCAAAAAGGTCCTTGGTCTTAGGATTGCCTTGTCAGAGTGTGCTGACTAGGATAAAGGTACCTCTCCTTACTTTTTAGGTGAGGTGAGATCCTTGTGTGCTAGCCATGGACACATGGCGATTCTCCATGGGTTTGTGGGTTATGTGACCACTAGGAGTGTGCCATGAGAGCATTCTCTAGCTCTCTAGGTCGTGTGTGAGTGGTCAGCCTGATTGCTAGGCTGATTTCCTCCCTTGTGTGAGATTATGGANAAATATCCAAAAAGGTCCTTGGTCTTAGGATTGCCTTGTCAGAGTGTGCTGACTAGGATAAAGGTACCTCTCCTTACTTTTTAGGTGAGGTGAGATCCTTGTGTGCTAGCCATGGACACATGGCGATTCTCCATGGGTTTGTGGGTTATGTGACCACTAGGAGTGTGCCATGAGAGCATTCTCTAGCTCTCTAGGTCGTGTGTGAGTGGTCAGCCTGATTGCTAGGCTGATTTCCTCCCTTGTGTGAGATTATAGATTCTAGTGTGTGAGCCTTAGCCTCCATGGCTAAGTGGTGTGGCTTGTGAGAGGGCTGACTTGCCCAAGCTCTAGCTCTATATGTACTCCATCATTTTGAGTGATTGAACAACCATTCTTCAGCACAAGTGATGCCCTTCCAATCACACATGCTCGCTGCTCCAAGGCTCCCTCTCTCCTCCATTTCCAACAAATGCTACACACAGCTGCACTACCATCCGTCTTTTGGGGAGAGGCTCTCTCCACTGTAGCCTATATTACCAACCAACTACCCACAGTCAAACTTCCAAATGCTACTCATACACCATATGAAGCATGGACCGGTGTGGAACCTCATCTGCAACACATTCGCATCTTCGGCTGTACCGCTCACGTCTGGTTATGCCCAGAACTGCGCTCCAAGTTGGAGCCGCAGTCTAAGGCCTGTATCATTCTTGGATATGAAGACAACAACGACATCTACAGAGTTTGGGATCCTGCTACGCAAACCGTAGCCCATGCACGACAACCCATCTTTGATAAAACCACATGCCTCAACACAAGGATTCTTCCTACTTCACCCATCATCACCATACCTATGGACACGGCTCCCGAACCCATTCAGAAGTTCAACGTTGACCCTTTCGTCGATGAACACGCTGATGTGCTTCCTCCAGTGCATCCTCATGAACACACCACTGGAGAATCCCTTCCATCATCAGCACCGGATGCTCCGCCGCTGTCACTACCATCCCTGGTCTTCGTCGCTCTACCCGCAACCGCACTACTCCAACGTACTTTCAACTCGCCATGCTTCATACATCAGATAATGAAGATGACAGTGCTCTCGTCACTCAAATCGTCGATCCCATCAGCTACAAAGATGCCATGCGTCGACCTGATGCAGCTTTTTGGCGCCAAGCCAACCAAGAGGAATTTGATCAGCTTCAAAAGCAAGGTACATGGGATCTTGTCCCACAGCTGCGGGACCAACCTGTCGTTACATGCAAGTGGGTATTTCGAAGAAAACTCAACAGTGCCGGCGAGCCTGAACGATACAAAGCTCGCCTCGTGGCCCGTGGTTACAGTCAGGTTCTCGGCGTCAACTACAGTGACACCTTCGCACCAGTGACCAAGTATTCCTCCATCCGTGTCATGCTGTCTCTTGCTGCTGCTAACGGTTGGATTCTGCATCAGATGGATGTCAAATGCGCCTTTCTCAACGGGGACCTGAATGCGACCATCTACATGACACAACCCGAGGGCTTCGTGGAACCTGACAAGGCTCATCTCGTCTGTCGTCTCAAGCGCTCTCTTTATGGGCTCAAGCAGGCCCCACGCCAATGGAATATCAAGATTCACGAGTTCTTCCTTGGGCAAAATCTGACTCATCTCCATTCTGACCACTCGACTTACTATGGCTCCGGAGCCAACACCATCGGCATCATCCTCTATGTCGATGACCTCATCCTGTTTGGTCCCACGCTGGACACCATCTCCGCCTTCAAGGATCAGCTGTCTCGGCGCTTTGAGATGAGCGACATGGGTCCCTTGACATATTATCTCGGCATTCAAGTGCATCAACAGCGGAGCAGTCAAATCGTTCTCAATCAAGCCACGTATGCACAACGCGTTACTGATAAGTTTCAACTCGGCGACGCGAACCCTATGGCTATACCCTTTGCACTCCAGCATGGCCTCACCAAAGTTCCCGCTCAGGCGGATCTCCTCGCTCCCGCCGACGCCAAAGTTTTTCCCAGCATGGTGGGCTCCCTGATGCATGCCTCTGTTGCCACACGTCCTGATCTTTCTTATGCTGTCGGCATCCTCAGTCAAGGCTGCCAGAACGCCACCGCCGCTCACATCGTTGCGGCCAAACGAAGCGTTCGCTACTTACACTCCACCGCCGACCTTGGAATTCGGTACTCTTCCACCGGTGACAACATTCTTCATGGCTTCTGCGACGCGGATCTCTCCGGTGATCACCCCACTAGTCGATCGACGTCTGGCTACGTCTTTCTTCTCAATGGAGGCCCCGACAGTTGGCGCTCAAAGAAGCAATCCGTGGTGGCTCTGTCTTCCACTGAAGCCGAATACATCGCTGAGAGTGAAGCTTCTCGTGAAGCCGTCTGGCTTCGCATACTTCTTTCTGAACTCGGCTTCCACCAACTCGCACCTACCACTATCAACTGGGATAACGAAGGTGCCATTGCCCTCTCCGAGGATCCCGTTCTCCATGATCGCACCAAACACGTTCGCCGGCAGTATCACCTCGTCCGCGACGCTGTTGCCGACGGTGAGGTTCGCTTGCTCTACATTCCTACCGAGCAGCAATCCGCTGACATCTTCACCAAGCCCCTTTCTGCCGACCGTCATGCTGCGCTCTGTGCTCGCCTCGGCTTGCTCTCTCTCCGTGCTCCTGCATCCTCTGGGTCCTCTTCTTCCGTCCCCCCTGCATGAGGCGTTGGGATGGATGAAGATGACCGACGACAATGCCGCTCTCCCCTCCCGTTTCCATGCCCTCCACATGAGGCATTGGCACGGACGCGGGTTGCGGTTGGCCGCCACGCCCCTCTCCTCCTCGTTCTACCCTCTCTCGCGCTCCCCGCATGGCCTCCGGGGTTCCCCCATATGAGGCGTTGGACACGGTGGCCGTGCGTGGCGCCTGCGCCTCTCTCCGCTTCTCTCCTGTCTCTTGTTCGCACTTCCCGCTGCCTCGCAGCTCGCTCCTCGCATCCCGACAATGTTCCGGGTGCGGTTCGCTCCCCGCTACATGCCACGCTTCAGGTGTCCGTCTCGGCCTTCTCTTTCGAGTTTTGTCCGTGCTGCGTTTCTATTCCCCTCCTCCCTGGGGGCCACGCATTCTCTTTTCGCATTTCTGTTCCGTTCTTGACCTCGCTGCTCACCTTCTCCGGTCAAGAAATCGATGGTGGGCTGCCGATGTCGGCCCACCACGGGTCCCGGCCATGTGTGGGGTTTCGGTCCCACATGTGTCCGGGCAGGAGGCTCCCCGATGGCACCCCTCATACTGCCGTATGGCTCTGCCTAGGCATTGGCCCAAGTTGGGTACACTAAGCGGGCCACCGGGTGCCTCCTGTTCTACTATTTTGTTTGGCATCGGCTTGGGCCGCCCGGAGGGGGGAACTCTCATCTCCACCGTCGATGAGCATTTTTTGGACGTGCGTGCCCCTGCCTCGCCTTCTCTTCTTTGCCGCCTGCTTTTCTGCTTGAATACCACCCCTTCACGGGCTTGGCATTCAAGGGGGGGGAATGTTGGAAAATCAGGATCTTCATCATCACAAGGCCGATTCCTGATTAGGTGGTACCAATGGACAGATCTCCTCGTCAGCCATCCACTGTCCAAATTTCAGCCAATTCTGATGGCTCGATCTGGAGATATGGGCAAAAGGAGAAAAGTGACATAGATTATGTCACTATCTCACAAGTGTCCTACTTTGTGCTCGGCATTGGCACTTGGGATAAAAGGACAAGAGGGCTGGGGGAGAGGTCGCCACTCTCTCCCCCACCCCTCTGCCTACTCTACCGGACTCTACTCTACTGGTCTCTACTCTACCGATGGCGGGGCCAGTTACCGTCGTCCGGGAGTCTAACCCGGTACGAGGGCCTGCCACAGCCTCCTATTCATTTCACAGAATACTGCGGACGGCCACCTTAAGTTCTGGCGTGATTTGCGGAAGCACAGGTTACGGCTTCGGAGAGGACAGAGTGCAAGTACGAGAGTGCGAGCGTGAGCTCCTCTCGATACGATGGGTGCTGACGTGGCGAGTGGTGGAGCAGCGGAAACATGGACCGAAGATTGGAGCAGATGGACGGGCTTTGATCAAGGCATCGGATCGAGAGAACGGAGCTACGGGATCTTTGTAAACAATGGATCAATGGATCGGAGAGCATCGCGTAGACGATGGAGCGATCGCAGCCGTTGCGGGATCGAGAGTGCGAGCACGAGCTCCTCTTCACCCGACGAGCGAGAAGATCGACGGAAGTAGAGGACCTGCCGCAGATCCGGACGATCTCGTCCGTGGATCGCACCGAGGGTACTGGGCATCCGCCAACCTCGGTCGCTCGGTGACTGGGGACACCGACCGGCGTCCGGGACGCTCAAGGAAGACACAAGCGGACCGGACAGACCAAGCTCGTGCATTCTGCTTGCTCTTTGTATTTCCTAGTCATTAGACTAGCACAAATAGGTAGCAGTTTCATTTGTAGATTGCTTCGTCTGTACTGCACCATTTTTCAAGTATAGCATATCGTTGGAAAGCTCAAGAGACGAGCCGTGTACCTCTGACTTCTGTAACCTCTTAAATCGTCANCCGACGAGCGAGAAGATCGACGGAAGCAGAGGACCAGCCGCAGATCTGGACGATCTCATCCGTGGATCGCACCGAGGGCGCTGGGCATCCGCCAACCTCGGTCGCTCGGTGACTGGGGACACCGACCGGCGTCCGGGACGCTCAAGGAAGACACAAGCGGACCGGACAGACCAAGCTCGTGCATTCTGCTTGCTCTTTGTATTTCCTAGTCATTAGACTAGCACAAATAGGTAGCAGTTTCATTTGTAGATTGCTTCGTCTGTACTGCACCATTTTTCAAGTATAGCATATCGTTGGAAAGCTCAAGAGACGAGCCGTGTACCTCTGACTTCTGTGTAACCTATTGAATCGTGAGTGTGTAACAAGAAAGTGATTCTTTGCAGCGTACAGTTGCAGTGCGTACAACACAGTGGATTTCAGTCACAGTTGTTTGATTTGTTCTATCTCTTGAGACACCTATGATCCTTGAGAAGTGCTAATTTTTACAGAAGGAGGAGAAAGAGAAGGAGAAGGAGAAGAAGAAGGAGACGGAGAAGGAGAAGGAGAAGGAGGACACAGAGAGGGAGAAAAAGAAGGAGAAGGAGAAGGAGGAGAAGGATTAGGAGAAGGAGAAGGAGAAGGAGAAGGAGAAGGAGAAGGAGAAGGAGAAGGAGAAAGAGAAGGAGAAGGAGATGGAGAAGGAGAAAGAGAAGGAGAAGGAGATGGAAAAAGCTAAGGAGAAGGAGGAGAGGGAGAAGGCGAAGGAGAAGGAGATAGAGAACAAGAAGGAGAAGGAGGAAGAGAAGGAGAATAAGAAGGAGAAGGAGAATGAGAATGAGAAGCATAAGAAGAAGGAGGATAATGAAAATGGGAAAGAAAGAGAGCTTGAGAGAGAGGGAGAGAGAGTGATGAGAGAGATTGCAAGAGAGAGAGAGAGGGGAGAGTAAGAGAGAGAGATGGAGAGAGCAAGAGTGAGTGTGTAAGAGATTGTATGAGATAGAGAGAGAGAGATTGAGAGAGAGGGGGAGAGAGTGATGAGAGATATTGCAAGGGAGAGAGAGAGGAAGCAAGAGAGAGAGAGAGGAGAGAGAAAGTGTGAGAGAGCAAGAGTGAGTGTAAAAGAGAGAGTGATAGAGAGAAGGTGAAAGAGACATAGATTAAGAGAGAGGGGGAGCCTTTTTTTTCTAGCTTCGTCCTCTTCCTTCTTACCCTTAGTTGTACCCTAAAATTGAGCCTAGTTGCATCGTGTGCCTAAACTGGGTACTAGTTGCCCTAGTTGCACCCTAGTTATACCCTAGTTGGACACTAGCTACGCCCCAATCGCACCCTAGTTACACAGTACTTGCACCCTACTTGCATCGTAGTTAGGCCATAGTTACATCCTAGTTGTGTCCTACTTGCGCCATACTTTCTCCGAACTTACACCCTTGTTGTACCCTAGTGGCGCTCTTGTTACGCCATACTTGCACCCTACTTGCACCCTAGTTTTACCCTAATTGCGTTGTAGTTGCATCCTACTTACGCCCTTCTTACCATTAATTATACCTTACAATTTGGCCTCATTACGTCCTAGTTGCGCTATTCTTGCGCCCTAATTACACCCTACTTGTACCCTATATGTACCCTACCTGTGTCCTAGTTGCGTCCTATTTTCACCCTACTTGCATCTTAATTGTACTTTAATTGTATCCTAGTTACTTCATACTTGTGCCGTACTTGCGCCCTAGTTGCACCCTACATGCGCCATAGTTGCGCCCTAGTTGTGCCTCAGTTGGACACTAGCTACACCCAGTTGTGCCTTTGCTATGCCCTACTTGCGTCCTACTTGCACTTTAGTTACGCCCTAGTTGTGTCCCAGTTGTGCCCTACTTGCCCCCTACTTGTGCCCTACTTGTGCCCTAATTGTACCCTAGTGGCACTCTTATTGTACCCTAGTTGAATCCGACTTGTTCCCTAGTTGCTCCCTATTTGCATCCTGGTTGTGCCCTACTTACGCCCTTCTTTCCCTTAGTTGTGCCCTAAAATGGTGCCTAGTTGTACCGTGTGCCTAAAATGGGAGAGATTGAGAGCGTACAAGAAAGGGAGAGAGGGAGAAAGAGAGAGAGAGAGAGAAAGAGAGATAGAGAGAGAGCCTTTTTTCTAGCTTCCTCATTTCCATCATGTCATTTGTCGTTCCTTCCCGTCTCTCTGGACTATTACCCTGCCTGATGTCATATCCTGCATTTTGTTTCCCCCTACCACTGTCCTCCATTGCGTCGTCACATGGCCGACGTCGTTCTGCCATGCACTCTTGGTCCTCGATTCGTATCATAGTGGAGAGGACGTCCACGAAATCCAACACCCATGTTCTTCCACTGTCATTCTTGTGATATACATAGTCATAGTTAGCATCGGTGTCAATATCGTCCATCCAACTGAATTCCATTTTTTCTTCACCACAATCCTCTGTCCACCGTTCCATCATTTCTTGTACGTGTATTCCACATGAAAGCAAAGAGTACCTGCAGTCACTCGTGTCCCCTCCCACATCCACTGTTGTGGATGTAGAACCATGTGTATCCCCCTTTAGCCCAAAAAGTGACCCACATTCGTCATTCACTCCCCTGGTCACTACTGATCAACGTCCTCCCTTAGAATATCATGACATTTCTCCCATCAGTGTATCACCGAACACAGTATCTAATCCACATGTTCTTCACTCTGTCTCTCTGGTCCTCATGATCCACCTGCTGGCCACAAACGTTGTGTTGCCATCATCCCAACCACGTGTCCTTTATGTATCTCCATCTTTACCCATACGACGCATACGTTCTCCACAATCAGCACATCTATCAACACCTTGTGCTCCTCTCCCATCCACATTCTTGTTCTCCTTGTGTCTAAACACCTCACATGCATAGTGGATGCATTGGACCTGATCTCATCAGGAGAGCGTGTCGCAACCGCTATCAAGAATGCAGGCCTTGACGTCTTAATCGCAGCCCACAATCATATTCATTACATCAACAAAATCACTAGTGAGAGTGTTGCACTACATCAAACCGGCCTCGTCTCCACCCTGCTAACTTCTTCAACGGCAGTTCCTCCACCTCCTCAGTCTTGTCTAGAGCTAGCGCCTTCACTTGACTCCAAGGTACACAAAAGGAAGGAGAAGAAGAAAAAGGGCAAAAAGTATAGGCGTTGTCTCTTTGCCGTTGCTTTATTCAAGCTTTTTGCCCTATGCTTATCTGATGTATCTTCCTATTTCCACCAGCCAATGTGAGGCTATTGTGGCTTAGGGCGAGTGTTGGTTGGAGCCACAAATAACCTGGTCTGATTGGTTATGTTAAAGCTGGCTAGGATAGTCTGTTTAGTAACATGATGCCACCTGCGCTCTTAGGTGATAGCGCTCTGGTTGCGCATGGACTCACTTGCGTGTCTTCCAATGTAATGTTTGTTTATGTACCGAACCTACCCTGGTGCCATGACCTCCACAAGTGTCCGTCCACTTGTAAGGTGGTGGATTTTACGAGCTAGCCGTCCAATCCCACCAACTACAAGTAGGTGAGTATAGCTCATTGTATCCTCTTCTTTGTTCTTAATCATTTTGGTCCCATCCATGGCTCAACTCGACAGAAAAATACAGGAGCAGAGATGGGAGTAGAAGAAGCAAGCAGAGACAATGAAGCATGTAGGAGGATGTCGCCAGAACGGCGAAAGCAGAGAGGTGAGTGTGGATCCACGAAGTTAGTCGCAAGGCCTTCATAGAGGTGAGGGACCCAAGCTCTGAGGTAGAGAGGAGTCAGTGAGAGAATGCGAGAGCAAAGGGAGTGATGAGCTAATCATGAGCAAAGGATCACAAGTCATGGAACGAAGGGCTGGGAGCAGAGAAGGGTTGGCAAAGACGGTAAGAGTAAGAGACGAGCAGAGTGAGAACACGGCGATGAAGCCATGGAACCAAAGGGAACAGGATGCGAAGAACTGTTATGGTTTACTCGACGGAATGAATATCCTCGGTATAAAAAGGGCAAAACTAGACAATATAGCAAAGCAACGGCTTCTTTCCACTAGCTGGATGCAGGTGACAGGTCTCAGTTTATTAGGGGATGCCTTGACCGTTTGTTCTCAACGGATGTCTCAGTCGAGAGCCGTTGGTCAATTCCGTTCAGTCAGGTTCTGAACCATTATTGAGATGTCTTATCGGTTTGCTTTACTAACCCCTCCGATCACACCAATAAGGTAAGGGGTGGATACATCTCCAATGGTCTTACATATTATCTCCTAATGAGCCTTTTGAGGGAACAAGCTCTTCTTCACTAGAAGGTTCTGGTGTTGGAGATCGAGTTGATGGCAACGGAAGAGGAAAAGGAAGGCAGTACAAGTTGAGTCCTCGAGGTATGTATCCCCTTGGTACTCGTTTTTGGTATTCTATTTGTTCTGTAGGTTCTCCTTGTGCACACAACTCTTCAATGTTGTTCACAATGGAAGGGATGTTCAGACCTCTAAATATGATGATGTTGTGAAATGGGATGTTTGTGGTAGCTAGTAGAAGAGCTCAGGCTTGAAGAAGAGCATAGTTTACCCGGTAGGCTCGGTCTTGGTGGGCAGACCAGATCACTGGGTCTATGAATAGTCACTTGAGGTGAAAACCACGGACTGTTACTCTTCGAGTGACACGTATTAGTGCATCCTTCCATTCGATGAATTTATTATCTTCTTCATCGACAAACTCGAGTACTGGGATGTCACAAATCAAAGCGACTACGTGTGGATCTATGTCAGGCTGACAGAGCTGACGGACCCATCTGAAATAATGACTAATGGCGGAGACGGGGTTGAAGAAGTCTTGGAATGAGCACGAGTCATTGCAACAGGTGAGGCAAACGGGCACATGCTTCTGCCAAGTGGAGAGTGATGATGGGAAGGTGGAGGAGCAGATAATTAGCCAAGTGGGCATGGGGATGAAACCTCGTGTACTTGCAAAGGATTCGGCGTGGACGTATGGTATCGCGACACGGGCAATGCAACCAGGCATATCCGTTTGCCGAGCAGATAAACACGAATGATGAAGGAGAAATGATTGACGACAAAGTGGGCACCGGGACAAGACCTCATGTGCTGAGGAAGTTTCGGCGTGGACGCAGGTCGTCTCGCAAACGATGATGCAATCGGATGGATCATTGTGTCAAGGAGTTGATGAAAGAGGCTGATGGCAGAGGAATAGTGGATGGCAGAGTGTACACAGGGGTGAAACCATGTGCGCTTCTGTAAAGAGGGTTAGAATGTGGCAAGGGGAAGGCGTATGCCAATGCACCACGAGAAATCTACTACCGGTGTGGGTGTAGGCTGCTGCAAAGCATACAGCTAGCTTGTGCAAATTCAGTTATTCTGCTTATTAGGAGAGTGACGGCTTGTTCCCTAGTTGGCTCAAAGCATGAGCAGGAAGACTGGTGGTGTCCGATATCTTGACGGTGAAAAGACGTTGGCTGTAACAGAGGGATTCGTGCAGCAAGTAGTGACGCTCGTCCGCTGATATCAGGAGAGTGACGGCTTATTCCCCAGTTGGTTCGCAACAGGAGGAGAAAGACTGGTGGTGTCCGATGTCCTGGCCATAGATGTACGCTGCTATTGTTGACAATGCGAAAGGTGGTACAAAGATGTGACTTGAAGCAATGAAGGCAAAGAGGCTGAAGCAGGAGGGACGGATGGAGCAGATGAGGCAGATGGTATGGGTGAGGAGGAAGAAGACGCTACGAGCTGTTGAGATGACGAAAGGGTGCCAGGTGATGGGCAACAAGAAGCTTGTAGGAAGATGGTGACAAGCCGCGCCTTAGGGGCTGTTGTTAGTTGTTATCGACGTCGCGTCACCAGTTTGGCCACGGGCATGGATCTAGGCGTAGGGTTTATCCGGAATGACGAGGTGTTATTTCTGTACGAAGAGCAATCGAGATGGTGGTGCTCATGTCAGCTACTAATGAAGAGGAAACGAAGTGGTGCGAGGTGGTGCTGGCATTGGCAAAGGAATGCAGAGCAAGAAAGTAAAGCGATGGCTGTGACGGGGGGATAACTGGGTCACGGGGCACTACGTGATGTTGCCTCATTTCTCATACCATGTTAGTAAAATACAGGAGTAGAGATGGGAGCAGCAGAAGCAAGCAAAGACAACAAAGCATGTGGGAGGATGTCGTCGGAATGACAAAAACAGAGAGGTGAGTGCAGATCCTCGAAGTTAGTCGCGGGGTCTTGAGGGAGGCGAGAGACCGAAGCTCCAAGGTAGACAGGAATCAGTGAGAGAGTGCAAGAGCAAAGAAAGTGATATGCTGATGCTGAGTGAAAGATCAAAAGTGACGGAGCGAAGGGCTGGGAGCAAAGAATGATTGGTGAAGACGGTAAGAGTAAGAGACGAGCAAAGCGAGAATACAGTGGTAAAGCTGCGGAATCAAAGGGATCAGGATGCGAAGAACTGTTTTGGTTAACTCAAGGGAATGAACATCCTCGGTATAAAAAAGCCAGATTAGGACAAAGTAGCAATGCAAGGGCTTCTTTTCGCTAGTCGAACGCGGGCGATAGGTGTCACTTTATTAGGGGATGCCTCGACTGTTTGTTCTCAACAGATGTCTCGGTCGAGAGCCGTTGGTCAAGTTGGTTTGATCCATGACCTGAACCATTATTGAGATGTCTTATCGGTGTCCTTTACTAACACCACCTGATCTTCCACCTACTCCTACTCTATCCACTTGCTCTAATTCAAAGTAACCGTTTGTTATTTTGTCCTAGTGCAACTAGGGCGTAACTAGTGTGCCACTACGACGCAGCTAGGGTACAACTAGGACGTAGCTAGTGTCCAACTGAGGCGCAACTAGGGAATAACGCAGGCGCAACTAGGGCGTAATAAGGGCACAAGTATACACAAGTATGACTCAAGTACGGCACAACTAGGGTGCAACTAGGACGTAGCTAGTGTCCAATTGAGGTGCAACGAGGGACCAACCAGGATGTAACTAGGACAAAACTAGGATGCAAGTTGGGCGCAAATAGGGTGCAACTACGGCACAACGAGGGCAAATCTAGGACGGAACTATGGGTAACTAGAGAACAAGTAGGGCGTAATAAGTGTCCAACTGAGGGGAAATTTGGGTGTAACTATGGCGCATTGGTCCTTGGAAGGAAGGAAGTACACAGCAGTGTAACGACTGAAATCATCAATGAAGGTCAGGAAATACCTAGAGCCTCCAAAGCTCTGGGTCTGCATCGGTCCGCACAAGTCTGTGTGGACCAGCTCCAACACCTCCTTTGCACGCTCCCCTGCTCCAGAGAACGCCTCCCGCTGCTGCTTCCCCTCCAAACAGCCGATGCACAACTGCTGCTCAAAGTTAGAGATGGTAGGCAGGTCACGTACCATTTGCTTTGCTTGAAGTTGCTGCAAGGCGCGCATGCCGATGTGGCCGTAGCGCGCATGCCAAATCTCGCCATCTGTTGCCTGCACCACTGTTGCAAGACTCTGCTCACGCGGGATCTTGGTTGCCCCCAGCAGGCGGTACATGTCGCCTTCCTTCACCGACCTGGCCAACTCCTCTCCTGTTTCCTTGTCAAGGATGTAGCCATAGTCATCGTCAAAGACGACTCGCAGTCCTGTGTTGGTGAGAGAGGACACTGAGAGAAGATTGAACGCAGCATTAGGCACGTATAGCACGCCATGGAACACTCCCACTTCAATGCCACGCGGGGTCTCCAACCACATCTCCACAATCCCAANGTAGCGCGCATGCCAGATCTCGCCATCTGTTGCCTGCACCACTGCTGCAAGACTCTGCTCACGCGGGATCTTGGTTGCCCCCAGCAGGCGGTACATGTCGCCTTCCTTCACCGACCTGGCCAACTCCTCTCCTGTTTCCTTGTCAAGGATGTAGCCATAGTCATCGTCAAAGACGACTCGCAGTCCTGTGTTGGTGAGAGAGGACACTGAGAGAAGATTGAACGCAGCATTAGGCACGTATAGCACGCCATGGAACACTCCCACTTCAATGCCACGCAACCACATCTCCACAATCCCAATCCCTTCAGCATACACCACCCGATCATCACCCAAAGCGATAGGACAAGGAGGGATGGATAGCAACTGCGTAAACCACTCCTTGTGGTGCGTCAGACTCTTGGTACACCCAGAGTCTTTGTACCACGCCAGATCCTGTTGGAAAAGGAGCCATCCGGCTCAATTTCAGGTCCACAGGAGCAAGTTCCTGGAAAGTACCAGATGCCTGCTCCGATCGCCAATCCGACTTCACCATTGGAAAGATCATGTGGCAAAATGTCTACGGTCCAAGTTTGAGGCCGATCCAACGGTCGGATTGGGAGATATGAATTTTCGAAGTTTTGGGGGTCATGGACCGTCGATGTCTGGGTGGGCATGGGTGATGGCTCCATGCCTTAGCCTGAGAAAAGAAAAAGGCAAGAGGTCCAGGGTCAAGACCTGATGGGAGAAATATCCAAAAAGGTCCTTAGTCTTAGGATTGCTTTGTCAGAGTGTGCTGACTAGGATAAAGGTACCTCTCCTTACTTTTTAGGTGAGGTGAGATCCTTGTGTGCTAGCCATGGACACATGGCAATTCTTCATGGGTTTGTAGGTGATGTGACCACTAGGAGTGTGCCATGAGAGTATTCTCTAGCTCTCTAGGTCGTGTGTGACTGGTCAGCCTGATTGTTGGGCTGATTTCCTCCCTTGTGTGAGATTGTGGACTCTAGTGTGTAAGCCTTAGCCTCCATGGCTAAGTGGTGTGGCTTGTGAGAGGGCTGACTTGCCCAAGCTCTAGCTCTATATGTACTCCATCATTTTGAGAGATTCAACAACCATTCTTCAGCACAAGTGATGCCCTTCCAATCACACATGCTCGCTGCTCCAAGGCTCCCTCTCTCCTCCAGATCCAACACAGTGAAGCAGCTTTCATGGCCATGGGCTCACGCAACCAGCAGCAGCAGCAGTCCGGGCAGTAGAGAGGCAAGAAGAAGGGCAAGTGCCACTCTTGCCAGAAAGAGGGGCACTACAAGAAAGAGTGCTTCAAGTTCAAGAGGGACCAGAAGGAGCAGCAGCAGCAGCAGCATCAAAAGCAGCAATCTCCACAGCAACAGCAGCAGCAGTCACAACAACGCCAGCAACAGCAGCAGCAGCAGAACCAGACTGGCGTGTGCCATTTTGGCAACATGAACGTTGCCAAGGAGGTGCGCGACCGCCTCTTCATGGCGAAGTCTGACATGTCGCAGAAGGAAAAGGCGGATCTGGCGTGGTACAAGGACTCGGGGTGTACCAAGAGTCTGACACACCACAAGGAATGGTTCACACAGCTGCTCTCCATTCCCCCCCATCCGATTGCTTTGGGTGATGATCGGGTGGTGTATGCTGAGGGGATTGGGATTGTGGAGATGTGGTTGGAGACCCCGCGTGGCATTGAAGTGGGAGTGTTCCATGGCGTGCTGTATGTGCCTGATGCTGCGTTCATCCTTCTCTCAGTGTCCTCTCTCACAAACACAAGACTGCGCGTCGTTTTTGACGATGATTACGGCTACATCCTCGACAAGGAAACAGGAGAGGAGTTGGCCAAGTCGGTGAAGGAGGGCGACATGTACCGCCTGCTGGGGGCGACCAAGATCCCGCGTGAGCAGAGTCTTGCAGTAGTGGTGCAGGCGACAGATGGTGAGATCTGGCATGCACGCTACGGCCACATCGGCATGCGCGCCTTACAGCAGCTTCAAGCAAAGAAGATGGTGCGTGACCTACCTACCATCTCTAACTTTGAGCAGCAGTTATGCATTGGCTGTTTGGAGGGGAAGCAGCACCGCGAGGCGTTCTCTGGAGCAGGGGAGCGTGCAAAAGGGGTGTTGGAGCTGGTCCACACGGACTTGTGCGGACCGATGCAGACCCAGAGCTTTGGAGGCTCTAGGTATTTTCTCACCTTCATTGATGATTTCAGCCGTTACAC
>SZWC01000043.1:403214-420219 GCA_023375785.1 Penium margaritaceum | reverse complement strand
CAAATTCCCAGTCTGCTGGCATCTACAGTCCATTTTCTGTCAGACAGATTTCTGGCAGAAGCAGCAGCAGAAGCAGGGGTAGCGCCGCCACCCAAGGGCAGCGTTGAGCATCACCAAAGATCAAAATGGCAGCAGCAGGCGTGGTAACAGCAGCCCAGCCCTTGGAGAGGCTGGAAGGACGTGCCAACTTCACGTTTTGGAAGATCCGTACCCGCCTCCTTTTGGAGGAGAGGGGCTTGTGGGAGGTGGTGAGCGGCGACGAGCGCGCTCCGCCTCCACAGGCAAAAGGCATCACCGCAGCTCAGGAGGTGGCGGGGAAGACGCCGCAGAAAGGTGCAGGAGATGCAAGCTCATCTATAACTGCAGCGGCGGCGTATGAGGAGTGGAAGAAGGACAGGCAGGCCTACAGGTTGCTTGTCAAGACCATCTCCAACCCGCATCTTCAGTACGTGAGTGACAAGGCTATTGCAAAGGAGGGATGGGACACGTTGTGCAAGAAGTATGAGAGCAAGGATCCTGCAAAAGATGGTGGCGCTGAAAATGCAGGGTGGTGAAGGGATGGAGGCGTACCTGGACAGGGCAAAGGAGCTGGCAAAGCAGCTGAGAGCGGCCGGCAACCCTGTGGAAGAGACGCGCTTCATCCTCCTCTTGCTGAGAGGACTCCCAACCAACTACGACACGGTGCGAGAGATGCTAGAGTGCCAGCGAACTCTCGACCTCGACTTCATCTGCACACACCTGGTGCAGGTGGAACTGCGCCGCAATGCCGCAAAACGCAATGGCGGCAACAGCAGCAGTGAAGCAGCTTTCATGGCGATGGGCTCACGCAATCAACACCAGCAGCAGTCCGGGCAGCAGGGGGCAAGAGAAAGGGCAAGTGCCATTATTGCCAGAAAGAGGGGCACTACAAGAAAGAGTGCTTCAAGTTCAAAAGGGACCAGAAGGAGCAGCAACAGCAGCAGTAAAAGCAGCAATCTCCCCAGCAACAGCAGCAGCAGTCACAGCAACGTCAGCAGCACCTGCAGCAGCAACAGCAGAACCAGACCGGCATGCACCATTTTGGCAACATGAACGTGGCCAAGGAGGTGCGCGACCGCCTCTTCATGGCGAAGTCTGACATGTCGCAGGTGGAGAAGGCGGATCTGGCGTGGTACAAAGACTCTAGGTGTACCAAGAGTCTGACGCACCACATGGAGTGGTTTACGCAATTGCTGTCCATCCCTCCCCGTCCTATCGCTTTGGGTGATGATCGGGTGGTGTATGCTGAAGGGATTGGGATTGTGGAGATGTGGTTGGAGACCCCGCGTGGTATTGAAGTAGGAGTGTTCCATGGCATGCTGTACGTACCTAATGCTGCATTCAACGTCCTCTTAGTCTCCTCTCTTACAAACACAGGACTGCGCGTCGTCTTCGATGATGACTATGGCTACATCCTCAAGAAGGATACAGGAGAGGAGTTGGCCAGGTCAGTGAGGGAGGGCGACATGTACCGCCTGCTGGGGGCGACCAAGATCCCTCGTGAGCAGAGTCTTGCAGCAGTGGTGCAGGCGACAGATGGTGAGATCTGGCATGCGCACTATGGCCACATCGGCATGCGCGCCTTGCAGCAGCTTCAAGCAAAGCAAATGGTGCGTGACCTGCCTACCATCTCTAACTTTGAACAGCAGTTGTGCATCGGCTGTTTGGAGGGGAAGCAGCACCAGGAGGCGTTCTCTAGAGCAGGGGAGCGTGCGAAGGAGGTGTTGGAGCTGGTCCACACGGACCTGTGTGGACCGATGCAGACCCAGAGCTTTGAGGCTCTAGGTATTTCCTGACCTTCATTGATGATTTCAGCCGTTACACTGCTGTGTACTTCCTTCCTTCCAAGGACCAGTGCTTTGACAGGTTCAAGGAGTTCAAGGCCATGGTGGAGAACCAGACTGGCAAGAAGATCAAGGCGCTGCGCAGCGATCGCGGTGGATAGTACCTGAGCAAGGAATTCCAGGACTACCTCGCAGCAGCTGGCATCAAGGCGCAGCGTACTGCGCCATACTCGCCGCAGCAGAACGGTGTAGCAGAACGCGCCAACCGTACCATTGTGGAGTCGGCGCGCTCCATGCTGCACGCGGCTCGGCTGACCTACGACTTCTGGGCTGAGGCCGTGAGCACTGCAGTGTACATGAAGAACCACAGTCCAACTAAGGCGCTGGAGCAGATGACGCCGTACGAGGCGTGGTTCGACAAGAAACCGAGCGTGGGTCATCTCCGAGCATTTGGCAGCCTGGCGCACATGCACGTACCCAAGGAGAAGCGGCAGAAATGGGACGCAAAGAGTGCGCAGATGCTGATGATTGGCTACGACGTGGCAAGCAAGGCCTGTCGCCTCTATGAGAGGGATACAGGCCACGTCATCATCTCCAAGGATGTCATCTTCAACGAGAGCAACGTCATCGGCACCAACATTGTCTGTGAAGAGGCAGCAGAACCAGCAGCTGACGAGACAGTGGGAGCAGAATTCCTTCCTGACCCACTCTCTCCCGATCCTTCCTCTACTGTGACAGTGGGAGAATCACTCTACTCTCCCATGTCTGATGCAGCAGATACAACAGCCTCACCGGCAGAAGCAGAGGAGGAAGATGTAGCACCACGAGCAGTAGCAGTTGTGCCAGCAGCACCGCGCCAGCCGCCCGCTAACGCTCCAGCACCAGGTCGCAGGTACCCTCTTAGGGTGCGTTACAAGCCTGGTGAGTGCGGCCATTTCTGGATGCTGCAGAAACCAGAACAGATGAACGTCGCAGTTATAGCAGATTGAGATGAGCCAACGTCATACAAGGAGGCCATGGCTGCACCGGATGCAGCAGATTGGGCGCAAGCCGTGTAGCAGGAGATACAGTCGCAGCTGGACAACGACACGTGGGAGCTGACCGAGCGTCCACCTGGGTGTAAGGTGATCAAGTGCAAGTGGGTGTTCAAGAAGAAGCAGGGAGCAGATGGTAACCTGGAAAAGTACAAGGCGAGGCTGGTCGCCAAGGGCTACTCGCAGCAGGAGGGCATCGACTACTCAGAAACTTTTGCCCCTGTTGCAAAGTTTGCCTCTGTGCGTATGCTCCTCTCTTATGCAGCAACTGAGGATTTCGAGGTTCACCACATGGTATCAAGACGGCATTCTTGAAAGGTGACTTGGAGGAGGAGATCTACATGGAGCAGCCAGAGGGGTTCGTCATGGATGGCCAGGAGCACCTGGTTTGCAAGCTGCAAAAGTCGCTGTACGGCCTCAAGCAAGCGTCGCGTGCTTGGAACCAGAAGTTGGATGCGACGTTGCAGTGCATGGGGTTTGAGCGCAGCGAGTGTGACTACAGCGTGTATCGCTGGCAGTATGAACATGAGATCCTCATCATCATTGTGTATGTGGATGACATGCTCCTCCTTTCCAACAGCATGTCTGTACTGCAGGATTTCAAGGAGGCGATGCAGGAGCGCTTCCAGATGTCTGATCTCGGGGAGGCGTCATACTTCCTCAGCATCCAGATCATGCGTGACCGCAAATTACGCTCTCTCTCGCTACAGCAGAGTCGCTACATCAAGGACGTCCTGCAGCAGTTCGGCATGGCAAAGGCCAAATCCATCGGCACGCCGCTGGAGACGCGGCAGTACCTCGTGAGCTTCAGTGGAGAAGCAGATGCAGCTGAGCGGCAGAAGTACCAGAGCGCCATCGGCAGTCTTATGTACCTGATGGTGGCAACCAGGCCTGACCTCGCACAGGCTGTGAGCGCTGTGAGCCAGCACATGGCGAATCTCGGACCTGAGCACCAGAAGGCAGTGAAGCGGATCTTCCGCTACCTTGCTGGAACCATCAACGTCGGCATCACCTACAACGGCAACGACAACAGCATCATCGGCTACACAGATGCAGATTGGGCGTCGAATCCTGAGACCGGCAAGTCCATCTCTGGACATGTGTTTCTCATGAATGGAGGTGCCATCAGCTGGTGCAGCAAGCGACAGGTGGTCGTGGCCACCTCGAGTACAGAAGCTGAGAACGTCTCTCTCAGCTTTGGAGCCAAGGAAGCAGTTTGGCTCCAATGTCTCACGGCGGAGATGAGTGGGAGTGTAGCAGTTCCAGTTCCTCTACGCGTCGACAACCAGAGCGCAATCGCACTCGCCAAGAATCCTGAGCACCATGCACGCACCAAGCACATTGACATCGCATATCACTTCATCAGGCACATGGTGCAGGAGGGTGTTATCAAGCTGTCGTTTACTCCAACCACAAGCAAGTCGCTGATTTCTGCACTAAGCCAGTGACCCGTGAGAAGCAGCAGTTCTGCATGAAGGCATGTGGACTCAGCCCACTCTGACTGCGGCAAAGTGGGAGATTGTTGGGAAAGGAGCCGTCCGGCTCTGATTCAGGTCCACAGGAGCAAGTTCCGGGAATCTTCCAGATGCCTGCTCCGATCGTCGATCCGTCTTCACCATTGGAAAGATCAGATGGCAAATTATCTACGGTCCAGGGTCAAGACCTGATGGGAGAAATTTCCAAAAAGGTCCTTGGTCTTAGGATTGCCTTGTCAGAGTGTGCTGACTAGGATAAAGGTACCTCACCTTACTTTTTAGGTGAGGTGAGATCCTTGTGTGCTAGCCATGGACACATGGCAATTCTCCATGAGTTTGTAGGTGATGTGACCACTAGGAGTGTGCCATGAGAGCATTCTCTAGCTCTCTAGGTCGTGTGTGACTGGTCAGCCTGATTGTCGGGCTGATTTCCTCCCTTGTGTGATATTGTGGACTCTAGTGTATGAGCCTTAGCCTCCATGGCTAAGTGGTGTGGCTTGTGAGAGGGCTGACTTGCCCAAGCTCTAGCTCTATATGTACTTCGTCATTTTGAGTGATTTAACAACCATTCTTCAGCACAACTGATGCCCTTTCACTCCCACATGCTCGCTGCTCCAAGACTCCCTCTCTCCTCCAGATCCAACAGTTGCGCCCTATTTGTGTCCAAGTTGTACTTTACTAGCACCCTAGTTGCATCCTAGTTACGCCTTAGGCATTAGCAATGCCCTAGTTCAACGCTAGTTGCGTCCCAGTTATGACTTAGTTGCGCCCTACTTGTGCCCTAGTTGCGTCCTAGTTGTGCCACAGTTCCGTCCTACTTGTACCTTACTTGTTCCCTAGTTGCGCCCTACTTGCGCCCTACTTGCGCCCTACTTGTACCCTAGTTGCGCTGTAGTTACGTCCTAGTTGCATCCTACTTGCGTCCTAGTTGCGTGTGAGTTGCATCCTAGTTGCTCCGTATTTGTATCCGACTTATGTCCTAATTGCATCCTAGTTGCGCCCTAGTTGCACCCTACTTGTACCCTACTTCTGTCCTAGTTGTCCCACAGTTACGTTGTAGTTACACAATACTTATGCTAACTTGCATCCTACGTGTGCCCTACTTACGTCTTAGTTGCGTCCTAGTTACGCCTCAGTTGGACACTAGCTATGTCCTACTTGTGTCCTAGTTGTGCCATGGTTCCACCCTAGATGAGTCCTAGTTGTATCCTACTTGTGGCCTACTTGCACCCTAGTTGCGTCCTACTTGTGCCCTAGTTGCGCCCGATTTATGTCCTAGTTGTGTCTTAGTTGCGGCCTCAATTTGGCACTAGGTACGCCCTAGTTACGCCCTAGTTACGCCCTAGTTACGTCCTAGGTGCAGCCTAGTTGCGACCTACTTGCATCCTTTTTGTGCCATAGTTATGTCCTAATTGTGCCCTAGTTGTGGCATACTTGCGTCCTACTTGTACCTTACATGTACCTTAGTTGCTCCCTAGTTTTGCCCCCTCATTGCATCTTAGTTGCGTCCTACTTCCACCCTAGTTGCGTCCTATGTACGCCCTTGTTACACTGTACTTGCGTCCTACATGTGTCCTAGTTGTGCCTTACTTACGCTCTACTTGCGTCCTGGTTGTGCCCTAGTTTTGTCCTATTTTTACCCTAGTTGCGTCCTTCTTTCGCCCTAGTTGCACCCTACTTGCATCATAGTTACGTCCTAGTTACACCCTAGTTGCGTCCGCATACACCGTACTTGCGTCCTAGTTACGTCCTACTGGCGTCCTAGTTATGCTAAGTTACGCCTTTGTTGGCCATTAGCAACACCCTCGTTGAGCCCTAGTTACGCCCTAGTTATGTCCTATTTGTCCCTTACTTGCGCTCTACTTACACCCTAGTTGCGTCCTAGTTGTGCCCTTGTTACATAGTACTTGTGCCCTATTTATGTCCCAGTTATGCCCTAGTTGAGCCCTACTTACGTCCTGGTTGTTCCTTACTTGGGCCCTACTTGTGCCCTAGTTTTGTCCTAGCTTGGTACTAGTTGCGTCCTAGTTTCCAGCTACTTGAGCCCTAGTTACACTCTACTTGCACCCTAGTTATGTCCGAGTTGTGCCTTAGTTGGACACTAGATTCGCCCTACATGTGTCCTAGTTATGTCCTAGTTATGCCCTAGTTCCACCCTACTTGCTTCCTAGCTGTGCCTTACTGGCGCCCTAGTTGCGCCCTAGTTTTGCCTCAGTTGGGCATTCACGCCCTGGTTGAGTCCTACTTACACCCTAATTACAACATAGTTGTGTCCTATTTGTACCCTACTTGCGCCGTAGTTGCGTCCTAGTTGCACCCTAGTTCCACCCTACTTGTGTCCTACTTGCGCACTAGTTGCGCCCTACTTGCACCCTACTTGCGCCCTAGTTGCGCCCTACTTGTGCCCTACTTACGTCCTAATTACACCCTAGTTGTGCCCTAGTTATGCCTTACTTACGCCTTTCTTGCATCTTAGATGCACCCTAGTTGCGTCCTCGTAACGCCCCAGCTGCTCCCTAGTTGTACCCTCCCTGCATCCTACTTGCGCCGTAGTTGTGTTCTAGACCTAATTGCATCCTACTTGCACCCTATTTGCACCACAGTTACATCCTAGTTACGCCATAGTTATACCCTACTTGCGCCCTAGTTGCACCCTACTTGCACCCTAGTTACACCCTAGTTATGCCTTGGTTGGATACTAGCTATACCCTAGTTGCGCCCTAGTTGTACCCTAGTTGTGCACAAATTGCATCCTACTTGCGGCCTACTTGTAGCCTACTCGCGGCTTACTTGTATCCTAGTTACGTCCTACTTGCGTCCTACTTACGCCCGACTTGCACCCTAGTTGTGCCCTAGTTGCGACTCAGTTTGGCAATAGCTATACCCTATTTGTGTCCTAGTTATACCCTACTAGCATCCTAGTCGCTCCCTACTTATACCTTAGTTGCTTCCTAGTTGCGCCCTACTTGTACCCTAGTTGCGCCATACTTGCGTCCTACTTACACCCTAGTTATACCCTAGTTGTACCCTCCTTGTATCCTACTTGTGTCAGAATATATGTCGACTATCACAAGGTGATATTGTAATATCTGGCATACCCCCTACCCGGTCACTCAACTCCGAGAATCTCAGAAAAGGAACATAGATACCGGTCAAGGTTCATATTCAGCTCCGAACAATGTCAGCAGCCGCAACAGCCACCGAGAGCAAAAAGGGGGCAACTCGAACCGACAACCTTGCCACATCGGCTCGACAAAGAGAAGAGGCCGTTAGGTCCTCTCGCCTCAAAACCCCAACGGACTGCCCACGACCTGGTCCAGATTATCCGACAAGACAACGACAGAGTGTGGCGGCGACACCCGTTCCACGCCACGTCGTGCTGACTGGCAACGCCATTTCGCACCCAACAGCACTAGCAACCAAGCGTTTGTGGCGGCTACATAGTTACCGCCCTCCTTAGCGTGAGGAGCAACTAGCCTAGGACGAGGAGTAGCCATGTTGTAGAATCTAGTATTTAAGTTCCTTTTATTTCATCTATCTGATAAACCAGTTCCATCGGTTCATTGCGATCCTCTCGTTCCGGGCTTTGTCCTGTCCCCACTATTCCTACATTGCTCCTCTTTTGCCTCCTGCTCCTCCACTTGTTCACCACTAATCAACACTCGTACTAACTAGCACCGCGTCCACTATCTGTTTATCTCACACAAGGCCCGTGAGGAGTGAAAGTTGCCTACACCCTCGCTACGTCTACTTCTAGTTAACTTTCCGTCGAAGCTTCGTGCTCGTCCTCTAATTGCCGTGGCTCGTCTACCGGCTCGCCCGCACTCGGGACCACACCCACTTTTACTCTGTGGCTTCTCTAATTTGCAGGTCCATGCTTCAGCGCTGTGGCCTTTCGACCCGCACCTCGGCACTGCTCCTACTCATTCGTATTCCGCTTGCTCTTCCAATCTTACCGCATCTGATCGCCTCTTCGGGCTCGTGCATGTGCACCGTATTGGATCTCAAGGAGAGAGGGAGCCTTGGAATTGCTAGTATGTGGGACTGAAAGGGCATCACTTGTGCTGAAGAGTGGTTATTGAATCACTCAAAATGATGGAGTACATATAGAGCTAGAGCTTGGGCAAGTCAGCCCTCTCACAAGGCATATCACTTAGCCATGCAGGCTAAGGCTCACACACTAGAGTCCATAACTTCACACAAGAGAGGAAATCAGCCCAGCAATCAGGCTGACCACTCACACACAACCTAGAGAGCTAGAAAATGCTTTCATAGCACACTCATAGTGGTCACATAATCCACAATCCCATGGAGAATCGCCATGTGTCCATGGCTAGTACACAAGGATCTCACCTCACCTAAAAAGTAAGGAGAGGTACCTTTTTCCTAGTCAAAACACTTTGACAACGCAATCCAAGAATCTAGGACCTTTTTGGATATTTCTCCCATCAGATCTTGACCTCTTGCCCTTTTTCTTTTCTCAGGCTAAGGCATGGAGCCATCGCCCATGGTTACCCAGATATCGCTGGTCGATGACCCTGGAAACATCAAAAATTCATATCTCCCAATCCGCTTGTTGGATTGGCCTCAAACTTGGATAGTGGACATTTTGCTACTTGATCTTTCCAATGATGAAGTCGGATGGACAATCCGAGCAGGAATCTGGTAGTTTCTTGGAACTTACTCTTGTGGACCTGAAACTCAGCCGGATAGCTCCTTTCCCAACAATCTCCCACTTTGCCGCAGTCACAGTGGCCTGTGTCCACATGCCTTCATGCAGAACTGCTGCTTCTCACGGGTCACTAGCTTGGTGCAGAAATTAGTGACATGTTTGCTGGTTGGAGTAAACTCCAGCTTGATAGCACCCTCTTGCACCATGTGCCTGATGAAGTGATATGCAATGTCAATGTCCTCGGTGCATGCATGGTGCTCAGAATTCTTGGCGAGTGCAATTGTGCTCTGGCTATGGACGCGCATACGAACAGGAACTGCTGCAGTCCCACTCATCTCCCCCATGAGATGCTGAAGCCAAACTACTTCCTTGGCTCCAAAGCTAAGAGAGACGTACTCAGCTTCCGTGTTTGAGATGGTCACGACCACCTGCCGCTTGCTGCACCGGCTAATGGTCCCATCATTCATGAGGAACACATGTCCAGAGATGGACTTGCGATCCTCAGGGTTTGAAGCCCAATCTACGTCTGTATAGTTGATGATGTTGTCATTGCCGTTGTCGGTGATGCCAATGTTGATGGTTCTAACAAGGTAGCGGAAGATCCGCTTCACTGCTTTCTGGTGCTCAGGTCCGAGGTTCGCCATGTGCTGGCTCACAAAGCTCACAGCGTGTGCGAGATCCGGCCTGGTTGCCACCATCAGGTACATGAGATTGGGAATGGCGCTCTGGTACTTCTGCCACTCAACTGCATCCACTTCTTCATTGAAGCTCATGAGGTACTACTATGTCTCTAGCGGCGTGCCGATGGGTTTAGCCTCTACCATGCCAAATCGCTACAATACATCCTTGATATAGCGGCTCTGCTGCAGTAAAATAAAGCATGATTTACGTTCACCTGTCATCTGGATACTGAGGAAGTATGATGCCTCTCCAAGATCAGACATCTGGAAGCACTCTTGCATGGCGTCCTTGAACTCCTACAGTACAGAGATGCTGTTGGAAAGGAGCATGTCATCCACATAGACAATGATGATGAGGATCTCATGCTCAAGCTGCCAATGATATACGCTTTAGTCACACTCGCTGTGCTCAAACCCCATGTACTACAGCGCCGCATCGAGCTTCTGGTTCCAAGCACGCGACGCTTGCTTAAGGCCGTATAACGACTTTTGCAGTTTGCAGACCAGGAGTTCCTGGCCATCCATGACGAACCCCTCTGGCTACTCCATGTAGATCTCCTCCAAGTCACTGTTCAAGAATATCGTCTTGACATCCATGTGGTGAATCTCGAACTCCTCAGCCGCAGCATAAGAATGGAGCGTACGCACAAAGGGAAACTTTGCAACAAGAGCAAAGGTTTCTGTATAATCCATGCGAACCTGCTACGAGCAGCCCGTGGTGACCAGCCTCGCCTTGTACCTTTCCAGGTTGCGATCTGCTCCCCGCTTTTTTTTGAACACCCACTTGCACTTGATCACCTTGCGTCTAGGTGGACGCTTAGTCAGCTCGCACGTGCCGTTAGCTAGCTACGACTGTATCTCTTGCTGCACGGCTTATGCCTAATCTGCTGCATCACGTGCAGCCATGTCTTCCTTGTATGACGTTGGCTCATGTGAATGTGCTATAACTGTGACGTTCATCTGCTCTGGTTTCTACAGCATCTAGAAATGGCCACGCTCACCAGGCTCGTAGCGCACCCTAAGAGGGTACCTATGACCTGGTGTTGGAGCGTTAACCAACGCCTGGCGCGGTGCTACTGGCACATTTGCTGCTGCTGGTGGTGCGATATCTCTTCTTGTGCTTTTGCCAATGAGGCCGTTGTATCTACTGCATCAGACATGGGAGAATAAGCTGGTTCTCCCACTATCACAGTGAGGAAGGACCAGTAGAGACTGGGTTAGGAAGGATATCTGCTCCCACTACCTCGTTAGTTGTTGGTTCTACTGCCTCGTCACAGACAATATTGGTACTGATGACGTTACTCTCGTTGAAGACATCCGTGGAGATGATGACGTGGCCTGTATCTCTGTCGTAGAGGCGATAGGCCTTGCTTGCCATGTCGTAGCCAATCATCAGCATCTACGCGCTCTTCCCATCCCACTTCTACCGCTTCTCCTTTGGCACGTGTATGTGTACCAAGTTGCTAAACGCGCGAAAATGACCCACGCTTGGCTTCTTGCCAAACCACGCCTCGTAAGACGTCATGTGCTCTAACGCCTTGGTTGGAATGCGGTTCATGATGTATACCACAGTGGTCACGTCTTCGGTCCAAAAGTCATAGGTGAGTTGAGCCGCGTGTAGCATGGAGCGTGCCGACTCAACGATGATACGATTGGCACGTTCTGCTATGCCGTTCTGCTGCGGCGAGTATGGTGCGGTCCGCTGCGCCTTGATGCCTGCCGCTACGAGGTAGTCCCGGAACTCCTTGCTCAGGTACTCTCGACCACGGTCGCTGCACAACACCTTGATCTTCTTGCTAGTCAGGTTCTCCACCATTGCCTTGAACTCCTTGAATCTCTCAAAGCACTGGTCCTTGGAGGAAAGGAAGTACACAGTAGTGTAATGGCTGAAATCATCAATGACGGTGAGAAAATACCTAGAGCCTCCAAAACTTTGGGTCTGCATCCGTCCACACAAGTCTGTGTAGACCAGCTCCAGCACCTCCTTCGCGTGTTCCCCTACTCCAGAGAATGCCTCACAGTGCTGCTTTCCCTCCAAAGAGCCGATGCATAACTACTGCTCAAAGTTAGAGATGGTGGGCAAGTCACGTACCATCTGCTTTGTTTGAAGTTGCAGCAAGGCGCGCATGCCAATGTGGCCATAACGCACATGCCAGATTTCACCATCTATCGCCTGCACCATTACTGCAAGACTCTATTCGCACGGGATCTTGGTCCCCTCCAACAGGCGGTACATGTCGCCTTCCTTCACCGACACGGCCAACTCCTGTCTTGTTTCCTTGTCGAGGATGTAGCCATCGTCGTCGTCAAAGAGGATTCGTAGTCCTTTGTTGGTGATAGAGGACACTAAGAGGAGATTGAATGCATCATTAGGTACGTACAGCATGCCATGGAACACTCCCACTTCAATGCCACGCAGGGTCTCTAACCACATCTTCACAATCCCAATCCCCTCAGCATACACCATCTAATCATCACCTAGAGTGATAGGACGGGGAGGGATGGACAGCACATGCACTTGTCCTTCTTCGTGTCTCTCTACTGCCCGGACTTCTACAGCTACTGGTTGCATGAGCCCATGGCCATGAAAGTTGCTTCACTACTGCTGCTGCCGCCATTACGCATTGCTGTATTACGACGTAGTTCTACCTCTACCAGGTACATGCAGATGAAGTCCAGATCGAGAATTGGCTGGCACTCCAACGTCTCTCGTACCGTGGCATAGCTCGTTGGGAGTCCCCTCAGCAAGAGGAGGACGAAATGCGTGTCTTCCATAGGGTTGTTGGCCGCTTTTAGCTACTTCACCAGCTCCTCTGCCCTGTCCCAGAACGCCTCCATCCCTTTGCCACCCTGTATTCTCAACACCAACATCTTCTCCTCCAAAAGCATGAAGAATGCAGTATCCTTACTCTCATACTTCTTGCACAACGTGTCCCACTCCTCTTTTGTAATAGCTTTGTCACTCACATACTGAAGCTACGGGTTGGAGATGGTATTAACAAGCAGCCTGTAGGCCTGCCTGTGTGTCCTTCTTCCACTCCTCATATTCTACCACTGTAGTTGTAGATGAACTTGTATCTATTGTACCTTTCTGCGGTATCTTTCCTGCCACCACCTCCCATAAGCCCCTCTCCTCCAAAAGGAGGCGGATACGGATCTTCTAAAACATGAAATTAGCATGTCTTTCTAGCCTCTCCAAGGACTGGGCTACTGTTACCACGTTTGCTGCTGCCATTTTGAGTTTTGGTGATGCTTAGTATTGTCCTTGAGTGACGGCGCTACCCCTGTTTCTGCTCTTGCTTCTGCTAGAAATCTGTCTGACAAAAAATGGACTGTAGAGACCAGCAGACTGGGGATTTGGAAAAACTGAGCCCACCAATTGAAAATTCAGCTCAAAACAGGGTCATCAACAGGGGATTTCAGAGATATGCCCTTTTGAAAACAGGGTATGATGCTGCTCCTACTCTAGCTCAAGCCAGCTTGATTGTAAACGGCGTTTCTCCCAAACGTACCAATGGAATGCAAATAATTTTACACCAATGGAAAGCTTAGAAGAAATAATTCAATTCGCATGTGCTACTTTTTAAAACACAGAGAAACGAGAAAGTTATGGTCATCAAAAGGCGACAGTCCTATTTAGAGAGAAGAGTGTAGCCCTGGCGGATCTCGTTGTGAGCATAACTCTCAATCCGACCGTTGGATTGTCGCAATCTTGCGCTTGTTGGAAAGCTTGTTGCTTAAACTTGACGATCTTGTGGCTGATCATCAATTTTGGTATAGGTTCCATCCTAATCTGTCACTCTCAAAGTGACGGCCTGTGCTGGCTAAAAGTGGCAGAACTTGGCTCTGATACCAAACGTTGGATCTGGTGGAGAGAGGGAGCCTTGGAGCAGCAAGCATGTGGGACTGAAAGGGCATCACTTTTGCTGAAGAATGGTTGTTGAATCACTCAAAATGGAGTACATATAGAGCTAGAGCTTTGACAAGTCAGCCCTCTCACAAGCCATACCACTTAGCCATGGAGGCTAAGGCTCACATAATAGAGTCCATAATCTCACAGAAGAGAGGAAATCAGCCTAGCAAACAGGCTGACCACTCACACATGACCTAGAGAGCTAGAAAATGCTCTCATGGCACACTCCTAGTGGTCACATAACCCACGATCCCATGATGAATCGCCATGTGTCCATGGCTAGTCCACAAGGATCTCACCTCATGTAAAAAGAAAGGAGAGGTACCTTTTTCCTAGTCAATATACTCTGATAAGGCAATCAAAGAATCTAGGATCTTTTTGGATATTTCTCCCATTAGGTCTTAACCCTGGACCTCTTGCCTGTTTTCTTTTCTCAGGCTAAGGCATGGAGCCATCGCCCATGGTCACCCTGATATCGGCGGTCGATGACCCCGGAAACTTAAAAAATTCATATCTCCCAATTTGACATTTGGTTCGGCCTCAAACTTGGACCATAGATATTTTGTCACCTGATCTTTCAAATGGAGAAGTTGCATCGACGGTCGGAGCAGGCATCTGGTAGTTTCCTGGAACTTGCTCTTGTGGACCTGAAACTGAACCAGATGGCTGCTTTCCCAACACACCGCGCCCACGCATGCTTCTGTGATCTCCTGACTCATTGTGCTTGTCGGTCAGATGCTGTGACATTTCCAGTCTGACATGTCGCAGGAGGAGAAGGCGGATCTGGCGTGGTACAAAGACTCTAGGTGTACCAAGAGTCTGACGCACCACAGGGAGTGGTTTACGCAGTTGCTGTCCATCCCTCCCCGTCCTATCGCTTTGGGTGATGATCGGGTGGTGTATGGTGAAGGGATTGGGATTGTGGAGATGTGGTTAGAGACCCCGCGTGGCATTGAAGTGGGAGTGTTCCATGGCGTGCTGTACGTACCTAATGCTGCATTCAACCTCCTCTCAGTCTCCTCTCTTACAAACACAGGACTGCGCGTCGTCTTCGATGATGACTATGGCTACATCCTCAACAAGGATACAGGAGAGGAGTTGGCCAGGTCGGTGAAGGAGGGCGACATGTACCGCCTGCTGGGGGCAACCAAGATGCCGCGTGAGCAGAGTCTTGCAGCAGTGGTGCAGGCGACAGATGGTGAGATCTGGCATGCGCGCTACGGCCACATCGGCATGCGCGCCTTGCAGCAGCTTCAAGCAAAGCAGATGGTGCGTGACCTGCCTACCATCTCTAACTTTGAACAGCAGTTGTGCATCGGATGTTTGGAGGGGAAGCAGCACCGGGAGGCGTTCTCTGGAGCAGGGGAGCGTGCGAAGGAGGTGTTGNTACACTGCTGTGTACTTCCTTCCTTCCAAGGACCAGTGCTTTGACAGGTTCAAGGAGTTCAAGGCCATGGTGGAGAACCAGACTGGCAAGAAGATCAAGGTGCTGCGCAGCGATCGTGGTGGAGAGTACCTGAGCAAGGAGTTCCAGGACTACCTCGCAGCAACTGGCATCAAGGCGCAGCGTACCGCGCCGTACTCACCGCAGCAGAATGGTGTAGCAGAACGCGCCAACCGCACCATCGTTGAGTCGGCGCGCTCCATGCTGCACGCGGCGCGGCTGACCTACGACTTCTGGGCCGAAGCCGTGAGCACTGCGGTCTACATCAAGAATCGCAGTCCCACCAAGGCGCTGGAGCAGATGACACCGTACGAGGCGTGGTTCGGCAAGAAGCCGAGCGTGGGTCATCTCCGAGCATTTGGCAGCCTGGCGCACATGCACGTGCCCAAGGAGAAGCGGCAGAAATGGGACGCAAAGAGTGCGCAGATGCTGATGATTGGCTACGACGTGGCAAGCAAGGCCTATCGCCTCTATGAGAGGGAAACAGGCCACGTCATTATCTCCAGGGATGTCGTCTTCAACGAGAGCAACGTCATCGGCACCAACATTGTCTGTGAAGAGGCAGCAGAACCAGCAGCTGACGAGGCAGTGGGAGCAGAAATCCTTCCTGACCCAGTCTCTCCCGATCCTTCCTCTACTGTGACAGTGGGAGAATCACTGTACTCTCCCATGTCTGATGCAGCAGATACAGCAGCCTCATCGGCAGAAGCAGAGGAGGGAGATGCAGCACCACCAGCAGCAGCAGTTGTGCCAGCAGCACCGCGCCAGCCGCCCACTAACGCTCCAGCACCAGGTCGCAGGTACCCTCTAAGGGTGCATTACAAGCCTGGTGAGCGCGGCCATTTCTGGATGCTGCAGAAACCAGAACAGATGAACGTCGTAGTTGCAGCAGATTCAGATGAGCCAACGTCATACAAGGAGGCCATGGCTGCACCAGATGCAGCAGATTGGGCGCAAGCCGTGCAGCAGGAGATTCAGTCGCAGCTGGACAATGGCACGTGGGAGCTGACTGAGCGTCCACCTGGACGCAAGGTGATCAAGTGCAAGTGGGTGTTCAAGAAGAAACGGGGAGCAGATGGTAATCTGGAAAAGTACAAGGCAAGGCTGGTCGCCAAGGGCTACTCGCAGCAGGAGGGCATTGACTACACATAAACCTTTGCCCCTGTTGCAAAGTTTGCCTCTGTGCGTACGCTCCTCTCTTATGCAGTAGCTGAGGACTTTGAGGTTCACCACATGGATGTCAAGACGGCATTCTTGAATGGTGACTTGGAGGAGGAGATCTACATGGAGCAGCCGGAGGGGTTCGTCATGGATGGCCAGGAGCACCTGGTTTGCAAGCTGCAGAAGTCGCTGTACGGCCTCAAGCAAGCGTCGCGTGCTTGGAACCAGAAGTTGGATGCGGCGTTGCAGTGCATGGAGTTTGAGCACAGCGAGTGTGACTACAGCGTGTATCGCTGGCAGCATCAGCATGAGATCCTCATCATCATTGTCTATGTGGATGACATGCTCCTCCTTTCCAACAGCATGTCTGCACTGCAGGAGTTCAAGGAGGTCATGCGGGAGCGCTTCCAGATGTCTGATCTCGGGGAGGCGTCATACTTCCTCGGTATCCAGATCACGCGTGACCGCAAATCACGCTCTCTCTCGCTGCAGCAGAGTCGCTACATCAAGGACGTCCTACAGCGGTTCGGCATGGCAGAGGCCAAACCCATCGGCACGCCGCTAGAGACGCGGCAGTACCTCGTGAGCTTCAGTGGAGAAGCAGATGCAGCTGAGCGGCAGAAGTACCAGAGCGCCGTCGGCAGTCTCATGTACCTGATGGTGGCAACCAGGCCGGACCTCGCACAGGCTGTGAGCGCTGTGAGCCAGCACATGGCTAACCCCGGCCCTGAGCACCAGAAGGCAGTGAAGCGGATCTTCCGCTACCTTGCTGGAACCGCCAACATCGGCATCACCTACAACGGCAACGACAACAGCATCATCGG
>SZWC01000043.1:377221-402761 GCA_023375785.1 Penium margaritaceum | reverse complement strand
TGGGCATGGGTGATGGCTCCATGCCTTAGCCTGAGAAAAGAAAAAGGCAAGAGGTCCAGGGTCAAGACCTGATGGGAGAAATATCCAAAAAGGTCCTTGGTCTTAGGATTGCCTTGTCAGAGTGTGCTGACTAGGATAAAGGTACCTCTCCTTACTTTTTAGGTGAGGTGAGATCCTTGTGTGCTAGCCATGGACACATGGCAATTCTCCATGGGTTTGTGGGTTATGTAACCACTAGGAGTGTGCCATGAGAGCATTCTCTAGCTCTCTAGGTCGTGTGTGAGTGGTCAGCCTGATTGCTAGGCTGATTTCCTCCCTTGTGTGAGATTATGGATTCTAGTGTGTGAGCCTTAGCCTCCATGGCTAAGTGGTGTGTGGCTTGTGAGAGGACTGACTTGCCCAAGCTCTAGCTCTATATGTACGCCATCATTTTGAGTGATTGAACAACCATTCTTCAGCACAAGTGATGCCCTTCCAATCACACATGCTCGCTGCTCCAAGGCTCCCTCTCTCCTCCAGATCCAACAGGTATCATCTACAACATCATCCTATCATTAGCAGGATCCCTAACATAGCCTAAACCCTTACCTCAGCAAGCTCACTTTAGCCACCACCCTCAACACTATCACAGCAGCAACAAGAATTTGCAGCAGCAGGCATCTGCATTCATAGGAACGTCTGCTCTTGTTGTATTATCACATCTTCATCTCCATTCAATGGCCCAGGCCTCCGTGCTCATGCCTCAATATCGTTCACACCAGTGCTCTAATCACACGCAATCTACACGCACCCCAATACCTTCTCTAACATCAACAACATCAGCTGATCGTCTATATCATGGCTGGTCTCAATCAGTGACAGCAGCAGCTACATGACATCCTCAGTGGCAACGCACCATCACCAACCATCACTCAACTAACGGCTCCACAGCAGCAATGGACACTTCTTTGCAATATCACTACATGCTCTGTCAAAATCGCTCTCACATCAACAAGTAACCATAAGAACTCCCACATAGCAGCAGAAGCCACTCGCCGTCTCCACCTCTCATAGCCTCACACGCAACGTCAATTGCAGTGCCAGCAACAACAATCTTCCCTATATGAAAGAAGGAACAGCCCCATCTTCCCTGACTTTTGCTCAAACAACTTGTCCACATACAATAACAGCAACATCCATTTTGGCAATTCCAATATCTTTGCTTCATTGCAAGATTCCCCCTGGCTTCTCTCCAAGATCAGCATCATACAAGCCTTGTTCTCCCGTACCATCTACAACATCAACCACTCCCAAGCCTGCATTGCCAACTATTTTAGAATCACCACCTCTTTCTCCCCAAGATATCTTTCTTCAAATCTCCTTTTCCTCTACACCAACCGTCAAACTAGCCAGCCCACGAAATACTATTGTTCCCAAATCAACGCCTTCATGGAACGACATCAGAAATGAGGCAACTATTGTCCAACGTGCTCAACCATCGGATGTCCCCGGCATCACTGCACCATCTCCAGTCACAGTCCATCATCACACCTGCCACATAGGACTCAAGAACTCAACCACCCTTGGCTCACTCTTTGACCGTTACGTACTTCCACCTTTCCTTTGCGACACATCAGCAACCACTGGCGTTATATCTCTCAGCATGACCAACACCAGTGTCAAGAACTCCAAATCTTGCTACCTTCTCTCCAAGCTTACCCAACTGAGCACCATACTACAGTACCAATCCTTGGTCTCTGAAGCATCCCTCAGCCTTGTCAACCTCCCTGAGACGATGGTCTAGAAAACGGGTTCTGACACAATGGTTCCCGCCGACCGCTCTTGGTATTGTAATCAAGAGGTGATATCACCCTCAGAGCCAAGGTTCCATACTAAGCAGTTCATACAAATTACTTCCTTGCACTGTGTCCTTAGCACCTGCTCACTTTCGCGTGAGGAGCTAACTCTTGGAGCTAAGACCAACCAATGCTTCTTTAGTGTCTGCCTCTGGTGGACAACTCTGTGAGGAGTCGCAAAGGTAAGAACTGTACTCAATGACAGGCAACAGACAGGTTCTTATAGTCCTAGAGCTAGCTTCTAGCCTAGGCGCGCAGTGGCTCCTTGGATGGACAAGGAGCATATCAGGAACAAACTCTCCATTGCACCTCTGTCCATTGGCTGTGAGATCTCTCCTCTCTCCAGCAGTCTTGGCCTCAGTCTTTGTCCGTTGCGTTGACCATATCGATGCCTCGAGGATATGCAGGGTGCAATTCACTCTCTAGTGACTTTGTCATGCAATATGCGAGCATCTTCTTGGTCTCCACGTATTCCAGGTCCACGATTTTCTTTGCGACCAGGTCACGTGAGTAGTGGTACCTGATGTCGATGTGCTTGGTCCACTGGGAGATGACGTCATCTTGCGCCACTTTCATGGCACTCTTGTTGTCGATGCAGACCTCTGTTACCTCCATTTGTGGTACTTTCATCTCGGCAAGCAAACTGTGTAGCCACTGTCTCTTTGCATGCTTCTGATAGAGCAATGTACTCTGCCTCAGTGGTAGAGAGGGAGACACAGTCTTGCTTTTGGCTTGCCAATGAGACTGGACCACCATTCAAGAGGCACACAAAGCCCGCACTGGACTTTCGGTCATCGATTCTTCCTCCCCAGTCAGCGTCTGTGTATCACACCAGTCGCAACGGGTCAGATCCCTCTTGGCCTCCAAACTGGAATTTCATGTGTCGTGTCTTCTGTAGATAGCACATCATGCGCTTGACTGCTTGCCAGTCCTGTGGCCCTGGATTGGCCACAAACCTGCTCACTTGTCCCAAAGCATAGCAAATATCATGGTGTGTTCCTACCATGGCATACATGAGGCTGCCAATAGCAGACTGGTAGGGAATGTTCTCCATCTCACGCTACTCTGCTTATGTGCTGGGGCTCATGGAGGAGAGCTTGATGTCTGCTGTCATGGGTGTGCTGATGGGCTTGCAGTCCTCCATGTTGTAGCGCTTGAGGACTTCCATGATGTACTTAGTCTGATTCAGCTCGATGGTGCCTGCTGCTCGATTGCACTGGATGGCTATCCCGAGGTAGAACTCGAGCGGACTCATGTCCTTCATCTTGAACCTGTTGCTGAGATCTGTCTTCAGCTTGTTCAACAGCTCGAGGAATGACGAGCAGGTGATCAGGTCATCCACGTACACTGCGACCAGCATCAAGCCTTGCTCATCCTCCCGTACATAGACACTAGGGTCGTTCTGGTAGTGCGTGAAGGTGAGCCCGGCCATGAAGCCGTCCATCTCCTTGTACCACATCCTTCGGGCCTGTTTCAGCCCGTAGAGTACTTTGACCAGCATACAGACCTTGCCCCTTGGAGCTTTCACTCCCTTGGGCACTTCCATCGGCACTTCTTTGTGTAGCTTCCCATAAAAAAAGCTGTCTAGACATCCATCTGGTGGACCTCAAGATCTTTTGCAGCAGCAATGCCCAGCATGGATCTAATGGAGGTAAAGGTGATGACAGGCGCGAAGGTCTCCTTGTACACTAAGCCTGCACGCTGGGAAAACCAATTTGCCACAACTCTTGGTACCATCATGCTTGAACTTTTTCCGGAGTACCCAGTTTGACCCCACCATGTGCACGTTTTGGGGCCTGTCCACCAGAAGCCATGTTCTGTTCTCTTCGATGGATGCGAGTTCGCTATCCACTGTCTCCTTCCACTTGGCCGCATCTGGCATATTCATAGCCTCCGTTACGGTCACATGCTTTCTCTGAGCCAAGCATGACCAGCTGCGTCCGGTCCATTCTGCACTCTCAGCATCGTACTTGGGCGGAGGGTTCTTCTGTCGTTTCTTTTGACAAAGAAACGAGAGAGTTATGGTCATCACAAGGCGACAGTCTTACTCATAGAGAAGAGTATAGCCCTGGCCGACCTCGTTTTGAGAATAACTCTCAATCCGACCGTTGGCTCTTCGCAATCTTGGGTTCGTTGGAAAGCTTGTCTTGGGAATGTGAAGATCTAGTGGTGGATTCTCAAATGTGATGAAGGTTTGACCCTAACCCGTCACTCTCAAAGTGACGGCCTGTGCTGTCTGAACCTGGGAGAATCTGGCTCGGA
This sequence comes from Penium margaritaceum, assembly GCA_023375785.1. Lineage (NCBI taxonomy): Eukaryota > Viridiplantae > Streptophyta > Zygnematophyceae > Desmidiales > Peniaceae > Penium > Penium margaritaceum. The sequence continues at coordinate 398,664 of SZWC01000043.1, read as the reverse complement.
TACCAAATGTTGGATCTAGAGGAGAGAGGGAGCCAGTAGCGAGCACGTGGGACTGAAAGGGTATCAGTTGTGCTGAAGAATGGTTGTTGAATCACTCAAAATGATGGAGTACATATAGAGCTAGAGCTTGGGCAAGTCATGTTATGTTATGTGTATGCCCCTGGTCCAATCAGTGGAAGATTTAGACTGGGTATGCACTGCGCTTGTAGCGTAAGTCCCCCAGCGACATGCAAGAGAGGCTGAGAGAGACAAGGCATGCACTACTCACCGTTGTGGAGTAAGTCCTCTTGGTCTACTCTTGGTAGTCTACCTGGTGCATGCTCCTTAGGACAACTTCCTACAGCCTAGTGGATGAAGGCACCGTCTCGCAAGCGAGAGGTCCGGGGTCAAATCCCCCCAGGACCAAATTTTCTTTGTGACTACAAAGGGCCAAGGAAGCTTCCAAGAAGCTTCTAAGGTCCAAGGTGGATCAAGCGCCACTTGGCGGTCACAGAGTGTGCCATGTCATCAAAGCTAATGACACTGTCTAGGGTGGCCTTGGAGGGAGGCCCCTTCAAGGAGCCATTGGGAGCACTGACCAGAGACTATATAAGGCCTGTCATTTGCATGTGATAATAATATCATCTCCTACTCTTGAAACTTGGGAGAAAACTAATCCCTTATTGGCCACCAAGAAAGAGGATAAAGAACAAGTGCAAGTGCACATTTTGGTGTGTAGCTTTGCCAGTTGGGTGAGAGTTTGGAACACTCTCCAGCCACGGTTGGGACAAGCTAAATGAACCTTTCAGTGTGGAAACACCACTCCGTGGGTGATCTCTACCTTGGTTGAAATACCAAGGGCGGTCGGCGGTTTGGCTGTCCGCGCCGTTTACTGTAGACCGTGGCCAAGTGCGGAGTGACAAAGGGTTATGGGCCCACACTGATCGGGAAACTTGGTTCTTTGTACCACCGCTCAGTTCACGTAGCAGGTACCTCCGCAGCAGACAAGACACCATTGCTCCATCTGCTTCATCGTCGGTCTACCTTGGACCAAGGTACGCATTGTGAGAGACCGGACGCGGGCTGGACCCGTGGTCCATTTTGCTCTCCACGGACAAGGAACAAGGATACGCTCTACCATTGTTGGTATGACCCTCGAGTCCTAAGCGGGTTACGCTCTGTCCTTGTGGATACGCCTCCGTGTCTGTTGGAGCACTTCCTTCACAATAGCTAGGAGACCATCGGCTGGAGGGGTATGCATCGGACTGCACCTTGAAAATATGTAGCAGTCATCAGCCTCATCAGCCTACATCGGCCTCAACGAAGCAGAACAGCAGAGATTAAGTGAGCATCCTTGACCACACCGCAATCATGCCGGGGGATCAAGAGATCGTTCCAGTCACCTCACGGCCCGCCGAGTTGGGTGTGGCCAACGCCATCGCACGCTTCGATGGCAAAGCCTTCGGCACGTGGAAATGGCAGTTTGAGGTAGTGATGCGCGTGCGCGGGTACCTCAACATGCTGAAACGGACGGAAGTAGCACCGGAGGACGAGACAAGCGCGGAATACACAGGGTGGCAAGAGCGGAATGACATCGCTCTCGCACTTCTCGTCACGTCCATAAGCCCCTCCCTAATCTCCCACATTGAGGGGTGCACGACGGCAACTAAGGCTTACACCAAGCTGACGAACGTGTACTAGTCAACTTCCCTCGCCAATCGACTCTTCATCCTGTAGCGCCTCATCAGGCTACGGGTGGACGAAGGGGAGTCAATCTCGGACTTCCTCCAGTAGTTCGAAGGACTACTTCAAGAAGCCCGCGCCACGTCCTGGCAACTAGACCAACAGATGCAGGCCATGATTCTCCTCATGGCCTTGCCGCCAAGCTGGGGTCCTATGATCACCACCTTGGGTGGTTGGGAGGAGTCGGAGTTCACATACCCTCGTGTCTCTGAGTTTGTCTGGAACGAGGCCATGCGGCGCAACAACGGCGTCATCAATAACGCCGCATACGCGAGTGGCTCGGGAGGCACCTCCTCTCATGGCAACAGCAGAGGTAGTAGCGGCGGGAAGAGCGGCAAGAAGAAGGGCATGTGCCATAACTGTGGCAAGGCGGGGCATTGGGCGCGGGAGTGTCGCGCACCAAAGAAGGAAGGAGGTGGTGGTGGAAGCAGCAACGTGAGTAAGAAGGTGGACTCGACGTCCACGAGCATGATGGCCGAGAGTAAGGTCCCTCCGAAAGGCTCTGCGTTGCTGTGGCCGGGAGCCTTCAGACTCGATAGTGGCACAGACTACCACACCTCTCGCGAGGCATGTGGCTTCTCGTCCCTCACACCGTCCACGGCCAAGTTACGGTGCGCCAACGGCGGCATCGAATACGCGGCTCGTGAGGGAGAGAAGGTCGTGTACACACGGCTCAACGGAGCCGACAAGGAGTTGCGGCTGCAGAACGTTGTCTACATGCCAACTTTCGCCGCGAACCTCCTCTCTGTCTCGCGGATTACGGATCACGCAATGACGGTGGTGTTCACACAGAAGGAAGCCGTCATCCTCAAGAACGAGGACGTGACAATTACCTACGCTGCGTCAGACCTTGTCGCCAAGGTGCCACGAACGGATGGGCTTTACGTTCTGCAGACGAAGAGCTCGGAAGGGCACGCTGGGGCGGCAGAGGCAGTAGCAGAAGCTGCACCATCGCCGAATACCAAGACACCATCCATGCCGCCTGCTGTGGCGACTAAAGACGCGGCAGCAGCAACTGCGAAGCTGTGGCACAGACGCCTAGGGCACGTAGCCGACAGCACCGTGTAGGTCATGCAGGAGCAGAAGCTTGTACGCGGGCTGGAGGGATGTGAGCTGAAGGGTGGATGCAACGCTGGGTGTGAGGCTTGCCTACAAGAGAAGTCAAAGCGGAAATGCTTCTCCAAAAACGGTCGCAGAACAGAGGGCATGCTCGACCTTGTCCAGAGCGACGTATGTGGCCCCATGCGCACCACGTCCAACTGCGGCTCCAAGTACCTCTTCACCTTCATCGATGATTACTCTCGGAAGGTGTGGATGTACTTCCTCAAAACAAAGGGAGAGGTGCTAGAGCGCCTGCAAGAGTTTGTCGCCATGGTGGAGCGACAAACCGGGCGGAAGATCAAGGCCCTGCGGAGCGACAATGGCGGAGAGTATGACGGGTGCAAGCCGTGGCTTCGGGCACACGGCATTGTCCACCAACCTACTACCCCCTACACACCGCAGAGCAACGGCATGGCCGAGCGCATGAACCAGACAATTCTGACCATGACGTGAACCATGCTGTTTGACTCAAAGCTCCCTCCTCGCTTCTGGGGAGAAGCAGCGCGCACTGCATGCTACCTCATCAACATCATGCCTGCTGGAGCACCGCGCAGCAAGGGGACAGAAAAGGAGCAAAGTGCAGAACGCATGATGCCGCAAGAGGCGTGGTCGGGAAAGAAGCCGGATGCCTCTCACCTAAAGGCTTTCGGCTGCACGGCTTGGGCCAAAATCCAGGACGGACAAGGAGCGGGGAAGTTGGATGCAAGTACGCGCAAGTGCGTGATGATTGGCTACGAGGCTGCGCACAAGGCATACAGGCTGTGGGACCAGGCAGCAGGGAGAGTCATCACCTCCAAAGATGTGACCTTTCAGGAAGAGTCACACGACAAGGGAGAACTGCTGGACCCAGAGAACTCTCCAAAACAAGGAGAGTGGATCGTGCTGCTGGAGGCGGGTGACACATCCCCGCCTAATTGGCGTGGGACGCCAGTAGCCATAGCCAGCGAGGCTGCCAATTCAGGGAGAGCGTCCGTTGAGGCTGAAGCGAAGTTGACATCTGACACCGCGTCGGAGACATCCGAGGCCTCCTCGGAGGCCAGTGGCTCTTCCCTTCCAGCGACTCCTCCTGGGGAAGCACAACAGCAACAGCAGCATGAGCAGCCAGCACCAGCAACACTGCGGCGCAGTGAGCGCCAAACAAAGCCTGCGAAACACTACGACGGAGGGAAGGCCGAGAAGACTGGCCTGAGCTGGTCGTGCCTTGTGCAGGGAGAGCCTGCTACCATCGCCGAGGCTCTCTCGCGGCCGGACGCCGCTAAGTGGAAGGAGGCGATGGAGAGCGAGCTCGCCTCCATCGAGGAGAACGGAACGTGGGTGCTGGTGGACAGACCACCGAACGCACACGTGGTGGGCGTGAAGTGGGTCTTACGTGTCAAATGCAAGCAAGACAACAGCATCGACAAGTACAAGGCAAGGATCGTCGCGAAGGGGTTCTCGCAGAGAGCAGGGTCTGAGTACGACGAGACCTACTCTCCTGTCGCGTCCTTCCCCTCCATCCGCACCTTGCTGGCTGTGGCTGCGGCGCGCAACATGGAAATCCACCAGATGGACGTCAAGACCGCCTTCCTCTACGGCAAGCTTGACAAGAAGATACTAATGGAGGTGCCCGAGGGTGTCAAGGCAAAATCCGGGCAGGTGTGTCGCGTCATCAAGGCGCTCTACAGGCTGAAACAGGCCCCAAGGATCTGGTACAAGGAGATGGACAGCTTCATGGCTGGCCTTGGCTTCTCGCACTGCCACAACGACCCCAGTGTGTATGTGCGTGCAGACAACCGGGGGCTGTTGTTGGTAGCGCTGTACGTGGATGACCTGATTCTGGCCTCTACCTCCATGAAGGCCCTCGAGGGCCTCAAGGAGAAGCTGCATGGACGGTTTCAGATGAAGGACATGGGCGAGCTCGAGTACTACTTGGACATCGCCATACATCGCAACTGAGCAGCAGGCACCATCGAGCTCAACCAGACGAAGTACATCTCAGAGGTGCTTCGGCGCTATGGCATGGAAGACGCCAAACCCCTCAGCATTCCTCTCCCCACAAAGTGCAATCTCACCTCCGCCCACTCCTCCAGCACGGAAGCCGAGCGCCGCGAAATGCAGGATGTACCGTACCAGTCTGTGGTGGGTAGCATCATGTATGCCATGGTTGGCACGCGGCCGGACATCTCCTTTGCTGTGGGGCTAGTCAGTCGGTACGTGGCCAACCCTAGGCCACTCCACTGGCAGGCCGTGAAGCGCATTTTACGCTATCTCAACAAGACACGACACATGGGGCTGCAGTACGGCGGCCTTCAAGGAACAGACCCTTTGCGCCTCAAGTGCTATACCGACGCAGATTTTGGAGGCAACGTGGATGATAGGAAGTCCACCTCGGGCTTTGTGTGCCTTGTAAATGGCGGCGCTGTGTCGTGGGCCAGCCGCAAGCAGGACTGTGTCTCCATCTCAACCGTAGAAGCTGAGTACGTGGCGCTGTCTGAGGTGTGCAAGGCGACGCACTGGCTACGCAGCTTGCTCGCTGAGATGCACGCACCACAGAAGGAGGCCACAGTAATCCACGTCGACAACCAGAGCGCGATGGACATCGCGTTCAAGGACACCCTCTCTAGGCGGACCAAGCACATCGACATCCGCTATCACTACACGCGCGACCTCGTCGCCAAGGGAGTGGTGGATCTGCAGTACATCTCGACCAAGCAGATGCTCGCGGACTTCCTGACGAAGCTGCTGGACAGTGACCCGCACATGACAGGGGCACGAGGCATCGGGATGGTGAGCGCAGCAGACGAGGACTGAACGAGCGGGCTACTTCACAGGTGGCCGACATTGCTGGGCCCATGGCCGCAGCAGGAATCTAGCCGCAGATGGACGCAGGTGCAAGCGAGGTTTGTTATGTTCTGTGTATGCCCCTGGTCTAATCAGCGGAAGATTTAGACTGGGTATGCACTGCGCTTGTAGCGCAAGTCCCCCAGCAACATGCAAGAGAGGCTGAGAGAGACAAGGCATGCACTGCTCACCCTTGTGGAGTAAGTCCCCTTGGTCTACTCTTGGTAGTCTACCTGGTGCATGCTCCTTAGGACAACTTCCTACGGCCTAGTGGATGAAGGCACCGTCTCGCAAGCGAGAGGTCCGGGGTCAAATCCCCCCAGGACCAAATTTTCTTTGTGACTAAAAAGGGCCAAGGAAGCTTCCTAGAAGCTTCTAAGGTCCAAGGTGGATCAAGCGCCACTTGGCGGTCACAGAGGGTGCCATGTCATCAAAGCTGANACATGCAAGAGAGGCTGAGAGAGACAAGGCATGCACTGCTCACCCTTGTGGAGTAAGTCCCCTTGGTCTACTCTTGGTAGTCTACCTGGTGCATGCTCCTTAGGACAACTTCCTACGGCCTAGTGGATGAAGGCACCGTCTCGCAAGCGAGAGGTCCGGGGTCAAATCCCCCCAGGACCAAATTTTCTTTGTGACTAAAAAGGGCCAAGGAAGCTTCCTAGAAGCTTCTAAGGTCCAAGGTGGATGAAGCGATCATCAAGGGTACCATTTCATCAAAGCTGATGACACTGTCTAGGGTGGCCTTGGAGGGAGGCCCCTCCAAGGAGCCATTGGGAGCACTGACCAGAAACTATATAAGGCCTGTCATTTGCATGTGATAATAATATCATCTCCTACTCTTGAAACTTGGGAGAAAACTAATCCCTTGTTGGCCACCAAGAAAGAGGATAAAGAACAAGTGCAAGTGCACATTTTGGTGTATAGCTTTGCCAGTTGGGTGAGAGTTTGGAACACTCTCCGGCCACGGTTGGGACAAGCTAAGTGAACCTTTCAGTGTGGAAACACCACTCCGTGGGTGATCTCTACCTTGGTTGAAATACCAAGGGCGGTCGGCGGTTTGCCTGTCGGTGCCGCTTACTCTAGACCGTGGCCAATTGCGGAATGACAAGTCAGCCCTCTCACAAGCCACACCAATTAGCCATGGAGGCAAAGGCTCACATACTTGAGTCCGTAATCTCACACAAGGGAGGAAATCAGCCTAACAATCAGGTTGACCAGTCACACATGACCTAGAGAGCTAGAGAATGCTTGCATGACACACTCCTGGTGGTCACATTACCCACAAACCCATGGAGAATCGCCATGTGTCCATGGCTAGCACACAAGGGTCTCACCTCACCTAAGCAGTAAGGAGAGGTACTTTTATCCTAGTCAGTATACTCTAACAAGGCAATCCTAAGACCAAGGACCTTTTTGGATATTTCTCCCGTCAGGTCTTGACCCTCGACCTCTAGCCTTTTTCTTTTCTCGGGCTAAGGCATGGAGCCATCACAAACATCGGCAGTCCATGACCCCGGAAACTTCGAAAATTCATATCTCCCAATCTGACCATTGGATCGGCTTGAAATTGCATCGTAGATAATTTGCCACCTGATATTTCGAATGGTGAAGTCAGATTGACGATCGTAGTAGGCATATGGACATGAAACTAAGCCGGATGGCTCCTTTCCAAACAAATCCCACTTTGCCACAATGAGAGTGGGCTCAATCCACATGCCTTCATGCAGAACTACCGTTTCTCACAGGTCACTGGCTTGGTGCAGAAATCAGTGACTTGCTTGCTAGTTCCAGTAAACTCCAGCTTGATAGCACCCTCTTTCACCATGTGCCTGATGAAGTGATATGCGATGTCAATGTGCTTGGTGCGTACATGGTGCTTAGGATTCTTGGCGAGTGCAATTGCGCTCTGGTTGTCAACGCGCATGGGAACTGGAACTACCACAGTCATACTCATCTCCGCCATGAGACGCTGAAGCCAAACTGTTTCCTTTGCTCCAAAACTGAGAGAGACGTGTTCAGCTTCCGTGCTTGAGGTGGCCATGACCACCTGCCGCTTGCTGCACTAGCTGATGGCCCCACCATTCTTGAGGAACACATGTCCAGAGGTTGACTTGCGGTCGTAAGGGTTTGAAGCCTTATCTGCGTCTGTATAGCCGATGATGTTGTTGTTGTTGCCATTGTACGAGATGTTGATGTTGATGGTTCCAATAAGGTAGTGGAAGATCCACTTCACTGCCTTCTGGTGCTCAGGTCAGGGGTTCGCCATGTGCTGGCTCACAATGCTCACAGCTTGTGCGAGGTTCGGCCTGGTTGCTACCATCAGGTACATGAGACTGCCGACGACGCTCTAGTATTTCTACCGCTCAGCTGCATCCGCTTCTCCATTAAAGCTCACAAGGTACTTTCACGTCTCCAGCGGCGTGCCGATGGATTTAGCCTCTGCCATGCTGAACCGCTGCGAGACATCCTTGATGTAGCAGCTCTGCTGTAGCGAGATAGAGCGTGATTTACGGTCATGCGTGATCTGGATACCAAGCAAGTATAATGCCTCACCGAGATCAGACATCTGGAAGCGCTCTTGTATGGGCTCCTTAAACTCCTGCAGTGTAGACATGCTATTGGTAAGAGGAGGAGGAGTATGTCATCCACATAGATAATGATGATGAGGATCTCATGCTCATGCTGCCAGCGATACACGCTGTAGTCACACTCACTGCGCTCAAACTCCATGTATTGCAGCGCAGCATCTTGCTTCTGGTTCCAAGCACGTGACGCTTGCTTGAGGTCGTACAGTGACTTTTGCAGCTTGCAAACCAGGTGCTCCTGGCCAACCATGACGAACCCCTCTGGCTACTCCATGTAGATCTCCTCCTCCAAGTCACCGTTCAAGAATGCTGTCTTGACATCCATATGGTGAATCTCGAAGTCCTCAGCTGCTGCATAAGAAATAAGCATGCGCACAAAGGCAAACTTTGCAACATGAGCAAAGGTTTTCGTGTAGTCGATGCCTTCCTGCTGTGAGTAGCCCTTGGCGACTAGCCTCGTCTTGTATTTTTCCAGGTTGCCATCTCCTCCCCGCTTCTTCTTGAATACCCACTTGCACTCGATCACCTTACATCTAAGTGGACGCTCAGTCAGCTTCCACGTGCCGTTGTCCAGCTGCAATTGAATCTCTTGGTGCACAGCTTGCACCCAATCTGCTGTATCAGGTGTAGCCATCGCCTCCTTGTATGACGCTGGCTCATGTGAATCTACTGCAACTGCAACGTTCATCTGCTCTGGTTTCTGCAGCATCCAAAAATGGCCTCGCTCACCAGGCTTGTAGTACACCCTAAGGAGATACCTGCAACCTGGTGATGGAGCGTTAGCAAGCGGCTGGTGCGGTGTTGCAGCTTCAACTGTTGCTGCTGGTGGTGCGGCATCTCCTTCCTCTGCTTCTGCCGATTAGGCCGCTGTATTAGCTGCATCAGACATGGGAGAATAGACTGTTTCTCCCACTGTCATAGTGGAGGAAGGATCAAGAGAGACTGAGTCAGGAAGGACATCTGCTTCCACTACCTCGTTAGCTGCTGGTTCGACTGCCTCTTCACAGACAATGTTGGTGCTGATGACGTTGCTCTCTTTGAAGACGACATCCCTTGAGATGATGACGTCGTCTATATCCCTCTCGTAGAGGCGATAGGCCATGCTTGCCACGTCATAGCCAATCATCAGCATCTGCGTGCTCTTCGTGTCCCAATTCTACCTCCTCTCCTTTGGCACGTGCATGTGTGCCAAGCTGCCAAACATGCTAAGATGACCCACGCTCGACATCTTGCCGAACCACGCCTCGTACGACGTCATTTGCTCCAACGCCTTAGTTGGACTGCGGTTCTTGATGTACACCGCAAAACTCACGGCTTCGGCCCAGAAGTTGTAGGTGAGCCGAGCCGCTGAAGCATGGAGCGTGCCGAGTCAACGATAGTGCGATTAGTGCGTTCTGCTTTACCGTTCTGCTGGGGCGAGTATGGCATAATGTGCTGCGCCTTGGTGCCAACTGCTACGGGATAGTCCTAGAACTCCCTGCTCAGGTACTCTCCATCCCGGTCGCTATGTAGCGCCTTGATCTTCTTGCCTTTTTTTTGGTTTTTAAGATGGTCCAGGCAGAAAATCCCGCAGCGCCTTGATCGTCTTGCCAGTCTGGTTCTGTACCAAGTCCTTGAACTCCTTCAACCTGTCTAAGCATTGGTCCTTAGAAACTATTGGGAAAGGAGCCATCCGGCTGAGTTTCAGGCCCACAGGAGCAAGTTCCAGAAACCTTCCAGATGCCTGCACCGATCGTCAATCCATCTTCACCATTGGAAAGATCAGGTGGAAAATTATCTAGGGTCCAAGTTTCAGGCCGATCCAACCGTCGGATTGGGAGATATGAATTTTTTAAGTGTCAGGGGTCATGGACCGACGATGTCTAGGTGGCCATGGGTGATGGCTCCATGCCTTAGCCTGAGAAAAGAAAAAGGCAAGAGGTCCAGGGTCAAGACCTGATGGGAGAAATATCCAAAAAGGTCCTTAGTCTTAGGATTGCCTTGTCAGAGTGTGCTGACTAGGATAAAGGTACCTCTCCTTACTTTTTAGGTGAGGTGAGATCCTTGTGTGCTACCCATGGACACATGGCGATTCTCCATGGGTTTGTGGGTGGTGTGACCACTAGGAGTGTGTCATGAGATCATTCTCTAGCTCTCTAGGTCGTGTGTGACTGGTCAGCCTGATTGTTAGGCTGATTTCCTCCCTTGTGTGAGATTGTGGACTCTAGTGTGTGAGCCTTAGCCTCCATGGCTAAGTGGTGTGGCTTGTGAGAGGGCTGACTTGCCCAAGCCCTAGCTCTATATATACTCCATCATTTTGAGTGATTGAACAACCATTCTTCAGCACAAGTGATGCCCTTTTAGTCTCACATGCTCGCTGCTCCAAGGCTCCCTCTCTCCTCCAGATCCAACATTTAGTATCAGAGCCAGATTTTGCCAGATTCAGCCAGCACAGGCCGTCACTTTGAGAGTGACGGTTTAGGGTCAAACCTTGACCAAATGTGACAATCAACCACTGGATTTTCAAGTGCGCGAGATAAGCTTTCCAACGAGCACAAGATCGCAAAGATCCAACGGTCGGATTGAGAGTTATGCTCAATACAAGGTCGGCCAGGGCTACACCCTTCTCTATGAGTAAGACTGTCGCCTTGTGATGATCATAACTCTGTCGTTTCTTTGTCAAATTTAAAACGTGGCACATGCGAATTGTAGTATTTTTCCTAAGATTTCCATTGGTGGAAAAATATTTGCATTCCATCGATTCGTTTGGGAGAAACACCATTTACAAGCTGGCTGGTCTGCGTTGGAGTAGGAGCAGAAGCATACCCTGTTTTCAAGAGGGTATGTCTTTCAAAATCCGCTGTTGATGACCCTAGTTTATGGATCCATCTGAAAGGTTCTGAGCTGAAGTTTCCAGTGATGGGCTCCAATTTTCCACATTCGCAGTCTGCTGGCATCTACGGTCCATTTTCTGTCAGACAGATTTCTGGCAAAAGCAGCAGTAGAAGCAGGGCTAGCGCCGCTATCCAAGGGCAGCGCTGAGCATCACCAAGGCTCAAAATGGCAACACTGGCATTCTGACAGCAGCCCAGCCTTTGGAGATGTTGGAGGGACGCGCCAACTTCACGTTTTGGAAGATCCGTACCCGCCTCCTTTTGGAGGAGAGTGGCTTCTGGGAGGTGGTGAGCGGTGACGAGTCGACTCCAGTTCCACAGGCAAAAGGCATCACCGCATATGAGGTGGTGGCGGGGAAGACGCCGCAGAAAGGTACAGCAGATGCAAGTTCATCTACAATTGCAGCGGCGTCGTATGAGGAGTGGAAGAAGGACAGGCAGGCCTACAGGTTGCTTGTCAACACCATCTCCAACCCGCATCTTGAGTACGTGAGTGACAAGGCTACTGCAAAGGAGGGGTGGGACACGTTGTGCAAGAAGTATGAGAGCAAGGATCTTGCATTCCTCATGCTTTTGGAGGAATAGATGATGGCGCTGAAAATGCAGGGTGGTGAAGGGATGGAGGCGTACCTGGACAGGGCAAAGGAGCTGGCGAAGCAGCTGAGAGCGGTCGGCAACCTTGTGGAAGAGATGCGCTTCATCCACCTCTTGCTGAGGAGACTCCCACCCAGCTACGACACGGTGCGAGAGACGCTGGAGTGCCAGCCAACTCTGGACCTCGACTTCATCTGCACACACCTGGTGCAGGTGGAACCGCGTCGCAATGCCGCAAAACGCAATGGCGCAGCAGTAGCACGGAAGCAGCTTTCATGGCAATGGGCTCACGCAACCAACAGCAGTAGCAGTCCAGGCAGCAGAGAGGCAAGAAGAAGGCCAAGTACCATTGTTGCCAGAAAGAGTGCTTCAAGTTCAAGAGGGACCAGAAGGAGCAGCTGTAGCAGCAGCAAAACCAAGCTGGTGTGCGCCACTTTGGCAACATGAATGTAGCGAAGGAGGTGCGTGACCGTCTCTTCATGGCGAAGTCTGACATGTCGCAAGTGGAGAAGGCGGATTTCGCATCGTAAAAGGACTCAGGGTGTACCAAGAGCTTCACACATCACAAGGAGTGTTTTACGCAGCTGTTGTCCATCCCTTCCCGTCATATCGCTATGGGTGATGATCGGGTGGTATATGCTGAGGGGATTGGGATTGTGGAGATGTGGTTGGAAACCCCACGTGGCATTGAAGTGGGAGTGTTCCATGGCGTGCTGCATGTACCTGATGCTGTATTCAACCTCCTCTCAGTCTCCTCTCTTACAAACACAGGACTGCGCGTTGTCTTCGATGATGACTATGGCTACATCCTCAACAAGGATACAGGAGAGCAGTTGGCCAGGTCGGTGAAGCAGGGCGACATGTACCGCCTGCTGGGGGCGACCAAGATCCCGTGTGAGCAGAGTCTTGCAACAATGGTGCAGGCGACAGATGGCGAGATCTGGCATGCGCGCTACGGCCACATCGGCATGCGCGCCTTGCAGCAGCTTCAAGCAAAGCAGATGGTGCGTGACCTGCCTACCATCTCTAACTTTGAGCAGCAGTTGTGCATCTGCTGTTTGGAGGGGAAACAGCACTGAGAGGCGTTCTCTGGAGCAGGAGAGCATGCGAAGGAGGTGTTGGAGCTGGTCCACACGGACTTGTGTGGACCGATGCAGACCCAGACCTTTGGAGGCTCTAGGTATTTCTTGACCTTCATTGATGATTTCAGCCGTTACACTGCCGTGTACTTCCTTACTTCCAAGTAGCAGTGCTTTGACAGGTTCAATGAGTTCAAGGCCATGGAGGAGACCCAGATTGGCAAGAAGATCAATGCGCTACGTAGCGATCGCGGTGGAGAGTACCTTAGCAAGGAGTTCCAGGACTACCTCGCAACACCTGGCATCAAGGCGCAGCGTACCGTGCCGTACTCGCCGCAGCAGAACGGTGAAGCAGAACGCGCCAACCGTACCATTGTGGAGTCGACGCGCTCCATGCTGCACTCGGCTCGACTGATCTATGACTTCCGGGCTGAAGCCGTGAGCACTACGGTCTACATCAAGAACCATAGTCCAACTAAGGCGCTGGAGCACATGACACCGTAGGAGGCGTGGTTTGGCAAGAAACTGAGCGTGGGTCATCTCCGAGCATTTGGCAGCCAGGCGCACATGCACGTGGTCGGCCAGGGCTACACTCTTCTCTATGAGTAAGACTGTCACCTTGTGATGACCATAACTCTCTTGTTTCTTTGTCAAATTTAAAAAGTGGCACATGTGAATTGTAGTATTTTTCCTAAGTTTTCCATTGGTGCAAAAATATTTGCATTCCATCAATTCGTTGGGGAGAAATGCCGTTTACAAGATGGCTGGTATGTTTTCAAGAGGGCATATCTTTCGAAATCCCCTATTGATGATCCTGTTTTATGGGTCGATCTGAAATGTTTTGAGCTGAATGTTCCAGTGGTGGGCTCAGTTTTTCCAAATTCCCAGTCTGCTGGCATCTACAGCCCATTTTCTGTCAGACAGATTTCTGGCAGAAACAATAGCAGAAACACGGGTAGCGCCGCCACCCAAGGGCAGCGTTGAGCATCACCAAAGCTCAAAATGGCAGCAGCAGGCGTGGTAACAACAGCCCATCCCTTGGAGAGGCTGGAAGGACGTGCCAACTTCACGTTTTGGAAGATCCGTACCCGCCTCCTTTTGGAGGAGAGGGGCTTGTGGGAGGTGGTGAGCGGCGACGAGCGCGTTCCGCCTCCACAGGCAAAAGGCATCACCGCAGCGCAGGTGGTGGCGGGGAAGACGCCGCAAAAGGGTGCAGCTGATGCGGGTTCTTCTACAGCTGTACCAACGGCGTATGAGGAGTGGAAGAAGAAGGACAAGCAGGCCTACAGGTTGCTTGTCAACACCATCTCCAACCCGCATCTTCAGTATGTGAGTGACAAGGCTACTGCAAAAGAGGGGTGGGACAAGTTCTGCAAAAGGTATGAGAGCAAAGATTGTGCATTCCTCATGCTTTTGGAGGAAAAGATGATGGCGCTGAAAATGCAGGGTGGTGAAGGGATGGAGGCGTTCCTGGACAGGGCAACGGAGCTGGCAAAGCAGCTGAGAGCCGCCGGCAACCCTGTGGAAGAGAGGCGCTTCATCCTCCTCTTGCTGAGGGGACTCCCAACCAGCTACAACACGGTGCGAGAGACGCTGGAGTGCCAGCCTACTCTTGACCTTGACTTCATCTACACACACCTGGTGCAGGTGGAACTGCGTCGCAATGCCGCAAAGCGCAATGGCGGCAACAGCAGCAATGAAGCAGCTTTCATGGCGATGGGCTCACGCAACCAGCACCAACACAGTCCGGGCAGCAGAGAGGCAAGAAGAAGGGCAAGTACCATTATTGCCAGAAAGAGGGGCACTACAAGAAAGAGTGTTTCAAGTTCAAGAGGGACCAGAAAGAGCAGCAGCAGCAGCAGCAAAAGTAGCAATCTCCACAGCAACAGCAGCAGCAGTCACAGCAACGTCAGCAGCACCAGCAGCAGCAACAGCAGAACCAGACCGGCATGCACCATTTTGGCAACATGAACGTGGCCAAGGAGGTGCGCGACCGCCTCTTCATGGCGAAGTCTGACATGTCGAAGAAGAAAAAGGCGGATCTGGCGTGGTACAAAGACTCTGGGTGTACCAAGAGTCTGACGTACCACAAGGAGTGATTTACGCAGTTGCTGTCCATCCCTCCCCGTCCTATCGCTTTGGGTGATGATCGGGTGGTGTATGCTGAAGGGATTGGGATTGTGGAGATGTGGTTGGAGACCCTGCGTGGCATTGAAGTGGGAGTGTTCCATGGCGTGCTGTACGTACATAATATTGCGTTCAATCTTCTCTCAGTGTCCTCTCTCACCAACACAGGACTGCGAGTCGTCTTTGACGATGACTATGGCTACATCCTNTGATTTACGCAGTTGCTGTCCATCCCTCCCCGTCCTATCGCTTTGGGTGATGATCGGGTGGTGTATGCTGAAGGGATTGGGATTGTGGAGATGTGGTTGGAGACCCTGCGTGGCATTGAAGTGGGAGTGTTCCATGGCGTGCTGTACGTACATAATATTGCGTTCAATCTTCTCTCAGTGTCCTCTCTCACCAACACAGGACTGCGAGTCGTCTTTGACGATGACTATGGCTACATCCTTGACAAGGAAAGAGGAGAGGAGTTGGCCAGGTCGGTGAAGGAAGGCGACATGTACCGCCTGCTGGGGGCAACCAAGATCTCGCGTGAGCAGAGTCTTGCAGCAGTGGTGCAGGCAACAGATGGCGAGATTTGGCATGAGCAGCAGTTGTGCATCGGCTGTTTGGAGGGGAAGCAGCACCGGGAGGCGTTCTCTGGAGCAGGGGAGCGTGCAAAGGAGGTGTTGGAGCTGGTCCACACGGACTTGTGCGGACCGATGTAGACCCAGAGCTTTGGAGGCTCTAGGTATTTCCTGACCTTCATTGATGATTTCTGCCGTTACACTGCTGTGTACTTCCTTCCTTCCAAGGACCAATGCTTTGACAGGTTCAAGGAGTTCAAGGCCATGGAGGAGAACCAGACTGGCAAGAAGATCAAGGCGCTACGCAGGGACCGCGGTGGAAAGTACTCGAGCAAGGAGTTTCAGGACTACCTCGCAGCAGCTGGCATCAAGGCGCAGCGTACCGCGCCATACTCACCGCAGCAGAACGGTGTAGCAGAACGCGCCAACCGTACCATTGAGGAGTCGGCGCGCTCCATGCTGCACGCGGATCGGCTGACCTACGACTTCTGGACTAAAGCAGTGAGCACTGCGGTCTACATCAAGAACCGCAATCCAACTAAGGCGCTGGTGCAGATGACGCCGTACGAGGCGTGGTTTGGCAAGGAACCGAGCGTGGGTCATCTCCGAGTATATGGCAGCCAGGCGCACGTGCACGTGCCCATGTAGGAGCGCTTCCAGATGTCTGATCTCGGGGAGGCATCATACTTCCTCGGTATCCAAATCGCGCGTGACCGCAAGTCACGCTCTCTCTCGCTGCAGCAGAGCCGCTACATCAAGGATGTCTTGCAGCGGTTCGGCATGGCAGAGGCTAAACACATCGACATGCCGCAGGAGACGCGGCAGTACCTCGTGAGCTTCAATGGAGAAGCAGATGCAGCTGAGCGGCAGAAGTACCAGAGCGCCGTCGGCAGTCTCATGTACCTGATGGTGGCAACCAGGCCAGACCTCGCACAAGCTGTGAGCGCTGTGAGCCAGCACATGGCTAATCCCGGACCGGAGCACCAGAAGGCAGTGAAGCGGATCTTCCGCTACCTTGCTGGAACTATCAACATCGGCATCACCTACAACGGCAATGAAAACAGTATCATTGGCTATACAGATGCAGATTGGGGTTCAAATCGTGAGACCCGCAAGTCCATCTCTGGACATGTGTTTCTCATGAATGGAGGTGCCATCAGCTGGTGCAGCAAGCGACAGGTGGTCGTGGCCACCTCGAGCACAGAAGCTGAGTACGTCTCTCTCAGCTTTGGAGCCAAGGAAGTAGTTTGGCTCCAGCGTCTCATGGCGGAGATGAGTGGGAGTGCAGCAGTTCCAGTTCCTATGCGCGTCGACAACCAGAGCGCAATCGCACTCGCCAATAATCCTGAGCACCATGCATGCACCAAGTACATTGATATCGGATATCACTTCATCAGGCACATGGTGCAGGAGGGTGCTATCAAGCTGGAGTTTACTCCAACCAGCAGGCAGGTCGTTGATTTCTGCACCAAGCCAGTGACCCGTGAGAAGCAGCAGATCTACATAAAGGCATGTGGACTCAGCCCACTCTGACTGTGGCAAAGTGGGAGATTGTTGGGAAAGGAGTTGTTTGGCTTAGTTTCAGGTCCACAGGAGCAAGTTCCAGGAAACGTCCAGGTGCCTGCTCCGATCGTCAATCCGTCATCACCATTGGAAAGATCAGGTGGAAAATTATCTACGGTCCAAATTTCAGGCCGATCCAATGGTCGGATTGGGAGATATGAATTTTCGAAGTGTCAGGGGTCATGGACCGACAATGTCTTGGTGGCCATGGGTGATGGCTCCATGCCTTAGCCTGAGAAAAGAAAAAGGCAAGAGGTCCAGGGTCAAGACCTTATGGGAGAAATATCCAAAAAGGTCCTTGGTCTTAGGATTGCCTTGTCAGAGTGTGCTGACTAGGATAAAGGTACCTCTCCTTACTTTTTAGGTGAGGTGAGATCCTTGTGTGCTAGCCATGGACAAATGGCGATTCTCCATGGGTTTGTGGGTGATGTGACCACTGGGAGTGTGCCATGAGAGTATTCTCTAGCTCTCTAGGTCGTGTTTGACCGGTCAGCCTGATTGTTACGCTGATTTCCTCCCTTGTGTGAGATTGTGGACTATAGTGTGTGAGCCTTAGCCTCCATGCCTAAGTGGTGTGGCTTGTGAGAGGGCTGACTTGCCCAAGCTCTAGCTCTATATGTACTCCATCGTTTTGAATGATTAAACATCCATTCTTCAGTACAAGTGATGCCCTTTCAGTCCCACATGCTCGCTGCTCCAAGGCTCCCTCTCTCCTCCAGATCCAACAGAAACAAGGAAGGACACATCACTGTAACGACTGAAATCATCAATGAAGGTCAAAAAATATCTAGAGCCTCCAAAGGTGTGGGTTTGCATCGGGTAGGGTATAAAAGAAGATTAAACGCAGCATTAGGTACGTACAGCACGCCATGGAATACTCCCACTTCAATGCCACGCGGGGTCTCCAACCACATCTCCACAATCCCAATCGCTTCAGCATAGACCACCCGATCATCACCCAAAGCGATAGGACGGGGAGGGATGGACAGCAACTGCGTAAACCACTCCTTGTGGTGCGTCAGACTCTTGGTACACCCAGAGTCTTTGTACAACGCCAGATCCGCCTTCTTCTTCTACGACATGTCAGACTTCGCCATGAAGAGGCGGTCGCGCACCTCCTTGGCCACGTTCATGTTGCCAAAATGGCGCACGTATAGCGCGCCATGGAATACTCCCACTTCAATGCCACACAGGGTCTGCAATCTCATCTCCACAATCCCAATCCCCTCAGCATACACCACCCAATCATCACCCAGAGTGATAAGATAGAGAGGGATGGACAGCAGCTGCATAAACCACTCCTTGTGATGTGTCAGGCTCTTGGTACACTCTGAGTCCTTGTACCATGGGAGATCCGCCTTCTCCATCTGCGACATCTCAGACTTTGCCATGAAGTGACGTTCCCGTACCTCCTTGGCCACATTCATGTTGCCAAAGTGGCGCACACCAGCCTGGTTTTGCTGCTGCTGCTGCTGCTGCTGCTGACGCTGTTATGACTGTTGTTGCCGCTAAAGTGGAGATTGTTGCTTTTGCTGCTGCTGCTGCTGCTCCTTCTGGTCCCTCTTGAGCTTGAAACACTCCTTTTTGTAGTGTCCCTCTTTCTAGCAGTAATTGCATTTGCCTTTCTTTTTGCCTCTCTGCTGCCCCGACTGCTTGTGCTGCTACTGCGTGAGCTCGTGGCTAAAGTATAGGTGGAATTGCGACGCAATTCCACCTCCACCAGGTGTGTGCAGATGAAGTCAAGGTCGAGAGTGGGCTGGCACACCAGCGTCTCTCGCACCGTGTTGTAGCTGGTTGGGAGTCCCCTCAGCAAGAGGACGACAAATCCCATGTCTTCGACAGGGTTCCCGGCCGCTTTCAGCTGCTTCGCCAGCTCCTTTACCCTGTCCAAATACGCATCCATCCTTTCGCCACCCTGCATTTTCAACGCCATCATCTTCTCCTCCAAAAGCATGAGGAATGCAGGATCCTTGCTCTCATACTTCTTGCACGTGTCCCATCCCTTTTTGCAGTAGCCTTATCACTCACGTACTGAAGATGCGTGTGGGAGATGGTGTTGACAAGGAGCCTGTAGGCCTGCCTGTCCTTCTTCCACTCATGATATGCCACCGCTACAGTTATAGATGAACTTGTATGTGCTGCACCTTTTTACGGCGTCTTCCTTGCCACCACTACAGCTACAGTGATGCCTTTTGCCTCTGGAGGCGGAACGCGCTCGTCACCGCTCACCACCTCCCACAAGCCCCTCTCCTCCATTAGGAGGTGGGTACGGATCTTCCAATACGTGATGTTGGCACGTCCTTCTAGCCTCTCCAAGGACTGGGCTGCAGTGACTACGCCTGCTGGTGCCATTTTCAGCTTAGGTGATGCTCAATGCTGCCCTTGAGTGGCGGCGCTACCCCTGCTTCTGCTACTGCTTCTGCCAAAACTCTATCTGATAGAAAATGGACTGTAGATACCAACAGACTGGGAATTTGGAATAACTGAGTCCACAACTAGAAAATTCAGCTCAAAACCTTTCACATAGACCCATAAAACAGGGTCATCAACAGGGGATTTTGAAAGATATGTCCTCTTGAAAATAGGGTATGCTTCTGATCCTGCTCCAACTCGGACCAGGCAGTTTATAAACGACATTTCTCCCAAACAAATCAATGGAATGCAAAGCTTGGGACAAATACTACAATTCGCATGTGGCATGTTCTAAATTTGACAGTGAAACGAGAGTTATTGTCATCACAAGGCGACTGTCTTACTCATAGAGAAGAGTGTAGTCCTGGCCGACCTCGTTTTGAGCATAACTCTCAATCCCACCATTGGATCTTCGAGATCTTGGGTTCGTTGGAAAGCTTGTCTTGCGAACTTGAAGATTGGTCTTAAAGGTTTAATCCTAACCCATCAATCTCAATTTGACGGCCTGTTCTGTCTGAATCTGGCTGAATCTAGCTTTGATACCAAATGTTGGATCTAGAGGAGAGAAAGAGCCTTGGAGCAGCGAGCATGTGGGACTGAAAGGGTATCAGTTGTACTGAAGAATGGTTGTTGAATCACTCAAAATGATGGGGTACATATAGAGCTAGAGCTTGGGCAAGTCAGCCCTCTCACAAGCCATACCACTTAGCCATGGAGGATAAGACTCATATACTGGAATCCATAATGTCATTCAAGGGAGGAAATCAGCCTAACAATGATGCTGACCAGTCACACACGACCTAGAGAGCTAGAGAATGCTCTCATGGCACACTCCTAGTGGTCACATCAGCCACAAACCCATGGAGAATCGCCATGTGTCCATGACTAACACTCAAGGATCTCACCTCACCTAAAATGTAAGGAGAGGTACCTTTATCCTAGTCAGCACACTCTGACAAGGCAATCTTAAGACCAAGGACCTTTTTGGATATTTCTCATGTCAGGTCTTTGTTGGAACTGGAGGAGAGAGGGAGCCTTGGACCAGCGAGCATGTGGGACTGAAAGGGCATCAGTTGTGCTGAAGAATGGTTGTTAAATCACTCAAAATGATGGAGTACATATAGAGCTAGAGATTGGGCAAGTCAGCCCTCTCACAAGCCACACCACTTAGCCATGGAGGCTAAGGCTCACACACTAGAGTCCACAATCTCGCACAAGAGAGGAAATCAGCCTAACAATCAGACTGACCAGTCACACACGACCTAGAGAGCTAGAGAATGCTCTCATGGCACACTCCTAGTGGTCACATCACCCACAAACCCATGAAGAATTGCCATGTTTCCATGGCTAACACACAAGGATCTCACCTCACCTAAAAAGTAAGGAGAGGTACCTTTATCCTAGTCAGCACACTCTGACAAGGCAATCCTAAGACCAAAGACCTTTTTTGGATATTTCTCCCATCAGGTTGACCCTGGACCTCTTGCCTTTTTCTTTTCTCAAGCTAAGGCATGGAGCCATCACCCATGGCCACCTAGACATCGGCGGCCCATGACCCCGGAAACTTTGAAAATTCATATCTCCCAATCCGACCGTTGGATCGGCCTGAAACTTGGACCGTAGATAATTTGCCACCTGATCTTTCCAATGGTGAAGTCAGATTGACGATCAGAGTAGGCATCTGGTAGTTTTCTGGAACTTGCTCCTGTGGACCTGAAACTGAGCCGGATGGCTCCTTTCCCAACAATCTCCCACTTTGCCGCAGTCAAAGTGGGCTGTCCACATGCCTTCATGCAGAACTGCTGCTTCTCACGGGTCACTGGCTTGGTGCAGAAATCAGCGACCTGCTTGCTGGTTGGAGTAAACTCCAGCTTGATAGCACCCTCCTGCACCATGTGCCTGATGAAGTGATATGCGATGTCAATATGCTTGGTGCGTGCATAGTGCTCAGGATTCTTGGTGAGTGCGATTGCGCTCTGTAAGTCGACGCGCATAGGAACT
>SZWC01000043.1:314167-355566 GCA_023375785.1 Penium margaritaceum | reverse complement strand
GAGTACGGCGCGGTACGCTGCGCCTTGATGCCAGCTGCTGCGAGGTAGTCCTGGAACTCCTTGCTCAGGTACTCTCCACCGCGATCGCTGCGCAGCGCCTTGATCTTCTTGCCAGTCTGGTTCTCCACCATGGCCTTGAACTCCTTGAACCTGTCAAAGCATTGGTCCTTGGAAGGAAGGAAGTACACAGCAGTGTAACGGCTGAAATCATCAATGAAGGTCAGGAAATACCTAGAGCCTCCAAAGCTCTGGGTCTGCATCGGTCTGCACAAGTCCGTGTGGACCAGCTCCAACACCTCCTTCGCACTCTCCCCTGCTCCCGGTGTTGCTTCCCCTCCAAACAGCCGATACACAACTGCTGCTCAAAGTTAGAGATGGTAGGCAGGTCACGCACCATCTGCTTTGCTTGAAGCTGCTGCAAGGCACGCATGCCGATGTGGCCGTAGCGCGCATGCCAAATCTCGCCATCTGTTGCCTGCACCACTGCTGCAAGACTCTGCTCACGCGGGATCTTGGTTGCCCCCAGCAGGCGGTACATGTCGCCTTCCTTCACCGACCTGGCCAACTCCTCTCCTGTTTCCTTGTCNAAGCTGCTTCATTGCTGCTGTTGCCGCCATTGCGCTTTGCGGCATTGCGACGCAGTTCCACCTGCACCAGGTGTGTGCAGATGAAGTCGAGGTCGAGAGTTGGCTGGCACTCCAGCGTCTCTCACACCGTGTCGTAGCTGGTTGGGAGTCCCCTCAGCAAGAGGAGGATGAAGCGCGTCTCTTCCACTGGGTTACCGGCGGCTCTCAGCTGCTTCGCCAGCTCCTTTGCCCTGTCCAGGTACGCCTCCATCCCTTCACCACCCTTCATTTTCAGCGCCATCATCTTTTCCTCCAAAAGCATGAGGAATGCAGGATCCTTGCTCTCATACTTCTTGCACAACGTGTCCCACCCCTCCTTTGGAGTAGCCTTGTCACTCACGTACTGAAGATGCGGGTTGGAGATGGTGTTGACAAGCAACCTGTAGGCCTGCCTGTCCTTCTTCTTCCACTCCTCATACGCCGTTGGTACAGCTGCAGAAGAACCCGCATCAGCTGCACCCTTTTGCGGCGTCTTCCCCGCCACCACCTGCGCTGCGCTGATACCTTTTGCCTGTGGAGGCGGAGCGCGCTCGTCGCCGCTCACCACCTCCCACAAGCCCCTCTCCTCCAAAAGGATGCGGGTACGGATCTTCCAAAACGTGAAGTTGGCACGTCCTTCCAGCCTCTCCAAGGGCTGGGCTGCTATTACCACGCCTGCTGCTGCCATTTTGAGCTTTGGTGATGCTCAACGCTGCCCTTGGGTGGCGGCGCTACCCCTGCTTCTGCTGCTGTTTCTGCCAGAAATCTGTCTGACAGAAAATGGACTATAGATGCCAGCAGACTGGGAATTTGGGAAAACGGAGCCCACCACTGGAAAATTCAGATCAAAAAATTTCAGATCAAGCCATAAAACAGGGTCATCAACAGGGGATTTTGAAAGATATGCCCTCTTGAAAACAGGGTGAGCTTCTGCTCCTACTCCAACTCAGACCAGCCAGCTTGTAGACGGCGTTTCTCCCAAATGAATCAATGGAATGCAAACATTATTGCACCAATGGAAAGCTTAGGAAAAATAATACAATTCTCATGTGCCACATTTTAAATTTGACAAAGAAACAAGAGAGTTATGGTCATCACAAGGCAACAGTCTTACTCATAGAGAAGAGTGTAGCCCTGGCCAACCTCGTTTTAAGCATAACTCTCAATCCGATTGTTGGATCTTCGCGATCTTGGGCTCGTTGGAAAGTTTGTCTTGCGAAATTGAAGATCTTGTGGTTGATCGTCAAATTTGGTCAAGGTTTGACCCTAACCCGTCACTCTCAAAGTGACGGCCTGTGCTGGCTGAATCTAGCAGAATCTGGCTCTGATACCAAATGTTGGAACTGGAGGAGAGAGGGAGCCTTGGAGCAGCGAGCATGTGGGACTGAAAGGGCATCAGTTGTGCTGATGAATGGTTGTAAAATCACTCAAAATGATGGAGTACATATAGAGCTAGAGCTTGGGCAAGGCAGCCCTCTCACAAGCCACACCACTTAGCCATGGAGGCTAAGGCTCACACACTAGAGTCCACAATCTCACACAAGAGAGGAAATCAGCCTAACAATCAGGCTGACCAGTCACACACGACCTAGAGAGCTAGAGAATGCTCTCATGGCACACTCCTAGTGGTCACATCACCCACAAACCCATGAAGAATTGCCATGTGTCCATGGCTAGCACACAAGGATCTCACCTCACCTAAAAAGTAAGGAGAGGTACCTTTATCCTAGTCAGCACACTCTGACAAGGCAATCCTAAGACCAAGGACCTTTTTGGATATTTCTCCCATCAGGTCTTGACCCTGGACCTCTTGCCTTTTTCTTTTCTCANTCACACACGACCTAGAGAGCTAGAGAATGCTCTCATGGCACACTCCTAGTGGTCACATCACCCACAAACCCATGAAGAATTGCCATGTGTCCATGGCTAGCACACAAGGATCTCACCTCACCTAAAAAGTAAGGAGAGGTACCTTTATCCTAGTCAGTACACTCTGACAAGGCAATCCTAAGACCAAGGACCTTTTTTGGATATTTCTCCCATCAGGTTATGACCCTGGACCTCTTGCCTTTTTCTTTTCTCAAGCTAAGGCATGGAGCCATCACCCATGGCCACCGAGCCATCGGCGGCCCATGACCCCGGAAACTTTGAAAATTCATATCTCCCAATCCGACCGTTGGATCGGCCTGAAACTTGGACCGTAGACAATTTTCCACCTGGTCTTTCCAATGGTGAAGTTGGATCGATGATCGGAGCAGGCGTCTGGTAGTTTCCTGGAACTTGCTCCTGTGGACCTGAAACTGAGCCGGATGGCTCCTTTCCCAACCTACTTGTATCCTTGTTATGCCCTTGTTGTACCCTAGTTGCATCCTAGTTGTGTCCTACTTGCGTCCTACTTGCGCCTCAGTTACGCCATACTTGTCTCCTAGTTCTGTCCTAGTTGCACCTTCGTTGGACACTAGCTTCATCGTAGTTACGTCCTATTTGCACCCTAGTTATGCCCTAGTTACGTCCTATTTGCGTCCTACTTTTATCCCACTGGCATCCTAGTTGTACCCTAGTTGCGCCTCTGTTGGACATAAGCAACGCCCTAGTTGAGCCCTTGTTGCATCCTAATTGCGTCCTAGTTGAGTCCTACTTGCACCCTACTTTCGCCCTACTTGCGTCCTAGTTGCGTCCTTGTTATACCCTTATTGCACTCTATATGCGCATCTCTTCCGGTCTAGTTGTACCGTAGTTGTACTGTACTTGTGCCCTAGTTGCACCTTGGTTGCACCCTAGCTACGTCCTACATATGCCCTAATTGTGCCCTAGTTCTGTCCTAGTTGCGCCTTAGTTGCGTAGTACATGCACCGTCGTTGCGCCCTACTTGCGCATTAGTTACACCCTAGTTGTCCCTCAGTTCAACACTAGCTTCTCCCTAGTTACGTCCTAGTTGCACCCTTGTTGCGCCCTAGTTCCATCCTACTTGCGTCTGAGGTGTACCCTACTAGCGCCATAGTTGCACCCTAGTTGTGCATCAGTTCAGCATTAGCAATGCCCTAGTTGAGCCCTAGTTGCGCCATAGTTACGCTCTACTTGCACCTTAGTTGCGTCCTACTTGTGCCCTTGTTGCGTCTTAGTTGTACGTTTGTTGCACCATACTTGTTCCCTTCTTGCACCCTAGTTGTGTCCTAGGTACGTCCTAATTGCACTCTAGTTCTACCCTATTTGCACCGTACTTTCTTCCTAGTTGCACCCTAATTTTGTCCAAGTTGCATCCTAGTTGCGTCCTACTTGCGCCCTAGTTGTGCCCCACTTGTGCCATAGATTCACCCTAGTTGTGCCTTATTTGGACACTAGCTTTGCCCTAGTTGCATCCTAGTTATGTCCCAGTTACGCCCTACTTGCATCCTAGTTGTACCCTACTGGCGCCCTAGTTGTCCCTAGTTGCACCTCAGTTGGGCATTTGCAACGCCCTAATTGATCCCAAGTGGCGTCCTAGTTACGTCCTAGCTATACCCTACTTACGTCCTACTTGCACCCTAGTTGCGTCCTAGTTTCGTCCTTGTTGCACCGAACTTGCTCTCTATTTGCACCCTAGTTGTGTCCTAGTTACACCCTAGTTACGATCTGGTTGTATCCTTGTTATGTCCTACAAACGCCCTAGTTTTGCCCTACTTGCGCCTTGGTTACGCCCTAATTTTGCCTCAGGTGGATACTGTGGAAGCAAGATCACTTGACTTTTCGGTCGAATAGTCACATACCAGTCGATCTGCTACTCAAGGTGGTTTGGTCTTGGACGTAAACTGTTATTGAGACGAGAGTTTTCCGACTACAATTGTGCATTGAGTCATGTTCTTGAGGACTTTCCAACACCTCCTAGAAGCTGACGAGGTACAGTTTGTAGTCTGAAGTTTCTTCGGGTAGAAAGTCCGCCTCTGGCGTGGGTTAACGATCTGATGGTATGGGTAGAGCTTGTGGTCTGGGCAAAAGTTAAGAGGTGGGACGTCTGGGATCTTGAGGAGATCTTCCACGGAGATTCTATTCTGTTAGGTTGTAGTCCATTGTTGTCCCATGCATTGTCTGCATTATCAGCATATGTTTCCCATGAGTTAAGAGATGTCGTCAGAGGGAGATCATAAGACCGGAGGATGGAGAGAAATGGGCGATGAGTGGAGAGGTGGAGGATGATCAAGGATTCATATCCGGGAAGGAAGTAGTTGTCCTAGTATTGATGTTTGTTGAGATGATAGAAGTCGACGTGGAAATAATCTTCTTCCTTGCTGAAAACATCCAAGAGTTCAAGGTCGTCAAAGCTTACATCGGCATGTAGTTCTGTTCCTGCAAGCTAGGCTTCATAGTTGATTTCTCCCACCTCGTTGAAGTGGAGAATCAGAATCCTATGGGCTCGATGATCACTTCCTTGATCGGTTTTCCCCTCTACTAGTGGTGATGTGGTTGTTGAGACAAGTCAGCTTCTGCATTACTGGAAGACATTTGGACCAGTTCCAGTAAAGCTGGTTGCTGGGAGATTCGTAGAGGGTGAGAGAGATAATCCTAAGATCGAGGATAAGGAAGTGACGAGGAATGAAGCCTTGCAAATACTGGGATTGGCACAAAGAAGATGATGTTCTTGATGGAGCAAAGGAGAGTGAGGACTCAGTTTGGGTATAGGGTCGAGCCGCGTGCTTAGCCAGAAGGATGCGATCTTGCCGCAGGTTGCCCCACAAGTGGTTTGACCAGGCGGATTTTTGTGTCGAGCTCTTGATGAGAAGGAAATGGTGAATTAATGGTGACGTGGGTGAGATCACGTACACTGTAAAAGTGTTGTTGTCAGTGCAGGTCGTCGCAAGAATGACAATATGACTGGGTAGATTCTTGTGCCAAGCAAAGACTGAAGTTGATGGCAAACGGCATAATAATATTGATGGAGTGGACGTAGGGATAAAACCATGTGCGCTGCTAATGGGTAGAGTAGTATAATACAGCAAGGGGAAGGCATGGATTGTCGCGCCACTAGAAATCTGTTGCTAGCATGGCTGTAGGCTGTTGCAAAGCGGACAACTAGCTCGTGCAGATCCTTGTACTGGTGATAGATGCAGATGATGACAAACGGTGAATTTGTTGATAAGTGTGGATATAGGGGTGAGCCGCATGCGTTGTGGAAGGTTTTACGTTGGTGTTGGTCATCGCAAGAGTAACGATACAACCATGCAGATCCTTGTGCTGAGCGGATGATCCAAGTGGATGGCAAATAATGGATTGATGTCAATGAAGTGGCTACAGGTGCAAGATTTCGTACGGTGTGGAGAGATGACAAGAATAAAGATGTTAATGATGACAAGGATGAAGCTGATGTAAAGATAGAACAAAGGGTGTAGAGTATGCCGAGGGCCGATGAGGAGAGTATGCGGCGCTGATGAAGAAAAAACTGATGAAGATGATATTGGTGATACGAGGTAAGGAGATGAGGCAAGTGGAAGAATAACAATAAGATAAAGTGGAGGAGGTGGGAAGAGAGCAGTAGTAGACTCGAACAAGGCAACCAACTTCTCTGTTGTTATGCGAGTGACGACTTGTTCCCCAGTTGGCCCGAGACTGATAGGCATGAAGATTGGTGGAGTCCGATGTCATGACATGGAGAGGAAGTCGGTTGCGATGGAAGAAGCTTTAGGAGATAGCTGTAGAGAAATTTGCAGATGTCAGGAGAGTGATGGCTAATTCCGCAATTGACTCGGAACATGAGCAGGAAGACAGGTGGTCTCTGATTTCTGGGCGGCAGATGGAGCTCTACTATAACAAGGAAGCGGTGTGAGAGGGTGGCTCGAAAAGGTTTTATGGAGTAGAGTGAGAGAATACGATGAGGCTGACACGGATGGAACAGATATAGATGAAGCAGGCAAAGACACCTCTGGAAGCTATGAGAAGGTGGAAGGATAAGTCTACTTTAGGAAGGCAAGATTGTTCATGGAAGGAAGCTTTGAGGATGATGGTGACAGATGGTGGCTCAAGAGCTGCTTGAAGATTTTATTGACAAAGTATCACTGAATATTTGCCACGAGCACGGATTGGGTACAAGGCAACGGCGGTAGATGATTGCTGGACAAAAGGGTGCGCCGGTTGCGGCAGCGAAGCAATGACTAGGTCAAGAGGCACCTGGTGATGTTGCCATATGCTTGGATACCATCCGAGAATAATGTAGCGAGGGAAAACGGGAATAGCAAATGCTGACAGAAGCAAGAGACATACGGCAGTTTGTTACATAGATGATCCATTAGTCAAGGTAGTTCGGTCTTGGACCTGAATCCTTATTGAGAAGAGTATTTTCTGACTATAGTTGTGCATTGAGTCAGGTTCTCGAGGTCTTCAGAACACTTATACCCTCGTTGCGTCCTACTTGCATCCTAATTGTGTCCTAGTTATGCCTTAGCTCGATACGAGCTACTCCCTATTTGCGTTCTACTTGCACCCTGGTTATACCATAGTTGCGCCCTAATTGCGGCCTCTTTGCATCCTAGTTGCGTCCTACTTGCACCCTAGTTGGGGCTGACTCGTCCTAGTTACACCCTATTTGCGCCTCAATTGGGCACTAGCTACATCCTAGTTGCATCCTAGTTGTGCCCTAGTTGCGCCGTAGTTGCTTCCTATTTACGTCATATTTATGCCTTAGTTGTGCCCTAGGTACTCCCTAGTTGTGTCCTCCTTACACCCTACTTGGACTCTATTGTTGACCTAGTTATACCCTAGTTATGTCCTACTTGTACCCTACTTTCGCCTTAGTTACGCCCTAGTTACTCTCTACTTCCGTCCTACTTGTACTCTAGTTGCATCCTACTTGTGCCCTACTTGTGTCCTACTTGCACCGTACTTGCGTCCTAGTTGTCCTAGTTGCGCCTTAGTTGCGTCATATTTTTGTCCTACTTACGACGTACTTATGCCCTAGTTATACCCTAGTTGTGCCCTAGGTACGCCCTACTTGCACCCTATCCGTACCCTAATTATTACCCCAGTGTATCATAGTTACGTCCTACTTATACCCTAGTTATGCCCTACTCACTCCGTAGTTACACCTTACTTATATTTTAGTTGCACCCTAGTTACGTACTAATTACACTCTACTTGTGTCCTACCTGTGCCCTAGTTGCACCCTAGTTACGCTCTACTTGTGTCTTAGTTGCACCCTACTTGCACCTCAGTTGGACACTAGCTACGCCGTAGTTTATCCTGGTTGCACCTTAGTTATGCCCTAGTTATTCCCTTCTTACACTCTAGGTGTCCCCAAATTGCGTCCGAGTTACGCCCTAGATACGCCTTCGTTGGGCATTAGCTACGCCCTAGTTACGCCCTAGTTGGGACCTAGTTGTACCCTAGTTGTGCCCTAGTTTTGTCCTACTTGTGCCCTATCTTTGCAATACATGTACCCTAGTTGCGTCCTAGTTGCGTCCTAGTTACGCCCTAGGTGCACCTCAGCTAGGCACTAGTCACGTCCTAGTTACACCCTAGCATCCTCGTAACACCCTAGTTACGCCTTAGTTGCATCCTATTTGTGCACGACTTCCATCGTACTTGTATCCTAGTTACATCCTAGTGACGTCCTAGTTGCACCCTAGTTGTGCCCTACTTGTGTTGTACTTGCGCCCTAGTCATACCCTAGTTACGCCTTTATTGTGCCCTAGTTGTTCCCTATTTGCAGGCAACCTGTGTCCTAGTTATACCAAAGTTGCATCCAAGTTACACCCTACTTGCGCCATATTTGCACCCTAGTTATGTCATATTTACACCCTAGTTATGCCATATTATATCCTACTTGCGTCCTAGTTGCACCCTATTTGCACCCTAGTTGTACCCTTATTGGACACTAGCTATGTCCTAATTGCACCCTAGTTATGCCCTAGTTGTGACCTAGTTGTGTCCTACAGGCGCCCTACTTGCACCCTAGTTGCGTCATACTTGTACCCTGGATGCGCTTCAGCCGGGCACTAGCTTCGTCCTAGTTGCATCCAGATAACGTCCTAGGTCTATCCTAGTTGCGTCCTATTTGTGCCTTACTTGTGTCCTAAATGCACCCTAGTCGTATCCTAATTGTGCCCAACTTGTACCCTTAATAGGCCCTAGTTTTACCCTATTTGTATAGTACCTACACCCTACTTGCATCCTACTTATGCCCTAGTTCGGCCCTAGTTACACCCTAGTTACGCCCATGTTGGCCATATTTGCGCTGTACTTATGTCGTACTTGCGTCCTAGTTGAGCCCTAGTTGTGCCCTAATTGTACCCTGGTTGTGCCATACTTACGTTCTACTTGCGCCCTAGTTGCTCCCTACTTTCTCCCTAGTTGTACCCTTGTTTTGCCGTTCTTCAGCCCTAGTTATGCCCTTCTTGCACCCTAGTTGCGCCCTAGTTGTACCTCAGTTGGACACTAGCTATCTCCTAGTTGTGTCTTAGTTGTACCTTAGTTATGCCCTAATTGCGCCCTACTTGTACCCTATGTGTGCCTTTATTGCACCCTACTTGCGCCTTCGTTGCATCCAACTTGGGCCCTAGTTCCGGCCTAGTCGCACCTCAGTTGGACACTAGTACCATTATAGTACGCCCTAGTTGCACCCTAGTTTCATCCTAGTTGCGCCCTACTCGTGTGCTTCTTACATCATAGTTGTATCCTAGTTGTACCCTAGGTGAACCCTACTTGCGTCCTACTTGTACCCTAGTTATACCATACCTGTACCGTACTTGCTCCCTTCTTGTATCCTAGTTGCATCCTAGTTCCGCCATAGTTGCACCCTACTTACGCCCTACTTGCACCCTACGTGCGCCATAGTTAAGCCCTAGTTACGCCCTAGTTGCGTCCTACTTGCACCTTACTCACACCCTAGTTGCGTCCTAGATGCGCTTAAGTTTCATCCTATTTGTACCCTACTTGTGTCCTACTTGTGTCCTAGTTCTGCCCCTAGTTGTGTCCTCGTTGTATCCTACTTGTGTCAGAAGAATGTCGGAAGCAGAGACAATGATGACAGAAGCAGGCATAAGGAATGATGTAAACGTGAGCACGAAAGACTAAAGGCAATCGTGAGGTGTGAAGCAATACAAGAAGTTAGTCGCATGTATTGTGACAAAAGAATTATACCTCAAGGAACAGCAACCAGATAGATGGATGATTAACGAGAGAAAGTTGGAGTGGATCGTACAGCCTTGATTGGACGGGTGATGGACTGAGGTGAGTAAGGAAACAAGAGTGACGGAGTGAAGAGTCGAGAGCTGAGAGTGGATAGCAATGTAAGAGTGAACAATAGACGAGCAGAGCAAAGACACGGCGGCAAAGCTGTGGAACCAAAGGCAAACTGAATGAAGGGAATTGTTTGGACTAAACTCGGAGGGAATGAACGTCTTCCTTATAACAGAAGCGAAAATGTGACAAACAATATGTAACGACATCTAGAATCACTTATCAGGGGATCACTTGGTAACATGTCGTTGGTCGGTTCATACCGTCAACTATACATGTCATGTCCAACCGAGGTGGTTCATAAAGGAGCTAACGAGAGTTGAGAGTGCTCAGAATATCTGAGAGGAGGTGTGGTTTGCCTTGGAGGCAACTGTTGTCGGATGAAGACAGTAGTGCATCTTCTAGGGAACCCGGGAAGAGGCGACCCTTGTTGTTGTTCAGCCTTGACGGATGCTATATTCTGACACCCCCGTAAATCCGTCAAGGTAGTTGCTCCTCTTTGATGGTGTGCCTTGTTTTGCTTGACAAAGTATCCCAGGTTCTTGATGCTTGGTGATGAAGTGCTCCTCCATAGCGCCAAAGAAGTTGTTTTGGCATGCCTTCTACGTTTCTAGGGTGTCAAATCAGTAGTACATGGAGATGGGGATCCATAAGAGAATGGAGCTCATGCCTTAGTTCAGCGTTGAAGCGTTCTACTCCTTCAAAGAATTCTTCTTTTGAGCAGTGTTCTCCAAAGTAAAGGTCTCCTTGGAGCTAAGAGCCCACAATGGAGAAGCTGAGGAGAAGGTAGGGATCCAACTTTCTGTACCTGATTTTCTCCCATTTTGCTACATTAGTGACTCGAGCCCCATTGCTTCATCCCTTGGCCCATAGACCAGTTTGGGAATTCCATGATTTATTGGGATATGGAGGTGTGAAAAGAACAAATATAGAAGGATCATCTTGCCCATTTAAGGTATTAGAGATAGTACTATTGCTCTGTTAGGAATCTCAAGTGAGTAGAGAAGCTACAGAAAGTGCAGAAGAACATGAAGCGAAAGCTTTGGTGAAGCTTTAGGAACGTGACAGCAAGCTGACGTCACAAGATGAGCAGTGCACTCAGGAGCGTGAGTGACAAGTACGGTGAACGGATACCGGGCATAGCAATGATCGGTGTAGGCATAGTGGAGAAAGGTGTCATAGTCACCAGACAAGGAAGAGATACCTGCTTGTGGTCTGGACAAAAGTTAAGAGGTGGGACGTCTCGTATCTCGAGGAGATCTTCCACAAAGATTCTATTCTGTTGGTTTATAGCCCACCGCTGTCCCATGCGTTGTCTCCATTATCGGCATGTCTCCCATGAGTCAAGAGATGTCGTCATGCGGAGATCATAGGATGGGAGGATGGAGTGAAATGAGTGATCAGTGGAGAGGTGGAGGATGATCAGGGGTTCATACGCGGGAAGGAAGTAGCCGTCCCATTATTGATATATGTTAAGATCATAGAAGTCGACGTGGAAATAATCTCTTTCCTTGCTGA
This sequence comes from Penium margaritaceum, assembly GCA_023375785.1. Classification (NCBI taxonomy): domain Eukaryota; kingdom Viridiplantae; phylum Streptophyta; class Zygnematophyceae; order Desmidiales; family Peniaceae; genus Penium; species Penium margaritaceum. The sequence goes on along the minus strand of SZWC01000043.1, from coordinate 344,239 downwards.
AAATGTCCCGGAGTTCAAGGTCGTCAAAGCTTACATCCACATGTAGTTCTATTTGTGCAAGCTAGGCTTCATAGTTGACTTCTCCCACCTTTTTGGAGTGGAGAATCTGAATCCTATGGGCTGGATGATCCCTTCCTTGATCCGTTTTCCCCTCCACTAGTGGTGATGTGGTTGTTGAGACAAGTCAGCTGCTGCATTATTGGAAGATATTTGGACTAGTTCTAGTAAAGCTGGTTGCTTAGAGATTCCTAGTGGGTGAGAGAAATAACCGTAAAATCGAGGATAAGGAAGTGATGAGGAATGAAGCCTTGCAAATACTAAGATTGGCATAAAGAAGATGATGTTCTTGATGAAGTAAAGGAAAGTGATGACTGAGTTTGGGTATAGGGTCGAGCCGTATGCTTTTTCTGAAGGATTCGATCTTCCTGCAAGTTGCCGCATAAGTGGTTTGACCAGGCAGATTTTTGTGTCAAGCTGTTGATGGGAAGGAAATGGTGAATTGATGATGACGTGGGTGCAGGGGTGAGATCACGTGGACTGTAAAAAATTTGACATCAGTACAGGTCGTCGCAAGAATACCAATGCGACCGGGGGGATTCTTGTGCCAAGCAAGGACTGAAGTTGATGGCAAACGGCAAAACAATATTGATGGAGTGGGTACAGGGATAAAACCATGTGTGCTGCTAATGGGTAGAGTAGTAGAATGCAACAAGGGGAAGGCATGGGTCGTCGCGCCACACGAAATCTGTTGTTCGCGTGGATGTAGGTTGTTGCAAAGCGGGCAACTAGCTTGTGCAGATCCTAGTACTGGCGATAGATGTTGACAATGACAAATGATGACTTTGTTGATAAGGAAGTGTGGATATAGGGACGGGCCGCATGTGCCACAGAAGGATCACCGTTGCCGCAGGTCATCACAAGAGGCACGATACAACCATGCAGATCCTTGTGCCGAGCGGATGATTGAAGTGATGGCAAGCAATAGATTGATGTCAATGAAGTGGCTACAAGGACAAAACCTCGTACAGTGTGGAGAAATGACAAGAATAAAGATGTGAATGATGATAAGGATGAATCTGATCCAAAGATAGAACGAAGGGTGTATAGTATGCAGAGGGCTGATGACGAGAGTATGCAGCGCTGATGAAGAGAAGGCTGATGAAGATACATTGGCGATGCGAGGCAAGGAGATGAGACTGATGCAGTAATAATGACAAGATAAAGTAGAGGCGATGGGAAGAGAGCAGTAGTAGACTCGAACAAGGCAACCAGCTTCTTTGTTGTTATGAGTGACAGCTTGTTCTTGTTGACCTGATTTGCTCCTTGTCCATCGCTGACATTTGGATAGGCACGGGACGAACTAGGCATACACTGCTCCTTTGGAGTATGTCCCATAAGTCAGGTCCAGATAGACAAGGCATGCACTGCTCCTTTGGAGCAAGTCCCCTTGGTCTAAACTGGAAAGTATAGCTAGCAAACACTGCCTAGGATAACTCCTTCTGGCTTAGACGTTCCAGAGGTAGTTCTTTGGAGCGAGAGGTCATAGGGTCAAATCCAAGCCCAGTGACTAATTTTCTTTATGACCAAAAGAGGGACAGGAAGGTTCTAAGAGACATCTTAGAACATTTCAAGGTCCTTCCTGGTGGCAGGCGCCACCTGGCAGTCACAGGGAATGCCATGTAGGCAAGGGGGATGACGCAATCCAGATTGCCCTCAAAGTGGCTCATCAAGAGAACCACTACGTGCCTAGGCTAGAGGCTGGCTGTAGGACTAAAAGAGCATGTCAGTTGCCTATCATTGAGTACAGTTCTTACCTTTGAGACTCCTCACAGAGTTGTCTACCAGAGGCAGACACTAAAGAAACATTGGTTGGTCTAAGCTCGAGGAGTAATCTCCTCGCACGAAAGTGACCAGGTGCTAAGGACACAGTGCAAGGAAGTGATTCCTATGAACTGCTCAGTGTGGAACCTTGGCTTTGAGGGTGATATCACCTCTTGGTTGCAATACCAAGAGCGGTCGGCGAGAACCATTATGTCGGAACATGTTTCTAGATCGTTGCCTCAGGCAGGTAAACAAAGGGTTATGGGCCCACACTGACTAGTTGTAAGACCCGTTTCTATGTACTCTCTTGCCCTCTTTGTCTTGTAGCGCGCATCAGCTCCATCACCTCCATCTACTCCATCTGCTTCATCAGCTCGAATGGCGGATGCTGGCACTTAGCGAACAAGGGCCAAGGATAATCTCTGCCCTTGGAGGTATGACCATTGGACCCTAACCAGGATAAGCTCTATCCTTGTAGGCACGACCCTCGGTTCGCTAGTGTGCGTTCGTCTCTGTTTACAGGTGATCAACGGCTAAGGTGTAAGCAACAGATCTGCACCACCTAAGCCGGTAGCAAGATTGTCATGAGGGTACGTGGCTAGTTGAAGATGTTCCTTGGAGAAGAGGTTGAACCTCCAAAAACAGATCCTGGATATGAAGCGTAGAGTCTCTAAACTGACATGGCGCTTACGATTCTTGTGATATCCGTGCATGAGTCACAGCATGTCCACCTCCAAGGTATCACACATGCATCAAAGGCTTATGAGAAGCTTGCACGTGTATACCACACAACAGCTCTTGCAAATCGCCTCTTCATCCTTCAAAAGCTGATTTTGATGAGGGTGAGCAAGGGAGAGTCGATTCCAGACTTCCTACTACAGTTTGAAGGACTGCTGCAGTAAGTAACCCAAATGAACTAGGAAATCGACACCAACATGTAGGCCATGATCCTCCTCATGGCTACCTGAAAGCTGGGGACGTCTCATCACCGTTTTTGGCGGTTGGAAGGAGGAGGATTTGACGTATGAGGCAGTGTCCTAGTACGTACGCAACGAGGCCAAGCGTCCTAGTGGTAGTGAGGCTAACAGTTTAGCCTTTGCTGCATAGTATGGTGGTCATGGCAACAACTCCTCTTCTAGTAAGAGTAGTAGTGGAAACGGTGGTGGTGGAGGAAAGGGCAATGGTGGCGATGGAAAGGGTTCTAAGCATTGTGGGAAGTGCCATAACTGTGGGAAGCCTGGGCATGCAGGGAACGGGAGTGCAGGGCTCCCAAGAAGGAAGATGGAGATCATGGTAGTAGATATGAGGGCAAAGGAAAGGGTAAGAAGGAGTTGATGATTATGATGGCTGAGAGCGTATCGGCAACCACGAGAACGGTACTGCTCAAGCGTGGAGCCTACGGGCTCGACTCTGTCACAAACCACCACTCTTCAAGGGAGAAGGATGGGTTCATCTCCATTGGGGACACTGAATGTCGCTTTAGATGTGCCAACGGGAGCCTTGTCCATGCGCAAGGCAAGGGAGATAAGTTGATCAGCATCAACGTGAACGGTACTGAAAAAGACTTGAAGCTGGAGAATGTCGTCTACATGCCTTCTTTTACGGCAAACCTCTTGTCAGTGTCCAAAATCACGGACCACGACATGACGGTCGTCTTCACGGAGGAGGAGGCTGTGATAATCAAGAACAAGGACATCAAGATCTCCTATCCCAAGGAGAGTCTTGTCGCACAGGTCCCAAGAGTTGATGGGCTCTATGTGGTGCAAACCAAGTCCCTTTAGAGTACAAATGAGGGATATGCAGCGGTTGAAGAGCCCAAGTCTCCAAAGCCTGATGTGGCACTACAGGTTGTCACCATGGCAGCCAACTCCACCAATGACACAGATGCTGAGCTGTGGTACAGGCGGTTTGGCCATGTGGCTCACAGCACACTACAAGCTATGCAGCAGCACGAAGTGGTTCATGGGATGGAGGGATATTAGGCCAAGGATGAGGGAAAGTGCAAAAGCTGTGTGAGCCATGCCTCCAAGACAAGGCAAAGAGAAAGCTCTTTGACCGTAATGGGCAACATGTGGCAGGAATCTTAGACCTGATTCACTTTGATGTATGCGGACAATCCCGCACTCCTTGGAACGGAGGCAGCAAGTATTTCTTGACCTTTATTGATGACCACAGTCTCAAGATGAGGATCTACTTCCTCAAAACAAATGGCAAGGTCAAGGAGAAACTGCAAGAGTTTGTCCCGATGGTAGAGCGGCAGACAAGCAAGTAGATCAAGTCACTACGCACGGACAATGGTGGTAATTACGAGGCGTGCAAAGGCTGGTTGAGCCAACATGGCATCAACCACCAGACCACCATGCCTTACATCCCCTAGAGTAATGGCATTGCCGAGCGGATGAACCAGACTATCCTCGGCATGACACGAAGCATGCTCTTTTACGCCAAACTCCCATCTCGCTTCAGGACTAAAGCTGCAAGAACTGCTTGCTACCTTGTGAATCTCACGCTGGCAGCCGCGCTTGGAAGACATGGTAAGAAGCAGCAAGAGAAGCAGCTCAGGATGCCACAGGAGGCTTGGGCAGGGAAGAAGCCGGATGTCTCACACTTGAGGGTCTTTGGCTGTACTGCCTAGGCAAAGATCTAAGCAGGAGACGGAAGTGGCAAGCTGGATGCATGCGCTCAGAAGTTTGTAATGGTCGGATACGACACTGTACAGAAGGCGTACGGGCTGTGGGACCAAGCGGCTGGAAAGCTCATCAAGAGCCGAGACGTCGAGTTTGATAAGAGGACGCTCGGCAAGGAAGAGTCGCTTGACCCTGACCATGCTCCCAAATCAGGAGAGTGGGTTGTGTTGCTCGAGTCAGGTGATCAAGCACTTGAGAAATGGCAGATGGTACCAGTGAAGAATGGTGCTCCAGGGAGAGTGGCTGTATAGGCTGACACAGTGACGGACTCTGATACTGAGTCTGAGTCATCCGAGGCCTCTGAGTCAAACTCTGAGGCCGGTGGCTCTTCCTCAAACAGTGGATCACTTGCAAGTTAAGAGCAACAGAAGCAACTAAGCCTTGAAGCACCACCAGCAACACTCCGACGTAGTACGTGCCAGAAGAAGCCTCCGTCCAAGTACGATGCTGAGAGTGCGGAATGGACCGTACTCAGCTAGTCATGCTTGGCTCTGGGAGAGCCTGCGACCATAACGGAGGCTATGAACATGCTAGATGCGGCCAAGTGGAAGGAGGCAGTGGATAGCAAACTCGCATCCGCTAAAGAGATCGTAGCATCGGTTCTGGTGGACGCCACCAAACGCGCACGTGCTGGGGTCAAAGTGGGTTCTCCGGAAAAAGTTCAAGTAGGATGGTACTATCGACAAGTACAAGGCAAGAGTTGTGGCGAAGGGGTTTTCCAGCGTGCAGGCTCAGAGTACGAGGAGACCTTTGCGCTTGTCGTCACCTTTGCCTCCATCAGATCCATGTTGGGTATCGCTGTTGTAAAAGATCTGGATGTCCGCCAGATGGATGTCAAGACAGCTTTCCTCTACGAGAAGCTAGACTAAGAAGTGCTGATGGAAGTGCCCGAGGGAATGAAAGCTCCAGAGGGCAAGGTTTGCAAACTAGTAAAAGCACTATAGAGGCTGAAACATGCCCCAAGGATGTGGTATGAAGAGATAGATGGCTTCATGGCCGGGCTCACCTTCACTCACTGCTTGAACGACCCTAATGTCTATGTGCGGGAGGATGAGCAAGGCTTGATGTTGGTTGCACTGTACGTGGATGACGTGATCATCTTCTCATCATCCGTCGAGCCGTTGAACAAGCTGAAGACAGATCTCAGCAACAAGTTCAAGATGAAGGACATGGGTCCGCTCGAGTTCTACCTCAGAATAGTCATCCATCGTAATCGAGCAGCAGGCACCATCGAGCTGAACCAGACCCAGTACATCATGGAGGTCCTCAAGCGCTACAACATGGAGGACTACAAGTCCATCAGCACACCCATGATAACAGACATCAAGCTCTCCTCCTCCATGAGTCCCTGCACGGAAGCAGAACGGCGTAAGATGGAGAACATTCCCTACCAGTGTGCTGTTGGCAGCCTCATGTACGCCATGGTGGGAACACGCCCTGACATTTGCTATGCTCTGGGACAAGTGAGCAGGTTTGTGGCCAATCTATGACCACAGTACTGGCAAGCAGTCAAGCGCATCATACGCTATCTACTGAATACACGACTCATGAGACTCCAGTTTGGAGGCCAAGAGGGATCTGACCTGCTACGGCTGGTGTGCTACACAGATGCCGACTAGGGAGGAAGAATCGATGACAGAAAGTCCACCTCGGGCTTTGCGTGCCTCCTGAACGGTGGTATAGTCTCCTGGGTAAGTATAAAGCAAGACTGTGTCTCCCTCTCTACCGCTGAGACAGACTATATCACTCTGTCAGAAGCATGCAAAGAGACATAGTGGCTACGCAGTTTTCTTGCCGAGATGAAAGTACCACAAACGTAGGCAACAGAGGTCTGCATCAATAACAAGAGTACCATGAAAATGGCATAGGATGATGTCTTCTCCCGGTGGACCAAGTACATCGACATCAGGTACTACTACTCAAGCGACCGGGTCACAAAGAAGATCGTGGACCTGGAATACATGGAGACCAAGAAGATGCTCGCAGATTACATGACAAAGGCGCTGGACAGCGAATTGCACTCTACAGGTACTCGAGGCATCGGTATGGTCAACGCAGCAGATGAAGACTAAGGCCAAGACCGCTCGAGAGAGGAGAGATCTCATAGCTAATAGACAGATGTGTAAGGGACAGTTTGTTGAACTGATATGCTCCTTGTCCATCGCTGACATTTGGACAGGCATGCATTGCTCCTTTGGAGTAAGTCCCCTAAGTCTGGTCAAGATAGACAAGGTATGCACTGCTCCTTTGGAGCAAGTCCCCTTGGTTCAAACTGGATAGTATAGCCAGTAAACACTACACAGGACATCTCCTTGTGGCTTAGACGTTCCAGAGTAAGTCTTTGGAGCGAGAGGTCACTGGGTCAAATCCCAGCCCAGTGACTAATTTTCTTTATGACAAAAAGGGGGACAGGAGGATTCTAAGAGACATCTTAGAATATTCCAAGGTCCTTCCTGGTGGCAGGCGCCACCTCGCGGTCATAGGGAGCACCATGTAGGCAAAGGGGATGACGCAATCCAGATTACCCCCAAAGTGGCTCATCCAAGGAGCCACTGCACGCTTGGGCTAGAGGCTGGCTCTAGGACTATAAGAACATGTCAGTTGCTTGTCATTGAGTAGAGTTCTTGTCACTCCGCACTTGGCCACAGTCTAGAGTAAATGGCGCCGACAGGCAAACCGCCGACCGCCCTTGGTATTTCAACCAAGGTAGAGATCACCCACGGAGTGGTGTTTCCACACTGAAAAGGTTCACTTAGCTTGTCCCAACCGTGGCCGGAGAGTGTTCCAAACTCTCACCCAACTGGCAATGCTACACACCAAAGTGTGCACTTACACTTGTTCTTTACCCTCTTTCTTGGTGGCCAACAAGGGATTAGTTTTCTCCCAAGTCTCAAGAGTAAGAGATGATATATTATCACATGCAAATGACAGGCCTTATATAATCTCTGGTCAGTGCTCCCAGTGGCTCCTTGGAGGGGCCTCCTCCCAAGGCCACCCTAGACAGTGTCATCAGCTTTGATGACATGGTACCCTCTCTGACCGCCAAGTGGCGCTTGATCCACCTTGGACCTTAGAAGCTTCTAGGAAGCTTCCTTAGCCCTTTTTAGTCACAAAGAAAATTTGGTCCTGGGGGGATTTGACCCCGGACCTCTCGCTTGCGAGATGGTGCCTTCACCCACTAGGCTGTAGGAAGTTGTCCTAAGGAGCATGCACTAGGTAGACTACCAAGAGTAGACCAAGGGGACTTACTCCACAAGGGTGAGCAGTGCATGCCTTGTCTCTCTCAGCCTCTCTTGCATGTCGCTGGGGGACTTGCGCGACAAGCGCAGTGCATACCCAGTCTAAATCTTCCGCTGATTGGACCAGGGGCATACACAGAACATAACAAACTCTCCCTTGCACCTGCGTTCATCTGCGGCTAGATTCTTGCTGTAGCCATGGACCCAGCGATGTCGGCCACCTGTGAAGTGGCCCGCCCGTTCAGTCCTCGTCTGCTGCGCTCACCATCCCGATGCCTCGTGCCCCTGCCATGTGCGGGTCACTGTCCAGCGGCTTCGTCAGGAAGTCTGCGAGCATCTACTTGGTCGAGATGTACTGCAGATCCACCACTCCCTTGGCGACGAGGTCACGCGTGTAGTGATAGCGGATGTCGATGTGCTTGGTCCGCCTGGAGAGGGTGTCCTTGAATGCGATGTCCATCGTGCTTTGGTTGTCGACGTGGATGACTGTGGCCTCTTTTTGTGGTGCGTGCATCTCAGCGAGCAAGCTGCGTAGCCACTGCGTCTCCTTGCACACCTCAAACAACGCCACGTACTCAGCTTCTGCGGTTGAGATGGAGAAACAGTCTTGCTTGTGGCTGGCCCACGACATAGCGGCGCCGTTCACAAGGCACAGAAAGCCCAAGGTGGACTTCTTGTCATCCACGTTACCTCCAAAATCTGCGTCAGTGTAGCACTTGAGGCGCAAAGGGTCTGTTCCGTGAAGGCCGCCGTACTGCAGCCCCATGTACTGTCTTGTTGAGATAGCGCAAAATGCGCTTCACGGCCTGCCAGTGGAGTGGCCCAGGGTTGGCCACGTACCGACTGACTAGCCCCACAGTAAAGGAGATGTCCGGCCGCGTGCCAACCATGGCATACATGATGCTACCCACCGCAGACTAGTACGGCACATCCTGCATTTCGCGGCGCTCGGCTTCCGTGCTGGGGGAGTGGGCGGAGGTGAGATTGCACTTCGTGGGGAGAGGAGTGCTGAGGGGTTTGGCATCTTCCATGCCATAGCGCCGAAGCACCTCTGAGATGTACTTCGTTTGGTTGAGCTCGATGGTGTCTGCAGCTTGGTTGCGATGTATGGCGATGCCCAAGTAGTACTCGAGCTCGCCCATGTCCATCTGAAACCGCCCATGCAGCTTCTCCTTGTGGCCCTCAAGGGCCTTCATGGAGGTGGAGGCCAGAATCAGGTCATCCACGTACAGCGCTACCAGTAACAGTCCCTGGTCATCCGCATGCACATACACACTGGGGTCGTTGTGGCAGTGCGAGAAGCCAAGGCCAGCCATGAAGCTGTCCATCTCCTTGTACCAGATCCTTGGGGCCTGTTTCTGCTCGTAGAGCGCCTTGATGATGCGACACACCTGCCCGGGTTTTGTCTTGACACCCTCGGGCACCTCCATTAGTATCTCCTTGTCAAGCTTGCCGTAGAGGAAGGCGGTCTTGACGTCCATCTGGTGGATTTCCATGTTGCACACCGCAACCACAGCCAGCAAGGTGCGGATGGAGGGGAAGGACGCGACAGGAGAGTAGGTCTCGTCGTACTCAGACCCTGCTCTCTGTGAGAACCCCTTCGCGACGATCCTTGCCTTCTACTTGTTGATGCTGTTGTCTTGCTTGCGTTTGACACGTAAAACCCACTTCACGCCCACCACGTGTGCGTTTGGTGGTCTGTCCACCAGCACCCACGTTCCGTTCTCCTCGATGGAGGCGAGCTCGCTCTCCATCGCCTCCTTCCACTTAGCGGCGTTTGGCCGCGAGAGAGCCTCAGCGATGGTAGCCGGCTCTCCCTGCGCAAGGCACGACCAGCTCCCTCGAAAGTTGGCATGTAGCGTGGGTCCATAACCTCGAGTTGCTTTCCTGTACTAAACGGCGTCGACAGGCAAACCGCCGACCGCCCTTGGTATTTAAACCAAGGTAGAGATCACCCACGGAGTGGTGTTTCCACACTGAAAAGGTTCACTTAGCTTGTTCCAACTGTGGCCGGAGAGTGTTCCAAACTCTCACCCAACTGGCAATGCTACACACCAAAGTGTGTACTTGCACTTGTTCTTTACCCTCTTTCTTGGTGGCCAACAAGGGATTAGTTTTCTCCCAAGTCTCAAGAGTAAGAGATGATGTATTATCACATGCAAATGACAGGCCTTATATAGTCTCTGGTCAGTGCTCCCAGTGGCTCCTTGGAGGGGCCTCCCCCCAAGGCCATCCTAGACAGTGTCATCAGCTTTGATGACATGGCACCCTCTGTGATCGCCAAGTGGCGCTTGATCCACTTTGGACCTTAGAAGCTTCTAGGAAGCTTCCTTAGCCCTTTTTAGTCACAAAGAAAATTTGGTCCTGGGGGGATTTGACCCCGGACCTCTCGCTTGCGAGACGGTGCCTTCACCCAGTAGGCTGTAGGAAGTTGTCATAAGGAGCATGCACTAGGTAGACTATCAAGAGTAGACCAAGGGGACTTACTCCACAAGGGTGAGCAGTGCATGCCTTGTCTCTCTCAGCCTCTCTTGCATGTCGCTGGGGGACTTGTGCTACAAGCGCAGTGCATATCCAGTCTAAATCTTCCACTGATTGGACCATGGGCATACACAGAACATAACAGTTCTTACCTTTGAGACTCCTCACAGAATTGTCCACCAGAGGCAGACACTAAAGAAGCATTGGTTGGTCTAAGCCCTAGGAGTTAGCTCCTCGTGCGAAAGTGACCAGGTGCTAAGGACACAATGCAAGGAAGTGATTCCTATGAATGGCTCAGTGTGGAACCTTGGCTCTGAGGATGATATCATCCTCTTGGTGGTAATACCAAGAGCGGCCGGTGGGAACCATTGTGTCCAAACCCATCTTCTAGACCGTCGCCTCTGGCAGGTTGACAGTTCCCCAGTTGGTCCGAGACTGATTGGCAGGAAGACTAGTGGAGTCTAATATCCTGACAAGGAGAAGTGTTACTTGTGATGGAAGAAGCTTTAGGAGATGGCTGTAGAGAAATTTGCAGATGTCAGGAGAGCGATGGCTTGTTCCCCAATTGGCTCGAAACATGAGTAGGAATACAGGTGGTCTCCGATGTCCAGGCGGTAGATGGAGCTCTGTTGTAATAAGGAAGCGATGCGAGAGGGTACCTCGAAAAGGTGGTACGGAGTAGAGTGAGCGAATACGATGAGGCTAACATGGATGGAACTGATGAAAGAGATGAAATAGATGAAGCTGGCAAAGACACCTCTTGAAGCTATGAGAAGGTGGAAGGATGAGTCTACTACAGGAAGGCAAGATTATGGATGGGAGGAAGCTTTGAGGAAGATGGTGACAGGCGGTGGCTCGAAAGCTGCTTGAAGCTGTTATGGACAAAGTATCACTAAATGTTTGCCACGGGCACGGATTAGGTCGAAGGCTTGATCAGGATGAAGAGAAGGCACTCCAATTTGAGGAGCAATGAGGGTAGTGTTGCTGACGTCAGTTGTTCGTGAAGCTAAGAGGTGTGGGACGGTAACGGCGGTAGATGATTGCTAGACAAAAGGGTGTGCCGGTTGCGGCAGCGAAGTAATGACTAGGTTAAGAGGCACCAGGTGATGTTGCAAGATGCTTGGATACCATGTGAGATGAATGTGGTGAGGGACAACGGGAATAGCAAAAGCTGGTACAAAACAAGGGACATACGGCAGTTTGTGAGACGGATGATGACAGCAAAGAGACATGTGAAGTGACAAGGAATTAGTTAAATAAATACAAAGAGAAGTGGTTCGCTGGAGTAAAGTACAACCTAGACAGGTAGCTAGCGAGAGAGAGTTGAGGTCGAGCTAATGTCATGGCTGAGTGAGAGGTGAGCGAAGGAGCAAGAGTGGCAGAGTGAATGGTATAGAGCTTGGGAGTGTATGGTGAGATCAAAATATGCGAAGAGCAAGTAGAGCGAAGAATGGCAGCGAAGCCGCGGAACCAAAAATGACTAGGATGTGAAGAACTATTGAGGGATAAACTGGGTGGGAATGAACATCTTTTGTAAATAAAGCAAACACGATAAAATAGCACAAGGAACGACTTCTTTGTACTAGCTGGATACGGGTGACACCTGTCACACTATTAGGGGATGACTTGACTTGTCGGTCGAACGGTCACAGACCAGTCGATCCATTAGTCAAGGTAGTTCGGTCTTGGACCTGAACCCTTATTGAGAAGGGTGTTTTCTGACTACATTTGTGTACTCAGTCAGGTTCTCGAAGACTTCACAATATTTATACCCTTGTTGCGTCCTACTTGCATCCTAATTGTGTCCTAGGTATGCCTTGGCTAGATACTAGCTACTCTCTATTTGTGTCCTAGTTATACCCTGGTTCCACCATAGTTGCACACTAATTGCGTCCTAGTTGCGTCCTACTTGTACCCTGCTTGTGCCTGACTCGTCCTAGTTATGCCATATATGTACCTCAGTTGGGTACTAGCTACATCCTAGTTGCATCCTAGTTGTGCCCTAGTTGCGCCATAGCTACACCCTACTTGCGTCATATTTACGCCTTAGTTGCGTCTTAGGTACTCCCTAATTACGTCTTACTTGCACCCTAGTTGCGTTCTAGTCTTGCCCGAGTTATGCCATAGTTATGTCCTACTTGCACCCTTCTTCCACCTTGGTTACGTCCTAGTTGCTCCTTACTTATGCCCTACTTGCACTCTAGTTGCATCCTACTTGCGTCCTACTTATGTCCTACTTACACCGTACTTGCATCCTAGTTGAGCCCTAGTTGCGTCCTAGTTGTGTCACATTTTTGTCCTACTTACAATATACTTATGCCCTAGTTGTACCCTAGTTGCGCCCTAGGTACGCCCTACTTGCGCCCTACCCACACCCTAGTTATACCCTCATTATATCATAGTTACGCCCTACTTACACCCTAGTTATACCCTATTCGCTCCGTAGTTACATCCTAGTTACGTCCTTGTTGCACCCTTGTTATGTACTAATTACACTCTACTTGAGTCGTACTTACGCCCTACTTGCACCCTTGTTGCACTCTACTTGCGCCCTAGTTACACCCTAGTTACACCATAGTTGGACAATAGGTACGCCCTAGTTTGTCCTGGTTGCACCTTAGTTATGCCCTAGTTACGCCCTTATTACACCCTAGTCGTGTCCTAATTGTGCCCTAGTTACGCCCTAGATACGCCTTAGTTGTGCACTAGCTACGCCTTAGTTACGGCCTAGTTGTACCCTAGTTGCGTCTTATTTGTACCCTATGTGCGCCATACTTGTAACCTAGTTGCATCCTAGTTGCGTCCTAGTTACGCCCTAGGTGTGCTTCAGCTAGGCACTAGTCACATCTTGTTTGTGCACGACTTCCATCTTACTTGCATTCTAGTTGCATCCTACTGGCGTCCTAGTTGCACTCTAGTTGTGCGCTACTTGCATTCTAGTTTCGCCCTAGGTACACCCTAGTTATGCCTTTACTGTGCCCTAGTTGTGCCCTACTTGCAACCAACCTGTGTCTTAGTTATACCCAAGTTGCATCCAAGTTATACCCTACTTGCGCCATACTTGCACCCTAGTTGCGTCATATTTACACCCTAGTTATGCCATGTTATTTCCTACTTGCACCCTAGTTGCACCCTATTTGCATTCTTATTGGACACTAGCTATGTCCTAGTTACACCCTCGTTATGACCTAGTTGTGCCCTACTTGCACCCTACAAGCGCCCTATCTGCGCTCTAGTTGCGTCCTACTTGTGCCCAAGATGCGCCTCTGCCGGGCACTAGCTTCATCCTAGTTGCATCCAGGTTACATCCTAGGTATGCCCTTGTTACAACCTACTTGTGCCTTACTTGCGTCCTAAATGTAGCCTACTTGCACCCTACTAACGCCCTAGTTGGAACCTAGTTTCACCCTAGTTACACCTTTGTTGGCCATATTTGCGCTGTACTTATGCCGTACTTGTGCCCTAGTTGTGTCCTAGTTGTGTCCTAATTGTACCCTAGTTGTGTCATACTTACGCCCTACTTACGCCCTAGTTGCTCCCTAATTTCTCCCTAGTTGTACCCTTTTTGTGCCGTTCTTTAGCCTTAGTTACGTCCTACTTGCGTCCTAGTTGCATCCTAGTTGTACCTCAGTTGGACACTAGCTATGTCCTAGTTGTTTCCTAGTTGTACCTTAGTTGCACCCTAGTTGCACCCTACTTGTACCCTATGTGTGGCTTAATTGCATCCTACTTGCGCCTTTGTTGCGTCCAACTTGGGCCCTAGTTACGGCCTAGTCCCACCTCAATTGGACACTAGTACCGTTATAGTTATGCCCTAGTTTCACCCTAGTTACATCCTAGTTGCGTCCTACTTGTGTGTTACTTACATCATAGTTATATCCTTGTTACGCCCTAGGTGAACCCTACTTGCGTCCTACTTATACTTTAGTTGTGTCCCACTTGCACCCTAGTTGTACCCTACCTATACCATACTTGCACCCTTCTTGCACCCTAGTTATACCCTAGTTCAGCCATAGTTTTGCCCTACTTGCGTCCTATTTCCACCCTAAGTGCGCCATAGTTACGCCCTAGTTACGCCCTAGTTGTGCCCTACTTGCACCCTACTTACACCCTAGTTGTGCCCTAGTTGCACTCAAGTTTCATCCTATCTGTGCCCTACTTGCGTCTTACTTGTGTCCTAGTTCTGTCCCTAGTTGCGCCCTAGTTGCATCCTACTTGAATCAGAAGAATGTCGGAAGCAGAGACAACGATGGCAAAAGCAGGCATAAGGAATGACGTATACGGGAGCACAAAAGACTGAAGGCAATAGCAAGATATGAAGCAATACAAGCAGTTAGTCGCAGATGTCGTGACAGAAGAATTACGTCTCAAGGAAGAGGAATGAGATAGGCAGATGATTAACGAGAGAAAGTTGGAGCAGATCATACAGCCTTGATTCGACGGGTGATGGACAGAGGTGAGCAAGGAATTAAGAGTGACGGAGTGAAGAGTTGAGAGCTGAGAGTGGATGACAATGTAAGAGTAAACGATAGACGAGCGGAGCAAAGACACGGCGGCAAAGCTGTGGAGCCAAAGGTTAACTAAATGAAGGGACTGTTTTAGGCTAATATCAGAGGGAATGAACGTCTTCCTTATAACAGAAGCAAAAGTGTGATAAACAATATACAACGGCATCTAGAAACGCTTATAAGGGGATCCCTTGGTAACGTGTCATTGGTCGGTTCATGCCGTCAACGGTACATGTCAGGTCCAACCGAGGTGGTTCATACAGTTAGTAAATCCTTGTTGAGAGTGCTCAAAATATCTGAGAGGAGGTGTGGTTTGCCTTTGAGGTAACTGTTATCGGATGAAGACGGTGGTGCATCTTCTAGGGAACCCGGGAAGATGCGACCCTTGTTGTTGTTCAGCCTTGACGGATGCTATATTCTGACACTCCCGTGAATCCGTCAAGGCAGTTGTTCCTCTTTGATGGTCTTCCTCATTTTTCTTGACAAAATATCCCACGTTCTTGATGCTCAGTGATGAACTGCTCCTCCACAACGCCGAAGACGTTGTTTCCACATGCCTTCAATATTTATGGGGTGTGGGATGAGTAGTACATGAAGACGGGGATCCATAAGAGAGAGGAGCTCATGCCTTAGTTCAGCGTTGAAGCGTTCTTCTCCTTCAGAGAATTCTTCTTCTGAGTAGTGTTCTCTAAAGTAAAGGTGTCCTTGGAGCTGAGAGACCACAATGGAGAAGCCGAGGAGAAGGT
The DNA here is from genome assembly GCA_023375785.1 of Penium margaritaceum. Taxonomy (NCBI): domain Eukaryota; kingdom Viridiplantae; phylum Streptophyta; class Zygnematophyceae; order Desmidiales; family Peniaceae; genus Penium; species Penium margaritaceum. Next base: position 328,757 of record SZWC01000043.1, on the reverse strand, counting down.
AGGGATCCAGCTTTGTGTACCTGATTTTCTCTCGTTCTACTACATTGGTGACTCGGGCCCCATTGCTTCATCCCTTGGTCCAAGGACCAGTTTTGGGAATGCCATGATTTACTGGGATGTGGAGGTGTGAAAAGAAAAAATGTAGAAGGATCGTCTTGCCCATTTATGGTATTAGAAGATAGTACCATTATTGGAATATTCCAAGGTACCCTGCAAATTTCTGATCCATTCCCAGTCTACATCCGGGCCACTTGGGTCCACCCAGAGTGACCAAAGGAAACCGATCCTGCTCAGATCCCAATCCAAGAAATCCAAACAGTACCGACCGGAGCTCTTGAGAAAAGTACGGCAATACCACTGGATCAAAATACCACGTCGGCTTTGAAAGGAAGCAGCAGCCATTAAGCCCTCCCGCTGATCATCCCCAACGTTCCACATGCGCTCCGCTCCTCGCTACCTGACAAGGGAGGAGGAGGAGGATTGGAGTAGGAAGAGTCGGTGAATGTTGGCATGTGTGGACTATATCATGAAGCAGAGGAGGCCAGAGTCCAGGAAAGAATGGTAGAGGAGTTGATGGAGCACTAGCTGAAACTGGCTTGATGGTTAAGTACATGATGAGGTCTGAAGCCGTTGGTGACGATGCTTGTGTTGCTGCAATGTGGGTAGAAAAGCCAGTAGGAATGGGGTAGTGTGGAAGTGTGGGCTTGTGTTGGACAAGAGGAGGAGAGAAGTGATGGAAGTTCTTGAGTGGTGGCCGGAGAGATGATTGTAGATGTGTGAGCAAGTAGGGAAGTTGGAGTGATAGGTGATGGCGGCTGAGGGACAAAGGCCGAGGATCTTGTATGGTAGAGAGAGGGAGAGAGGTGTAGACGAGACAAAGGTTGAGTGAGGATCATGAAGAGTACTAGGAGACAAAAGTAGGTCTCAGGCTGGTGATGTTGGTGGTACAGTTCCTACTGGTGGTAAGTCGCTACTTGTGAGTTGCTGCTACTGGTCTGATTGACTGTGTCGGTGTGTGGGAAGCGTTTACTTCTGAGGTTGTTGTGGGTGATCTGATGCCTGTTGGAGATGATGCGGATGAGAGGGCAGTTTTGACAGAACACGTAGTGATTTTGCAGAGCAATGCCCAATTTTGTAGTTGAGGAGTGGGCTGAGTCAGAGATGGGGTTACACTTTTCCCGTTGAGTAGGTCAAATAGTTGCTGCTACCCTGGATTTGGAGTAGTCATGATGTTGTCGTTGTCAGGTGTGAGGTGCAGTGAAAGACATAGGTGTTCGATGGTGCTGTAGCAATGTGTGTGTGACTGTTTTTTACAAAAACTGAGAAAGATGGGCGTGGCACAGAGATGGAAGCTGAGGATAGCAGATGATTCTGTGGAGGTTGTTTGGCCTAGAGTTGCCGCTGCCACGACATTAAACCAACGACTAGTCTGCCATAATGGTTTTGTTGGTGCTCCTAGTTGCTGCTGTCAAGTTATTACTAATACTGCTGCATTTGTGTGTGGTAGTGTCATTGGGTCGTACCCATGTACGGGTCTATGAAGGCATTCACATGTTACAAGAGTAGGCAGTGAAGAAGTACTGTTACTACTATAAAAGATTATGTTAGATGTGTTTTAAAGAGGATGCCTGGTAGAAGTGCGTTCTGGCTGAGTGGTTCGGGCGACAAGAGGACTGTAGGGCGAATAAAGGACAAATACAGTTTCTGTCCTTCAAGACTGAGTCGCCAAGGAAACTGGCCGAGATGTCTGCAACAAGGGAGAAGATGGATAAATGGCTGCTACTGCTACTACTCCTACTACTGCTACTTTGGGAGGTATCAAGAGGGAATTCAAGGATTACGATAGAGCCAGGACCTTTCGCTCTGCTCTTATATCATGTTACAAAAGTAGAGACAGTGGGGAAACTACAAGAAGTGCAGAAGAACATGAAGCGGAAGCTTCGAAGAAACTACAAGAAGGTGATGGCAAGCTAACGTCATAGGATGAGCAATGCACTGAGGAGCGTGAGCAATGAGTACGGTGAACTATTACTGGGCGCAATAGTGACCGGTGTGGGTGTGATTGAGAAATGTATCACAGTCACCAGACAAGGAGGAGATACCTATACCTGGGTGTAGTACTAAGCGTGCGAGCATAGAGAGTGCTGAGGCAGCAGGAGCTTATACATTTGAAGGAAGAGGTGGCGCGGTAGAAACGTAGATGCAGCACCAGGGTGTGATTGGTGGGACACAATACCAAGGTGCAAGCGTAGAGCTCAGAAGCGTTTGAGTGGACGTAGAGCGAATAGGCATGGACGTGATAAGATACATCAGTGAGCTCTCGGGGAGTGTGCGGAAAACCGTCACACAAATCCGAGCATTGCAAGAATGATATGCTCGAGGAGGAGAAGCATCAGTGCAAGGAACGAGACTAGAGATCTGATCATGCGCGCATGGGCGGGACCGATGTCCGAGTCAACCGGTTGCAAAGAGACATGGAGGAAGGGCAAAACCCGGGCCAGAGAGAAGCAACGTGAACTAATGAAATTGGTTAGAAGAAGTATGCAAGATTACATGGTTCAGTATCTACTCCTAATGCTAGTCCTAGGCCTAGGTGCTCCACTTTGCTACGGTGGATGATATATTAGATGTAGTCGCAGATGCCTTGTCGCTGCTAGTGCTTGGTGCAAAATGACTTCATCATTTTGTACAGAGATGCCCTTTGTGGATGGTGCTTTTGTGGATGCATGGTTGTGCTGTCTTGTCGGGTAGCGAGGAGCGGAGTGCCTATCGAATGTTGGGGATGATCAGCAGGAGGGCTTAACGGCTGTTGCTTCCTTTCCGATCTGACGTGGAATTTCAATCGAGTGGTATTGCCGTGCTTTTCTCAGGTTCTTACGTTAGTGCCGTTTGGATTTCTTGGAGTGGAACCTGAGTAGGACCGGTTTGCCTTTATCACTCTGGGTCGACCCAAGTGGCCCGGATGTAGACTGGAGGTAGATCAGATATTTGCAGGTTAGCTTGGGGTATTCCGATAATGGTCTGATACGCTCCGTTGCTGTTTTTTCCGTCTTCCAGGGAATTGTAGACGGGGCCAAGGCGATGTTTCAGTTCTGTTCATATTTTGTTGAATGTCTTGGTGAAATTCCTTAGGCGCTCAAATAGGGTACAAAGAGGGTCATATGTGCCAAGAAGGAAATCAACCACGTTGTATTTATTGATGTAGATATCACATAAGTAGTGGATGGTGTGATCTATCCATCCAAGAAAGTTGTGAGCATTGGCTGCAAGAGTACGACACGTGTCCCAGGCAGAAGAAAGTGACATCATATGTGCTGAGAAAATTGAGGAGGAGTTTGGGACACAGGGACGAGCCTCGTGCGTCGAGGAAGGGATCGGCGTGGGCACGGGTCACCACCAAAGTGGCGGTTCGACCGGACGAGTCAGTGTACTGAGCTGATGATGATGCTGATGAATGAATGGTAAATGAAGGATTGGACATAGGGGTGAAGCCATGTATGGTACTAAGAAGATGGATATAATGTGACAAGGGAAAGATGAGAGACAACGCACGACAAGAAATCTGCTACCTGTGTGGGTGCAAGCTATTGGGAACCAAGCAGATAGCTCATGCAGATCCTTGTATTGGTGGCGGATGTGGATGAAAATGATGATGAAGGTGAAGCGGATGATGAAGAGTGGGCACAGGGGCAAGCCACGTACATTGTAGAATGTTTTGTATGGATACAGGTTGTCATAAAAAGCGGGATGCAACCGGGTGACTCCTTGTGCTAAGCAGAATGATGATCATGGGACTAGCAGATTTGATGATGCACATTGGATACAAGGATGCAACCACATACATTGGAGAAGATGAGGAAGATGGTGATGAACGGGCATGATGAGGTGGATGAAGCTCATGAGCAAAAGATGCCAACATGGAAGATGAAGAAGTAGGTGGTGCATAGGAGGAGAGGCACAGAAGCTATGCAGGAAGGTCAGAGACTGTAATTGCTGATGAAGTAGTAAGTTCTCCTTTTTTCATGAAAGTGACGGCTTGTGTCCCCAGTTGGCTCAAGACCGACGAGCATAGAGACTGCAGATGTCTGATATCCTGACTCCCAGGGGAGAGAGAGGTCCAAGAGAAGCAAAGAGATCTACGGTAGTTTAAAGAGTGACGGCTTGTGCTCCTAGTTGGCTCGAGACCAATGCATAGGAAGACTGTTGATGTCCGATGTCCTGACAACAACATCGCTCAGGTGCTGAGAATGAGAAAAGTCGGCGCGAGAAGGGGGCTTGAGATGATGATGCGAGATGGAAGAGGAGTAGATGGTGGGTGATGCTGATAATGTAGATGGAGTTGATAAAGCAGAGAGGGATGGCTGTTGTAATTGAAGGAGTATAGGTTAGAGAAGGTACTTTAGGAAGTTGAAGCGGCAGCAAAGAGGTGACCTTGCCACACAGTCACTAAAGTTGTCGGGAGTGGCAAAGGAGAGTGTAGGTAGGCTGAAGCTACAATGGAAATAAGTTAGCGGAGAGCAATATAGATTGATAGAACAAGGGACCAAAAGCAGCGAGAAACATTGTCAAAGATGGTGGCAAGGGACGGCTTGAGAGCTACTTCGAGCTGTTGGCCATGGAGGAGTGGCAGATTTTGCCATGGGCATGCAATTGGATCCACGGCTCGGTCTCGGAGAGCTGCTGAGGCTTGAGAAGCTGTTGGAGCTCTGTTGCTGACGTCAACTGTAACGGAAGCCAAAAGGGTGGAGACAGGATAAGGCTTTGAGGATCAGAGAGTACGAGACGCCACATGTGAAGGAATTGGTATTGGAAGAACCGCTCATCCTTGATTGACGTTGTAGCGAAGAAGGTAGAACTGAGTGCGGGAGGAATAACGTAGGTGGTGGAAGTGGCGGCAGATGGTTGTGGAGGATTTGTGGATAGAAGAGAGTGGTGATTGGGTTGACGAAGTGATGATTCAGTTAGGAGGAACCAGGCGATGTTGTCTAATGCACTGATACCATGTCAAACAAATGAAAAAGGGTTGAGATAACGATGGGAGAAGCAGGTAGAAGTAATGACGTATCCAAGAGTCTCGAATATAAACCGCAGTGGTGAGGTGAGAAACAATACAAGATATTAGTCGCAAAAGTCTTGACAGAAGAGTTATGTCTGAATAAAGAGCAGTGAGCGGAAACGTTGGAGCGGACCGTGTAGTCTTGATAGGACGAGTGATGAGCTGAGCTGAGCGAGGGAGCAATAGTAACAGAGCGAAGTGTCGAGAGCTAAGAGTGGATAGAGATGTAAAAGTGAGCGATGGACGAGCTGAGCAAAGACACGGCGGCGAAGTCGCGTAATCAAAGGCAAACAAAATGAAGAGACTATTCTTGGTCAAACTTGGAGGGAATGAACGTCCTCCATATAACACAAGCAAGAATAAGAAAACTATAGGCAATAGCTTTCTGTGTACTAGATGGACATGCTTGCGATAGAACTGCTTATTAGTGGATCACTCCGTGCCATATCGTTGGCTGGTTCATGCTGTCAACGATACGTATCAGGTCAAACCAAGGTGGTTCATACCGGAGCCGAACCCTTGTTAAGGATGCTTGGAATATCCCAGAGAAGGTGTGGTTCGCCTTGGGGGTAGCTACTGTCAGATGACGACAGTGGTGTATCTTCCAGGGAACGCGAGAGGAGACGATCCTTGTTGTTCTGCCTTGACAGAGGCTATATTTTGACAACTTCTATCCTATTTGTACTCTAGTTGCACCCTATTTTCATCCTACTTATGCACTACTATATCTTAGTTACGTCCTACTTCCACCCTAGTTACGTCCTACTTCTGTCCTATTACGCCCTAGTTACACCTAATTGCATCCTACGTGCATCTTACTTACCTCCTACTTGTGTCCTAGTTGAACCCTACTTACGCCCTAGTAGCACTCTAGTTGCACCTCAGTTGGACACTAGCTACGGCCTAGTTCTGGCCTAGTTGCGTCCTAGTTGCGTCCAAGTTGCATCTTGGTTGGGTCCTACTTGCGTCATATTTGTGTCCTACTTGCACCTGTGTTGGACCATAATTACATCCTAGTTATTTCCTAGTTGCACCTCAGTTGGGCACTAGCTACATCAAAATTGTACCCTAGTTGTACCCTTCATGCGCCCTATATGCATCCTACTTGCATCCTAGTTGCACCCTAATTGCGCCATATTTGTACTCTACTTGTGCCTTATTCATGCTCTAGTTGCACCCTAGTTGCACCCTAGTTGCATCCTAGTTGTACCCTACTTGTGCCTTACTTACGCCTTAGTTGTGTCCTACTTGCACCCCATTTGCACCCTATTTGCATCCTACTTGCGTCCTACTTGTGTCCTAGCTCATCCTAGTTACGTCCTAGTTACGCCCTACTTGCGCCCTACTTACACCATAGTTATGCCCTAGTTGCATCCTGGTTATACCCTTCTTGCACCATAGTTGTGCCCTAGTTGCATCCTTGTTGCATCCTATTTGTATCCTAGTTGTGTCCTAGATGTCCCCTTATTGAACCATACTTGCACTTTACTTGCGGTCTAGTTACTTCCTACTTGCGCCCTAGTTAGACCCTAGTTATACCTCAATTGGGCACTAGCTATGTCCTTGTTGCGCCCTAGTTGTACCAAAGTTACGTCCTAGTTGCACCCTAGTTGCGTCCTAGTTGTAGCCTAGTTACGCCCTAGTTGGATCCCATTTGCGCCCTAGTTATGTCCTACTTGCGTCCTAGTTGCACAGTAATTGTACCCTAGTTCCACCCTAGTTGCGCCTCAGTTTGGCACTAGATATGCCATAGTTGCGTCCTAGTTGCGCCCTGGTTGTGCCCTACTTGAACCCTATTTGCATCCTAATTGTGTCCTAGTTGCACCTCAGTTGGACAGTAGCTACGCCCTAGTTACGCCCTAGTTGTGCCGTAGTTGTACCCTAGTTACGCTTCAATTGTACCTTAGTTGTGCACAACGTGCGTCCTACTTATCCCCTAGTTGCTCCCTAGTTGTACCCTAGTTGCTCCCTACTTGTGCCTTACTTCCTTCCTAGTTGCGTCCTAGTTGCGCCATAGTTTCACCCAAATTGTACCCTATCTATGCCCTAGTTGTACCCTAGTTACGTCCTAGTTGCCTCCTACTTGTGTCATACTTGCGTCCTAGTTATGTCATATTTGTACCATAGTTACGCCATACTTGCGCCCTACTTGTGTTGTAGTTACACCCTACTTGCACCCTATTTGCACCCTTCTTGTGCCTCAGTTAGGCACTAGCTATGCGCTAGTTACTTCCTAGTTATGCACTAGTTGCGCACTAGGTGCGCCCTACTTGCACCCTACTTACGTCCTATTAATGTCCTATTTGTGTCCTTGTAATACCCTAGTTGTGCCCTAGTTGCGTCCTTATTGCATCCTAGTTACGCCTTAGTTGGGCACTAGCTTCGCCCTAGTTGCGTCCTAGTTATAACTCGGTACACCCTAGTTGCACCCTACTTGCGTTTCTCGTACGTCCTTAATGCGACCTAGATGCATCCTAGTTGCATCCTACTTGCACCCTTCTTGCACTCTAGATGCATCCTGGTTGTCCCTAAGGGTACACACTATGCCAGAATTGCGGTGCTTGAGAGAACCGGAGTCGTGAGCCATGCTGTAAGTCAAAAGCGGGACTGTAGTTCCCGGACCGGACCCGCAGTTCCTTCGACGCGCGGTTCTAAGCTTCTGAGTCTTGCGATTCTGGTTGACATGGGAGCGAGAACACTAGGTGTCTAGAACCAGAAGTGACAAAGATGGCAGTTTACGGTGTCCATGGTTTACATTTCTAGACGGTGGCATGTTTCCAATAAGTTGTGACATAGTACTTCTCTGTGTGTGTTTCAGCAGGTTACTCATCATATTTGTAGACATTTTTCTCATCATGTTGTCTGGACTGGATATGGTTCCATGTCCAGATCCCACACTATGTTACTGCTCTTGTATGTGGACATTTCACTCATGTAGTTATTAAGTATGTTCACTCAACACTTGAATTCGGTCATGTAAGTTGTACTTGTATTTACTCAACACTTCTATGAACTCATCTCAGTTTCACTAGTGTTCACTCAGCACTTGTGTGAACTCATATCAGTATCACTAGTGTTCATTCAACACTTATATGAACTCATCTCAGTTTCACTAGTGTTCTACTCACTCACAAACTTAAACAACGAAGAGTCAGAACAATGAAAATACAGATTGGAAATATGAAAGATTGGTGACCCAACCCCTCCCCTCTATCCCATTGATGGAAGGAAAGGTGATAGCAATGCTCACTATCTCCCGGTCTGTGATCCTGTGGACGGTGATGCCCAAAAACTTAATGTTAGAAACCGACTGTCTCCATCAATGGTAAAGGACATCCCTTTTCACATCTGCCAGCATAGTGCCTGAGCGTTTGCGGTATGCAGTAGTACCAAGACAGATAAGGCATGCAATGGTCATGCAGCCTCGCAGTTGTGCAAGGGTGTTGCAGTACAGGCAGGTGCGCTTTGGTCACACAGACTCCATGTAGAGGAAACTGATGATCTTATCTCCAACATGCTTCTACAGCAAGTATAGAAAGTACTTGCGATTGAACACGATTCCAACACCTGACAAGGATGCTATTGGAGCCGTCAACAATGGTCGCGGTATTCATGGCAGCGGCGGTAACTGATGTCTGGGCAGTTTAAAGCATCTTAAAATCCTTCCACTTGGATCCATAGGAGATATTCAAATGCTTCCATATCTTACTTGTTGCGCTCTTGTTCATGGCGTACGGCCCCTTCAAGATGTTTTTCTTCCTTTGACATAAGGTACATGTCGTATGCAGCTTTTCATTGATGATAACGTACTCAAAAACTAGTCAAACAATGCTTGGCCATTTCTTTCTTCCATCCTCTAGTCGGCAGCAAGTGTGGTATAAGACTTGTCCACCGGTGTGAGTACCTTTGGTCTGCTATAAGAGAGGGGTGTGTGTTAGGTGGGCCCGATAGCAACACAGGTAGAAGAGAGGGGCATACGCTATGAGGGCCCGGCAGTACTTGGTTGCTGCTCGCTTGCCATGGTGCTAACAGACACTCAATTGACTCCGCTCGAGTCTCCGGAGTAGACTGTCGAGTCAGGGCTCGACGCCAGACATGGAAGATGTCGAGCCCTCAGTTGAAACCCGTCCCATCGCATTGGCCTTTGGCTCTTTTACGGGCAGATATGCCCGCAAAGGAGCCATTTGCGGTGGTATCATGGGCAAGTGGAAAGCATATAGAGAGATCAAAGGGGGATGGTCCGAGGTTGCATTTATCTCAGTCGCGCGGTATTTTGAACCGGATCTCCGGTACATTTCACCCCTCCTCCCTTCCCCACCCTACTCGGCCTTTGTTTTGAACCACGGTTCTAGCATGGTTTTGCAGTCCCAAAATGGAACAGCGGTTCCCATATCAGAACCAGAACCACGAATCTGGCTTGCAGTTCCTATCTTTTGGTGTGCATCCTTAGTTTTGCCTCAATTGTATATTACTTGCACCCTACCTGTGCCCTATTTGCGTCCTAGTTGCGACCTATTTGTACCATATTTGTGCCCTTATTGTACCCTTATTGTGCCCTACTTACGCCCTACTTGTCCCCTAAGAGCGCCCTAGTTACGCCCTAGTTGTGCCCTAGTTACGTCCTACTTGTACCCTTGTTGTGCCTTAGTTTTGCCCTAGTTAGACCCTTGGCACACCCTACTTGCGCCATAGTGGCACCCTACTTGCGCCCTAATTTCGCTCTAGTCATGCCTCAGTTAGACACTAGCTACGCCCTAGTTGTATCCTAATTATGTCCTAGTTGTGCCCTATTTGTGCCCTACTTGTGTCCTTGTTGTGCCTTAGTTGTGTCCTAGTTGCGGCTTAGTTATGTCCTAGTTACACCTCAGTTGGATACTAGCAAAGCCCTAGTTGCACCCTACTTACACCCTAGTTATACCCTAGTTACACGCTACGTGCGTCATAATTGCACCGTAGTTGCATCCTAGTTACGCCCTTGGTGAACCCTACTTGCGTCCTACTTGCACCCTAGTTGAAACCAAGTTGTATCCAAGTTGTCCACTACTTGTAGCCTACTTGCACCCTCCTTGCACACTTGTTATGCCCTAGTTATGCCCTTATTGTGCCCTTCTTGCATCCTACTTTAACCCTACTTGTACCTTAGTTGCATCCTAGTTGGGCCCTAGTTGCATCCTACTTGCATCCTACTTAGGCCTTAGTTGTTCCCTAGTCGTATCCTAGTAAAATCCTACTTGCGTCCTACTTGCACTCTATTTGCACCCTAGTAGAGTCCTAGTTGCGCCCTAGTTATATCCTACTTGTATTCTACTGGTACCCGAGTTGCGCTCTAGTTATGCCCTAGTTATGTCCTATTTGCGACCTACTTGCGTCCTACTTGCACCCTAGTTACGCCCTAGTTGCATCCTAGTTACGCCCTAATTTCACCCTACTTGTACCCTAGTTGTGTCCTAGTTACGTCCTAGTTACACCCTACTTGTACCCTAGTTACGTCCTACTTGTGTCCTAGTTGTACCCTACTTGCACCCTAGTTGTACCCTAGTCATGCCCTAATTGCACCCTACTTGCACTTTACTTACACCTTACTTACACCCTAGTTGCGTCCTACTTTCCCCCTATTTGCGTCCTAGTTACACCCTAGTTGCATACTAGTTCCGTCCTAGTTGCGTCCTAGTTACGCCCTAGCTAGACCCTACTTACATCCTATTTGCGCCCTACTTGTGCCCTAGTTGCGTCTCAACAACGCATAGCTACATCCTACTTGCGCCTCAGTTGGGCACTAGTTATGTCCGAGTTCCGTCCAAGTTATACCCTAGTTGTACCCTATTGTACCATGGGTGCACCCTACTTGTGCCCTTTTTGCGTCCTACTTATACGCTAGTTGTGCCCTAGTTACGCCTAGTTGTGCCCTAGTTGCGTCTCCGTTGGACATTAGTAATGCCCTAGTTGCACCCTAGTTGTATCCTGGTTACGCCTTAGTTTTATCCTAGTTGTGCACTACTTGCGTCCTACTTACACCCTAGTTATGCCCTACTTACGTCCTACTTGAGTCCTCGTTGCTCGCTAGTTGTACTTTAGTTATGCCCTAGTTTCGTCCTACTTGCGCCGCACATGCACCCTAGCTACATCCTAGTTAAATCCTAGTTGCTACCTACTTGTGTCGTAGTTACGGCCTAGTTGTGTCATAGTTGTGTCCTAGTTACGCCTTACTTGCGTCCTAGTTACACCCTAGGTACACCCTACTTGCGTCCTAGTTAAACCCTGGTTGTGCCTTAACTGGACACTAGCTACGTCCTAGTTGCACCCTAGTTACGTCCTAGTTGTAACCTAGTTGCACCTTACTTGTACCGTACCCTAGTTGCACCCTACTTGCACCCTAGTTGTGCCCAACTTGCACTCTAGTTCAGCCCTTGTTGCGCCCTAGTTGCACCTCAGTTTGGCAATAGCTTCATCCTGGTTGAATCCTGGTTGTGCCCTAGATGCACCCTAGTTACGTCCTATTTATGCCTTACTTGTGTCATAAATGCACCCTAGTTGTGCCATATTTGCTCCTTACTTGCGCCCTACTTGCATCTTGGAGATGCCCTAGTTATATCCTACTTGCACCCATCTTGCGCCCTACTTGTTCCCTACTTGCACCTTTGTTACGCCTTTGTTTCTCCCTACTTGCATCCTACGTTTACCCTAGTTACGCCCTAGTTGCGTCTTGGTTATGCTCTACTTGTGCCCTACTTATGTCTTACTTGCGCCCTAGTTGCGTCCTAGTTTTTCCCTAGTTGTGTCCCATTTACGCCTTACTTGCATCCTAGTTGCGCCCTACCTTCATCCTAGTTGTACCCTAGTTGTGTCTCAGTGTGACACCAACTTTGTACTAGTTACGCCATCGTTGCACCTTGTTTCAACCTAATTGTACCCTTCTTGCATCCTAATTATACACTAGTTGCACCCTACTTGAGTCTCAATTGTACACTAGCAATACCCTAGTTGTACCCTAGTTGTGTCCTAGTTGCATCTTAATTGCGCCCAAGTTGCACCCTAGTTGAGCCTAATTTGCACCTTAGGTGTACCCTAGTTGCGCCCTAGGTATGTCCTACTTGCGTCCTACTTGCACCCTAGTTGCATCCTATTTACACCCTCGTTACACCCTACTTACGCCCCACTTGTACCCTACTTGTGCCCTAGTTACGTCCTAGTTATACCCTAGTTACACCCTACTTGCGTCCTACTTGAGTTCTGTTGGTTTGTGTGGCTTCCACCCGTCTGGAACGACAACTATGGTTATTACCTGTACACCTCGTACTGGTGGTATGGAGCAATAGTACTAGAGGACACGACGACATGGTGAGGGTCCCCAGATGTCTTCAACACCTGCGACATGACCAGTGTGATGCATGTGTTGCGTCTCGATAGCCTAATGAGCTTGTGTGGTGAAGCCAGAATTTTCTTATTGGACTAGCCATCCTTGCGAATTTGCATGTTTTTCTTGCCTTTTGTGCCTTGGTGATGCAAATCCACCTTAAGTGTGTCTGTTGCATAGAGCTAGTCATTTTGCACCTTCTGGTATAGACGACGCATGATTTTGACCTTTGAGTAGTGAGTTATGGCCGAAACAGTGGTTTTGATCCTGTTTGAGCAGGTAGAAAAAAACATGGCTTGTAGAGACTCTTGGCAGCCGACAGCTATTTAGGTGGATTACTATTCATTTGTTTCTCTCTCTCTCTGCAATTATATTCAACTGAATGATTCTTGATACTCTGCATGTATCCCTACAGAGATCCTTGTAGTTTTGTGCATGACTTGTGATTATCGTCACACATTGAATAAGCGCTAAGACATAATGAAGTGGCGAGCGATTGGGAAGGTTCTGAGAATTTTCTCATGGTATCAGAGCAAATGAGCCATAGTTGTTTGTGTTGTCTAGCATAAATGCAGCAGCAACAGTAGTAGCAGCAGTCATCCAGAGTAGCAGTAGCGAGTCCTCGAACGATCCACCACGACCACGTTTTAGTAGATTGTTGGGAAAGGAGCCGTCCGGCTCAGTTTCAGGTCCACAGGAGCAAGTTCCAGGAAACTTCCAGATGCCTGCTCCGATCGTCAATCCGTCTTCACCATTGGAAAGATCAGGTGGCAATTTATCTACGGTCCAAGTTTCAGACCGATCCAACGGTCGGATTGGGAGATATGAATTTTCGAAGTTTCAGGGGTCATGGACCGCCAATGTCTGGGTGGCCATGGGCGATGGCTCCATGCCTCAGCCTGAGAAAAGAAAAAGGCAAGAGGTCCAGGGTCAAGAACTGATGGGAGAAATATCCAAAAAGGTCCTTGGTCTTAGGATTGCCTTGTCAGAGTGTGCTGACTAGGATAAAGGTACCTCACCTTACTTTTTAGGTGAGGTGAGATCCTTGTGTGCTAGCCATGGACACATGGCGATTCTCCATGAGTTTGTGGGTGATGTGACCACTAGGAGTGTGCCATGAGAGCATTCTCTAGCTCTCTAGGTCGTGTGTGACTGGTCAGCCTGATTGTTGGGCTGATTTCCTCCCTTGTGAGAGATTGTGGACTCTAGTGTGTGAGCCTTAGCCTCCATGGCTAAGTGGTGTGGCTTGTGAGAGGGCTGACTTGCCCAAGCTCTAGCTCTATATGTACTCCATCATTTTGAGTGATTCAACAACCATTCTTCAGCACAACTGATGCCCTTTCAGTCCCACATGCTCGCTGCTCCAAGACTCCCTCTCTCCTCCAGATCCAACATTTGGTATCAGAGCCAGATTCTGCCAGATTCAGCCAACACAGGCCGTCAGTTTGAGAGTGACGGGTTAGGGTCAAACCTTGACCAAATTTGACAATCAACCACAGGATCTTCAAGTTCACGAGCAAAGCTTTCCAACGAGCCCAATATCGCTAAGATCCAACGGTCGGATTGAGAGTTATGCTCAAAACGAGGTCGGCCAAGGCTACACTCTTCTCTATGAGTAAGACTATCGCCTTGTGATGACCATAACTCTCTTGTTTCTTTGTCAAATTTAAAAAGTGGCATATGCGAATTGTAGTATTTTTCCTAAGCTTTCCATTGGGGCAAAAATATTTGCATTCCATCGATTTGTTTGGGATAAACGCCGTTTACAAGCTGGCTGGTCTGAGTTGGAGTAGGAGCAGAAGCATACCCTGTTTTCAAGAGGGCATATCTTTCAAAATCCCCTGTTGATGACCCTGTTTTATGGGTCGATCTGAAAGGTTTTGAGCTGAATTTTCTAGTGGTGGGCTTAGTTTTTCCAAATTCCCAGTCTGCTGGCATCTACAGTCCATTTTCTGTTAGACAGATTTCTGGCAGAAGCAGCAGCAGAAGCAGGGGTAGCGCCGCCACCCAAGGGCAGCGTTGAGCATCACCAAAGCTCAAAATGGCAGCAGCAGGCGTGGTAACAGCAGCCCAGCCCTTGGAGAGGCTGGAAGGACGCGCCAACTTCACGTTTTGGAAGATCCGTACCCGCCTCCTTTTGGAGGAGAGGGGCTTGTGGGAGGTGGTGAGCGGCGACGAGC